>LOEQ01000090.1:694821-708807 GCA_001685075.1 Bramus lutescens | reverse complement strand
AGCATCAGGCCAGTCACTGGCCATCAGCAATCTGGAGCCACATTCCCTAATGATGCCATTCCTGATGGGCTTCCTCAGGAAGGAGGGGACCCTGGACCCAGATCTGTGACTCGGGTCTCAGTGTGAGAGACCCTGGACCCAGTGCAAGAGTCTGTGGGTCTATGAAAGATTCTGGGTCGAGAGTGAGGAACTTTGGATCGACAAGCTCTCTCCTAGGGTGTGTCCTTGCACTCAATAAGAACCTAGCCCAGGGAGACTGAGTCAACTACCTAGCACCCCCATCCGGAGCCCTGAGAGTTCCTTTCCCCGTCACTAGCCCCAAGTGCAAGGCCTGGCAACAGAGGTGAGTGTCTGCATACGGCAGAAAAGGGGTTCACTGGGTCAGACAGTGATTCAGAGGCCTCTTACCCCTCACTGTGGACAGGGCACCCCTGAAAACTCTCCTTAAGCTCCCTACATTCTCCAGCTGTATGTGGAGGACCTTACCTATGCTCCTGACCAGGCAAACTGTGAGACAATCATTTGATCTCTACAGCCACTGGGGCCAGGCTCTATCATAAAACCCCAGTCATCCACATTACTCACCCTGGCTTGCTGGAGGATAGCCTGAGCCTGGGACTCCTGGGCAGAGACCATGGGGCCCTTAGAACCAGCGTCGCCACCACCTCCAAACCGGAACTGCAAGAGCAAGGTGAAGGGTCACTAGAGAAGGAACATGACACACACTCTGACCCCAGCATGAGGTGGGTCTCGTGGTCCTTAAATAAGCAGAGACTTCCAATCCCAGAACCTATGTGCACCTGTGTTCCACAGCTATCACAGCTCTTCCTGTAGCGTGGACACCTGAAACCAGGTCCATGCTCACAAAGAACTCTGGGCCTTCATTGCTTTGCACCCTGAGGAGCCACAGACCCTCACCACCGCAAAGCGTAGCCAGGGGTCAAAGAAATAGGGCTAGGTTCAAAGGACCTGCAAGGGACACCGTGGGCTGGATCTCCCTTAGTGTGACATGCATCTGGGGCATACATTGCAGCTGGTGCTCTTGTTCTGAGACTTTAGAAAGAGACCAGGAACACCAAATGCCACTTTCTTTATCACCTGCTCTTGAGAGGGGAAGCTGCCAGCTTTCTGTCCTCCATCACACCAGCTGGCCCTGAAGCACTATACTTAAAGAGCAGAGCTGAGAACACAGTGCTGAGGGCACAGACCTGGGGACACAGTAATGAAGGCACAGGGCTGAATCCAGTCCTAAGGACACAGTGCTCAGGCACAGTGACGGAGATGAGGGCTTAAGGAAAATAGTCAAGAACAAGGTGGCTGAGGGGCTGGCCCAGCCCTGCCTTTGCCTGCTTCTAACTCCTCACTTCCCCAGGTTTGTTAGGCCTGACCTACCTAGAACCCTCCTTCCTGAGGGCACTTCTGCAATGACCCCAGCTATTCTCTGGAGGAGAGACAAGAGTACAGGGCATGTACCCCTTCCTTCACGGTCTCCTGTATCTGCAGAGACCCCAATGCCAGCAGCAGTGGTTGGGTGCTGGCTACAAGGACATAGATGTCTAGGAAACGTCTGGGTTTGGACCCTGAGACCAGGTTGGCCTTCAGCTACTCTCTGAGCTCCAAGTCTTTCATCTATGAACGACTGACCTGAGGGACCATTCTCCACTTATCACAGACAAAGAATATGAGCCTGGGCTTCATTCTTATTACCTAGGATTAAATAGCAACTCTAATGGAAAGCAGCACCTAGAAAGTTCTAGAATAAACCACCACAGTTACAGAAGACGGTACCTAAGTCACAGAGGTAGCTTCCAATGAACCACTCCCACAAACCCCAATCCTGGGCTACCACAGAGCCATGCACACACATCCCTTCCAGGACCTACCCACTGCAACCTCCTCAGTCAATTAGAGACACTTACCGGCAGCATGAGCATTGTTCCTGGAGGACCAGGCAAGCCATCAGCACCAGGAAGACCTGGGCGCCCAGGGGGACCCTACAGACAGAGCGGGAAGAAAACTGGTCAGAGAGACAGGAGGACAGAGCTGAGCATCAACACTGAGAATGAGAATTCAGAAAACAGGCTAGGCAAGACAAAGACTCCATAACGGGAAACATTCTAGAAACCCAGAGAAAGAAATAACACCACGATAGGGAGCTGTGGGGATGGGGAGTGGGGGAGCTGACTTAGGTATAAGGAATCCAGAGAGGAAAGGCGGGTGACTGTGTCCGGCTGGAGGCTGAAGACTGAGTGTCAGGCTTGGAGAAAGGCAGGGGCCAGCTCCCATCATTCCAGAGAGCCCCCACTGTCTCCACACAGACTGGAGTCTGAGAACTGTGGCCCCAAGCTCCCCTGGCCATAGATGGGGATCCCTCCTTCCTCCAGTCCTCAGTTCAGCATGTGACCAGGGACCAGAGGACAGGATAGAGCGAGCACCTACTCGTTTGGACAGACCCAGAGTAAGGTGTGAAGGAAGAAAGGACCACCCATGGGAGCACAAAGCCATCTCGAGCAACTTTAATGTGTTCAGGAACAGTCTTCAGGCCCTGGCTTACAGGGACTGAGGCTGTGACAGAGGTCAGAGTTCAGACTGTCTTACAAAGTGAACTCAGATGCCCAAACTGAACCCAGCTTGCAGAGGCACCCATGCCTACAACCCCCAGTCTTCCCTGTATTTACCAGGCACCTAACTTTACCATTTACCCAGAATTGCCTAAACCACCACAATATCCTCAACCACTGCCTTGAAGGGGCCACAGCCAGCAGAACACACTATGTGACACCCTTCCGTGAGAGCACACCTTTCTACCTTCTGCTTAAACACCTTACTGGGCTGGGCCAAGAATCAGCTCCAGGGACAAATGCTTGTTCTTAACACACATACATCCTCGTCTGCAACTTGGCTGTCTGACTATAGTGATGGCATTTATTAGATGAGCAGGCAGAAAAAAGAGAGAAGGAAGAGAGGAAGGGAAAGAGGGAGGGAGGGAGGGAGGGAGGGAGGGAAAGAGGGAGGGAGAGAGGGAAGGAGGGAAGGAGGGAGGGAAAAAAGCAAAGGAAGGAAGGAAGGAAGGAAGGAAGGAAGGAAGGAAGGAAGGAAGGNNNGGAAGGAAGGAAGGAAGGAAGGAAGGAAGGAAGGAAGGAAGGAAGGAAGGAAGGAAGGGCTTCAGAAACCCACAGGCTGCAGTACTCCAACCCACCACCAAGTGTCAGTAGGAGTCCATGGCCCAGGACAGGGTTCACATCCCACCCAGAACAAATTGCCCAGCCAGTGTCTTGATTTCTAATAAGAGGGGCTACCGTGAGAACTAATGTAGGCTCCGGGTCAGTAGCTGCTTCTGTGTCTCACCAGGGCCCTTCAAGCTCATCTCGCTAACGTAGGGCCACTGCCAAGGGCATCTGACTGCTGGCCAAGGCTGATGCTGGCTGCCTCTGGGCCCAGCTTGATTCTTACACCCCGGCACAGGGCTAGGTGAGAGTCAACTCCATAGAGACCTGAGGGGGTGACAATGCATGGCCCTGGGGACAGGGGTCATTTGAGAAAGGAGTAGACATTCTTAGTGTTATTTCTACATCGGAAAACAGTGCAGGAGGCAGAGCAGGAAGGAAAGAGGAAGAGATCAGACAGGGCAAGAGGAAGGACGCACAGACAAGCCTACTGAGCACATGGTCTTGGAACTGAATCACCCTCTTACCCTTTCTCCAGGGTCACCCACTTGGCCAGTAGGACCCGTAGTTCCTGGTGGTCCCGGAAGACCCTGGAATTAAAAATTAAGTCAAGACAGGGTTTCAGATAAAGGCCTCAGGGCAAAGACCTTCCCTTCTGGTTAAAAGAGAGCGGAGTGGGGCCAGGGAAGTAGACCCAGGTATCTGCAAAGGTGGAGAGCATCCAACTTTCTACCCAGGAGTTCCCTCCCACAGTACCTCCCACAGGTCAGAGGGTAATAAATGCAGACACTCACAGCAGGGCCTTCAGGGCCTGGAGGCCCCTCTATCAGCATGCCCTGCAGAGAGGAAGACAAGGGGACACCTGAGATCACTGGCCCAGCACCGAGCTGGTGGACAACAGTATAGATTTCTAACAGTCAGCTGAGAGATCAGTCAGTCCCTACAGGGCTCACGGGCAGTGGCCTGTGGTAGGGAACACACTCTTACCGCCTTTGCATTCTCCTCAAGCACAACTTGGACAAAAGCGCCACAATCTGCCAGAATAAGAGAAAAGGCCCCAAATACTACCGTTGTCTTCTGTCATCTACCTGAAATCCAGCCACCCAAGGGGTGGAATAGACCCCAGGGCCAGGCACCTGGGTGGACTGACAAAGGCTGAGGAAAAGAAACTACATGGGCTGAGGGTACTTAGGACACACCCAGTCCCTCCTCCCAAGTGCCCAGCACCCTGCTGAGGTCATCTGACCCACAACTGCTTTTTCCCCATCATTCCTGAAAACAGATTCTATCCTGTCACTAGCCCTCACTGTGTCCAACCCCCAAAGGGGATAAGACCTCCTGCTACCTATTGGCCCTGTCTTTTTTTTTTTTAAGATTGATTGATTGATTGATTTTGTATACAGTGCAGACCAGAAGAGGGCACCAAATCTCATTACGGATGGCTGTGAGCCACCATGTGGTTGCTGGGAATTGAACTTAAGACTTTTGAAAGGGCAGACAAAGCTCTTAACCACTGAGCCATCTCTCCAGCCTGGCCTTGCCTTAAAATAAGGGCTTTTCTGCTCTGTGACCTGCATTTCTGGGCACCCCCTTCAGAAAGCGCCACCCAGACTTCTCTTGGTCTCCCCATCACTGTCCACCCAGAACATTCTGAGTCCCTTGCAGGCTTTGGGAGAATCTGTGCTGGGGGAGTGGGGATCTGCACACGAGGCCTGCAGGCTGGTACCCAGAGTCTAGGACAGGCTTCGGGTGGGTAGTTGCTATCATGACACTTGCATGCTGTACAGGCTAGCCATGTGAGAGACATCCATAGATACGTCTTGGTTCTCAAGACTGCAGGAATAATGGAGTGGCTGGAGCCCTTGGCCTTGAGCCAGGTCCCTGTCTAGTCTCCCAGCCAAAGGAAATAAGAATGGCTATTCTGCTGAGATAATGGGTGCCATCATGCCCCAGATATGTCTTTGAAAACACACGACTCTTGTCAAATGTGTGCTTTGCCCTGACAAGCTAAAAGACTTATTCAAGTGGAGGTGTGAGGCCTGAAATGCTGGTCACCATGGCTAAGGAGGGAGGGGAGAGTGAAGCCCAACTGATTAGGGGCAGCAAGTACCCTACACACACACACAAGCCTTAGCCACCCTGCCTATGAGGTTTCCTGGTCTCTGGGAAGCTATATGCCATGTTTACACAGATGCACTAGGAGAAATATTTGTGCGTGCGATGTACACAGAGAACTCATCCAAGCGGCTCATCTTCCCACTTCCCGTTTCCCCGACAGGCAGCTGGGAGGACTCAGAAGTGGAGAAGGGATTAAGGAAGCCACTGGTCCAAGCAGGGCCCAGGAGACAGCAGCTGTCTTTGCAGACACACACACTGTTGTTCTGAGGAGGGGGGGGCAGCACTGTGGGATCTCACAGGAGGCCAGTCCCAGATCACCCCAGGTCAGAACAAAAAGGAAGGTGTGTGGCTAGGGGAAACAGCCCTGGTCCCATGGCCTTCCGAGGCAAGCTGAACCTAAGCAGCACCCCACAACCCCACCATCTCCTAATGCACTGGGGCTTGGAACTACAGGGGAAGGTCTCTGTAATTGACAGGCCTTATTCACTGGTGGCCTATCAGAAATAATCTCAGCTACCCTCACTAACCCCCAATAAGCCACACTCGCACACTGACCCATGCTCACACAAAGAAAGACTGGGACATAGTGTGGCAGATGGAGCTCCTTGCTGTGTATACATATGTCATGTATGTCAAAGCATCCGTCTTGAGGGATAGAGAGATGGCTGAGTCAACAAAGTGTGCAAGCATGAGAACCTGAGTCTGGATCCCGGGATCCATATAAAAGCTAGGCTTGCACCTGTAACTGGAGACAGGCAGAGCCCTGGAGTTCACTGTTACAGCAGTCTGAGCTCACCACCTTCCTACCTCCAGGGAAACCCTCTTCAGGATGCTGAGGGCACCTGCACATACATGGCAGACACTTAAGACATACTATAAAAATAAAATAAACCTTAAAAAATAAAATGGAGAGCAATTGAAGGAAACAATTGGCATCTACCTTTGGCCTCTGCATGTATGTACACACACCCACTGGCATACGTTGTACATATCCATACCAAAATGTACCTATATGCACAATAAAAATGATGATGATGATGATAAGGAAAAGCCAAAATGTTGTATTATTTCCTTAAGTACATATGGTTAAACAAAAACCAGAAATAAAAAATCTCAGACTTGACCAAACTGAAGACAATTGTTTACTTTTCAATGAGTAAAGACTTTGCTCTGTAGCCTAGGCTAGCCCGGAGCTCAGATCCTCCTGCCTCAACTTCCCAGTCGCTAGTATCATAGGTATATGCAGTCACTCTCAGCTCCCAAACCATTCTTAATAGAGATCCATCCACCTGCTAAGCAGAACAAACTAGAAGCAATGACGGAGCCTGGTGTCCTTTGGTAAAGTGATTGCCTAGCATACTTTGTAGCCCTGGGTTTGAACTCCTAACCCCAGGACTAAGAAGAGGGAGGAAGGAGAATCAGGAATTTGAGGTTATCCTCAAACTGGTTAAGAAGTTCAAGGCCAGCCTGAGCTACTTGAGACATGGTCTCTCCTGCCCCAAAAGGGTCAATGATAAACCAGGAAGGTAGAGTGGGTGGCACCAGGTGAGAGGTATCAACT
This sequence comes from Bramus lutescens, assembly GCA_001685075.1. Classification (NCBI taxonomy): domain Eukaryota; kingdom Metazoa; phylum Chordata; class Mammalia; order Rodentia; family Cricetidae; genus Bramus; species Bramus lutescens. The sequence continues at coordinate 701,961 of LOEQ01000090.1, read as the reverse complement.
CAGCACTTACTGGTCCCTGAGACCGTTGTAGGCTGGTGCCAAGGCTACTACTGGGTCTGCCTCGTCTCTGCCACGTCAAATCTGTCCTTTTAAGGAGCCCCTTGTCTTGCTGATAAATGAGAGGAGCTAAACCTGAGCAGGGAGGGCCAGCTATGTCCCTCCTGGATGCAGGGGACGGACTGGCACTATGCTCAGTAGTTGTAAACCCATTCTGTGGGACAGGTGTTGGGGAGAGGGGATAGCAGCCACCCCCACACGGGGCAGGGTATACACTGCCAGTCCCCAAGGCTTCCATCTGTTTATGTATAGCTAAGACTCTGAGGACATCTGGCGACGCTCCAGGTTGACAATTCCAAATGTTTACACCATCTCTCCATGGGGACTCGCCAAAGGCCCTGTAGACACTCTGAGGAAGCTGGGAAGGAGCAAGCAACAGGCAGGGGTGGGGGAGTCTTCTGTAACTGCCTCCAGATGGCTTGGGCTCTTCCCAGAGAAGAGGATCTGGATCATCTGGAGATGGGTGTCCATTGGACCGCCTCTACCTTCTCAGTGCTACCTCTGGCCCGCCCTCACCCACAGCCTCCTTCAGGGCAGCTCTCTATTGGGCTCTCTCCATGCCTCTCCTACTCCCCAAACTGGGGTACCAGCTCTACATACAATAAGCTTAACTAAGCCTTATTCTAAGGTACCACTCAACCATTTCTGAAGCTGGGAACCAACCTTGAGGCCTGCAGAGCCTTGGGTACCTGCCTTCTCTGGGATCTCACTGCCCTACTCAGGAAAGATGCTCCTTTTAGTGAAGCATCAGGGACCCCGTCAAGGGGCTGCAATGGATGACCACGTCCACCTGAGGCCAAGCCCCATTGAGGCAGTGCCGTATGGAGGTCTAGCAGAGCAGAGAGGCCATCTGTGCAGCAACCTCCCTCTGGCACAGAGAGAAACAAGCCTCAGACATGTGCCTGGGGATAAGTCTGCCTTGGTCCCTTGAGATGCACCTCTTCAGGACTAGCCTCCTGTGAATATGAACTTGGGTTGAGGTTTCCCATGGGGTTGAGCAAGGGGCCCCTGAGTTGGGCTACCCTCATGCTCTGCCCCCTTTCCCTCTCTACCCTGATCACACAGCCTCGATAAGGGTTGTCATCTTTAGATCCACAGGGAGGTCAGGGAAGGGATCTAGAAAGAGGATGTATGTCCTTGGGCTCACTGCCAGAGGGAACCAGGGGCATGAATAGCAGCAGGCAGAGCCCTAGGAATGAGCAAGAGGCTTTCTTCCAAGGCTTCCCTTGACCAGGAAAGAGGCCAAGCGAGGGAGCGTGCCCTGGTCCACTGGCCTACTAAGCACTTCCAAGCAAGGCTCTCCCCCTGCACGAAGGTGGTGGCCCTATGAGGCTGGTTCTCTCTCTGAGGGAGCCCCAAGGTCATGTTATGAACTCAGCTCCAGGGAGTCAAGTCCTGGGAGTGGAACTAACAGCTCTCCAGCCTTGCAATGGCTGGGATGTAGGACAAGAGCCTCCTCCCTTGGGTACTCACAGGCTATGTTAGGACAGATGACCTCAGTGGCCAGATCCTCTAGGCAAAGCCAATTCGGAGCCCACACTCCCATGGCTACCAAGCCCAGTGCAGTCCACCACAGAGCTTTCTGTTCCCTGAGGTCAAAGTCCTGATGTCAGCAGCTCTGAGACCCAAGCATGCCACAGCACCCAGCAGGACAAGGCCAGGCTCCCTCAAAACTCTCTGACCTACGAGGGGACATGGGCTGTACACAACTACACATTCTCTATAGGCCTTTGTGCTAAGTTACCCAGGATTCCACTGCCTAATGGCATGGGGCTTTACTCAGAGGTGAATCCTACCTCAGAGCCGCTGACATTCCCTTGACAAGTCTTTCCTGTTTCAATGGTTGCAGTAAAGGGACTCAAATGGGGGGCATTAGGGACACAGAGAGGTGAAGCCCTTAACTAACTACCCCCTGCCTGCTACTTACACTAGGAGTTCCCCACCCAGCCTTGGTCCAGCCTCCCTCTCGAGGTCTGTGTCCCTTCTTCTAAGGAAATCTCCACAGAGGTGCTCTGACCCTCCGCCTTCTCTCCAAGTACAGACACTTGTGATCTACATGCTGCCCAGCACCTTGACTGAGCTCTGGAATACTCCCCCACCCCAGATTCTCCCAAGCATCTGTGATACAGAGGATGTAGAATGCATGGGGGTGGCTTCTCGAGTATCCTGATGGGCAGAGAAGGGACCCACAGTCTGGTCACACTCTACAAAACCACCACAAGCTTAGCAGAGGACACCGCAGCAAAGAGACACACTTTATATATACATACATACATCTATGTCCTTACCGGCTCAATGATGGCTGGCTCTCCCTTTTGTCCTTTCTCACCTCGAGGTCCTCCAATCTGGGTAGGGTCAGGGTGGAATGTGAGATTCCAGAGAGGANGAAAGGGAACAAAAAGTTCACGACACAAAAGTTGAGCAAAAGCAGAGTGCTCCCTGCAGCCAGGTGCCTCCCCTCGTGTCCTGGAGGAGGTTAACGAGCTGAAGCGGGCTGCTCATCCTCACGCCTAGCCATGCATATACCAACACAATCAGGCAATGAGGCGCAGATAATGGAAGTTGGAGGGGCCACTTTAAAGAACGAAGCTCAGCCAAGCATGGTGGCACATGCCTTTAACCCCAGCACTTGGGAGGCAAAAGCAGACGGATCTATGTGAGCATTAGTCTGGTCTACACAGTGAATTTCAGGCCAGCCGAGGCTACATAGTGAGATCCTATCTCAAATTAATTAATTGGTTAGTTAATTAATTAAAAAAGAAGAATGAGGCTGTGTGACAGCCTAGACCACTCTTGCCACCCTCAGACTTCTGGAAGGGCTGCCTCTTTCCCACCACCCAGATGCCCTCGAACAGAGAGGAGCTTGGGTCTCTTACCCCCTCATAGATGGTGTCCTGGTTAGCCGGCATGCCTGGCCCTATCTCTGAGGGCGAGACGTTGGAGTCGGAGTCAGGGTCGAAGTATGGGTCATAGTAGTTGTCCTCTATATTCTTGATAGTTTCCTCAGTGAACTCACCACCCAGGTCATCCTTCCCTTCCCCTGGAGACGGAGCTGGCTGTAGATGAAGGGGCAGAAATGGCAGAGTCACTCAGGGAGGCCGACCAAGTGACTGCAGACTTCACCTGGCAGGCGCTGAGTCCAGCAATTTCTGCTTGACATATAGCAACCAGTGGCCCCACAACAGAACATCTAGAGCTGAAGCCCACGGGGATTCCATAAAGGAAGACCTGTGCTCCCCACAGCCTTTCTGCACACTTCCCAGCAACCATGGGGATGTTTCCCCAAACTGCCCAAGACCCCATAACAAGTTAGGGCAGTTTCTGGGAGTGGCACTCCCCACTGGGGAGGTCTGCACTCGGTGATTACAGCTGTACTCCATCCACTCTGTGGGCCATTAAAGCTCACACCCTAGAAACTGAGGATCTTTCTAACAGTGAAGAACACAGTGCCCCGTGAGGGTTACTCTGTGATGCTCATGGATGGTACTCCTGGAGCAAAATCTACAGTATTATCTGTAACACCCTGAGAATGAGAACTCAGAGTCCAAGAGCTATTCTACCTATTTTGCAGGGGGAAACTGAAATAAACTCAGAAAAGCCAGTGGCTTCCAAACATACTCAACTCCACTACAGAGGACTCGGGAGCCAGAGTATGGGGGCGGAGGGCATTGGTTAATGAAGGCCACCCAAGGAAGTAGGTACTCAGCAGGGACCCAGGGCCACAGCCTTGGACTTTTCCCCACCCCTCCCCTAGGTCAAGACATAAAGGAAGGAAGACAATTACATTGGAGGTGTTGGAGGTAACAGTGGTGCTGGTGGGGATCTCGGCCCCTGAGTCAGGGTTGGTGGGCTGGTCAGGGTTCTCTACGCCCTCTCCATAGCCAAGGTCTTCATAAGGGGAGACAGTGTAGTAGTCGTCAGTAGGCACGTAATCATAGTCCCCAATTCCTGGATCAGCCTCCTTGCCAACAATGTCACTGGTCTCAGGCACTGTAGGGGCTTCTGGTGGGGGCTGGGTCTGTTCCTGGGGGCAGAGAATAGAAAGAGGCAGTCAGGGGACCTGGATCCAGGATTTTCTAATTACCCTTCCTAGCAACCCTTTAGTATGACAGTGAGTATCAGTGTGTGGATGCAGAACTCAGCCAAGGCCTATGGACTTGGATTCAGGATCCTCAGTCCCTGAAAGACAAGGACAATGAGGAGGGAGGCAGCCAGAGTGTGAACACCAGCTACCAGGAGTGGCATGAATAGATGGAGGACCACCCAGGGACACACCAGGAAAGGTCCAACCACAGCTTAAGCTTCCATATATGTGGGGAGGGGGGCCTAGAACTCATGACTGTCCTGCCTCAGCTTCCCAAGAGCTAGGATTGTGGTTATTTGCCACCATGTTCATAGATTCTGGCTCTCTACCCTCCCCTGCTCCATGGCCTCAAGGGACCAGGAATCTCCCCCACCCATCCCCAGTCCAGGTCAGACCTCAGGAACCTCTGTGGTTTCTCTGGCGGCTTCCACTGGCTTCTGCGTAGGGGCAGGCTCCTTCCCCGGGTCTTCAGGGTCTTCATAATATGGGTACTCATAATAATAGGTCTCACCATCTCCTTCTGGGTACTGAAGTCAATGGTGGCCATATGAAGAAGGAAATGGACGTATTACAGGGCAGCCTGCTCAGATGGGGAATCAGATGTCACAAGGCACTGCCCAGTCCCAAGGGTCCCCAGACAGGGTTCTTCCCTCAGTCATTCCTTGAGTAGCTGAACAAAACCCAGAAGCCCAACATGGAGATGGACGACCTCACATGCTCCTGAGAGGTCAGCAAAAGCAGAGCCCTCAAAGTGGTTACAACTGACCCATAGGAATCAGAGCCGGGCACAGTGTGAGTCCCGTTGGTCACAGCCATTAGGCACCAAACATGACCTTTAACCCCAACTCATGGGACTCATAATCACAAGCAGGCATTTTTGTCCTCAAATACAAATCAGGGACCTGGTGGAGGCTGGCTTTGGACATCCATCCAGCATCCCAGGATCTGTGGGGGTGTGCTCTAGGCCAGGGAGCCCTACTGCCCTGTGAATACCCCCATTTCATCTGAGCAGCAAATACAGCTGGAGATGCAAAGAGCTCAGAGGGGCAGAAGACAAGCCTGACCAGAGGCAGGGGAAAGACTAGGAAGAACTCCAAGTAAAATGAGTAAGAGAGGACCTGGGCATGAGCAAAGGGACCCATCAACTAGAGCAAGAAATGGGGAGAAGGACAAAGGGGACACACATGGCTGTCCTTCAAAGTCGCAGCTACTCTGGGAGTCAGGGAACTGACCACAATACACAGGGCTGAGCATGCTTCGGGTGCCCATGAGGGAATGGACTGCACTCTAAAGAAAAACTGAGGTCACAACCTGAGGGTAAAGGGCACCTATCTGCATCCATTCATGGACATGTGTGGAAGATTAAAGGCCATAGCCGCTGATGGCACTCCCCTGAGAGACTCTATCATGGCAGGATGGGTGTAACTACTCCATGGTAAAGTGGATCAGACATCACACACTGCTTCCCCTATGGTCCTGCGGCCTCCACAGTCCTTTGTAACCCTGCAGCTCTCTACCATCCTGGCCTGCCTGTGCTCCCACTGTGAATCCGGCCAGAGATGACTCACATATTCATCCGGGTTAGGGTCCTGTGACTGAGGTGTGTCAGGGACTGCGGTGTCACAGTCGGGGCTGTAGTGCTCACAGTAATCATAGGCAGCTCGGTGGTCAGAGACAAAGAGCAGCTGTTGGATGTCACCCTGCAAAGGGACGAAAGCTCATGAGCCAGCAGCACAGGCACTCATAGGGACCTGAAGGACCCAGGGGACCCAGCCTGATAGCCTGGATCAGACAGCAGCCTGGGAAAGACCTTGAGAGGAGATGCCCTCAGGGACACACTTCCTCCCAGCAGATGCTGCTCTGAAGAGCTACTTAAGCAAGGTTGGCTGACCTAAGGATTAACCCATTCATCTCCCCATCCATCTGTTCACCAACCCATCCACCTACCCGACCTTCTATTTACCGAGCCACCTATATACTTACCTACCTTTCCATCCACCCATTGTCTAAGCACCCATTTATTTCCCTACTCACTCATCCATTCACTACCCTTTTATCCATCCATTCATCCATCCATCCAGCTAACCCACCCATTTACCTCCTATTCACCCATCTATCTACCTACCCATCCACTCATCATACATCCACTATCCACTGACCTATCTACTCATCTACCCATCCATTCTCCCATTCACCCATCCACACATCCATTTATCCACCTTTCCATCCATCCATCCATCCATCCATCCATCCATCCATCCATCCATCCATCCATCCATCCATCCATCCATCCATCCACTGATCCACCCACCCATCTACTTATCCATTCTTCCACCCAACAATCCACTCAAATGTCCATCCATCCATCCATCCATCCATCCATCCATCCATCCACCCATCTACCCCACAAATCATCCATCCATCTACCAAATACCTGTTACACATTTGCCAAGCTGGTGCTCACAGCTAATGTAGTTACAAAGCATAAATGCATCTGCCCTAGATTCTGGAGGGCATATCCCTGTCTCCAGTAGTCTCCAGCACCGAAAGGTATTTCTCTAAAATGCAAAACTTGCTTTTTCATTGAGTTAAACACAGAATTACTATATGACCTAGCAGTTCCAACATTGGAACCTAGGACAAACACTTGAGCAAATTTCCCCAAATCAGTATACCCCTAAAGATAAAGAGGGACTGACTCACTTGGGCCAATGCATATCCATATACTCTCAGAGCAGTATTGTCAACAACCCCAGATGTGGGAGCATCACGTGTCCATGCAAAGATGGCAAATAAGTGGAATGCAAGGATGAATGCCCCATGTACAAGTCACAGCCTCGGCAACTCCACACAGCTGATGCTGGAACTTTCCAGCTGATCACAGAATCAGGTACCCCACTTCTCCCTTATTAATATATGCAGACAGCAAAGAAGTCAAGAATCTGCAGAGACAGCAAGCACAATGTACAGACACCCTCCTGGCAACAGCAAGAGCCAGC
>LOEQ01000090.1:662669-679237 GCA_001685075.1 Bramus lutescens | reverse complement strand
TGCCTCTGCCTCCCGAATGCTGGGATTAAAGGCGTGCACCACCACCGCCCGGCATTGGGCACTTCTTATCACGACTACACCATGGGCCATTTCTCTCACAGACCTATGTAGCTGTCACATTGCAATTCCATGTCAGGCCACAAGCTACCAGCAGAGCGTTTAGGGTCAACTCGACATTGCATCCAGCTTGCTGGGCCCTGAGCGCCTGAGGGGACGTGGTTCTAGAACCCCACTGCAGCTGTGGGGCCATCAGCACGCCTCAGCCAGACACAGTGGCAAATTCACAGTGACTAAATGACATTCACATGGTATTTGGGAATTTAGAGGGACACCGCCCCATTCTGTCCTGTCCAAGCCCTGGAGGGGGATATCTGAGAGCCAAGATAGGTTTTCCAGGTGATTATCAAACTTCTTCAGCCAGGGATCCCTGTACCACCAAACTTTCCACAAAGTCCAGATATGTCAAAGAAAGGGACCCAGACCAAGCGTCCTAGCCCAAGGGCTCTGGCTCCAGATGCACATGGGACACAGACCTCAGAGATGGCACCAGGTCCTGTCTTGGTTCACCTGGTTTCCAGCGGCCTCCGGGACCACCAGACACCTGCACCTTCTTCCTGAAGCAAAACATGAATCCAGAGGACTCTGTGGACTGGAGTCCAGGCCCCAGGCTCTGCTCTGCCGGGCTTCCTGCTCCTGCCTTTGGGGTGTTTCCCAGGGAACCAGACTCTGGACCAGGCTGGAACACCACTGACTTAGCATGCACGCACATGCGCACACACACACACACGCACACACACACACATCTGAGTCAGCTGTACCTCCTGACAGTCCCACTATGTGGCCTAGCTCCACCCTGAAAGTCCACTCAAAAGTTGTCAGCAGAACCCCTGCCCATCACAAAGTGCCAGTCAGAGCAGGCTTGCATGTCCTGTGTCTACCCCAACCTGGCACTCAGGAGACAAGGACTGGTTGCTTGGAAAAGGGCAGTCATTACCATCCCTGCATGGTTCTCACACGGCAGCCACTCTGACCTCTCCACTCACAGGCCACAGCATCCTCCGGGAAGCAATAGAGTCAAACTGGCCCCTAACCGAGGAGATGGGTCTCCCACGGTAGTCACGGCGTCCCTATATGAGGGGCCACCACTTGCCCACAAGTGTCCCAAGTGGCATGGGGGGATGCCTATCTCATGCCTACCTCGAATATTTCATCATCCAGAATCCGAGAGCCAAACATGATGATGCCATTGACATCTATTATGGGGTGGTCACTGCGGTTGAGGAACTTCACAATCTTCTTTTTACAGTCAAGGATCAAGGTGACATTTTTCCTGTAGACACTGATAGCAATTCGGTGCCACCTGCAAAGGAACAGATACTCAGGAAGGGAAAGGGGCACATACTGCAGAAGGCCAATGTGCAGCCTCGTGGCAGTATCCTGCCAACACACCGAGGGCCGTGCGCTGCATAGCCTCTGAGTGGCAAATCTGGACACAAGTCTGGGCAATATCACATGAGAATTTCACTGTCATTTAGAGACTCTCTAAGAGTCCAGAAGGGATCACATCCACTGGTTTCAGAACTATTTTTCGAAGGCTACAGCAGGCTTCTTTTCCCATCATGACTATAGAGTGTCGGTAGGCAACAAGAAATTAGTGCTTATAAACCAGAGAGCCCTTGTCCTAGCTCAGTTGTCTCTGTTAGGAACTCCCCCCAGCTTTGACTGTGACTGGGGAGGTTCTTTTGGGTTTCTAAAAGTTCTGCTTTGTGAAGTCTTGTAATGGGCCCTGGTTACTTCCAGTGAAGCAGGCTAGACTCAGGGAGGAGCACTTGTAATGCAGGCACTTCTTGGGGACAGATGTAAAATACAAGAAATCTTCTCTCTAGTCCACCCAGACCCTCAGAAACAGACTTCTCATCCCTAAGACACAAACTCCGGGAGCTCCTGGGATGCCCATGGGAGGTATGAGCTTGAGGGCTCAGGGGTGGGTGCAGCCACAGGAAGGAGTCATAGGGGGCTGCAGTCATAGCAACATTATCATGAGCGCTCCAGTCTGTATGCAGGGTATGACCCCCATGGCAACTGTGTGTGTGTGTGTAGGGAGGGTGATAGGTAGACACAGAATCTTGCCAGAAAACTCAGGAGTCATGGCCTGAAGTCCCTAGGGTTACATTTTGGGTGATCACCAGCATCTAGGGTGCTCCCTGCAGAATATTGGGGATAGGCCTTTGATCTCATTCATTCACACAGAGGATGTGTCAGATCCAGAAAGGGTAGGTCCCTTTGGGAACAGGCAGGCATGGCCACATAATCTCCTCTGTCCCTTTTGATCTAGGGCCAGCCTAGGATGCACACTCAGTGCATACTGCAGGGAAACAGGGCTAGGGAACAACAAAGGTCCCCTGGGGTTTTAGATAAGAGAAGAAACTGAGCCCTGCGGACCCCAGGCCTTGGGACTGCAGGTCCAGGGGTCCATCCTCCTGGTACCCTGCCAGTGGGCATCATGTGTCATACCTGGCTAGCTGCTGCCCCATGCTGCCTAACCAGCAGCTCCACTCCCTCCCTCGACAGGATACTTACTTGCCATCTGACAAGTTGATGCCAGGGAAGAGTGGATACTCCTCAGGCCCGGGCTTCCCTGTGTGGTCCTCATAGAGGAAGACGGGAGAGCGGCCCAGCTCCAGCCCCACCTGCTGGATGCCCTGCTCATTGTAAACAGAGACCAGGAAGGCCTGGCTGCCTTTCTTGGCTTTCACGGTAGTCAGGATGGAGAAGTCCTCCGGAAAATCAGACTCTGGAACAGAGGACAGGGTGAGAAGGAAACTGGAGAACCTCAACCCTGGCCAACCGTGGCGAGCAGCAATAGGCCAGCTTAGAGATCCAGTAAACCCAGCCGCATGTGGTACCACTCTGCAGCTCACCTGCCTGAGGTCAAGCTTCCACAGCCTCCTCTACCACCTGGGGTCAAGCTGCCAACTCAAGGCATACTTCAAACACAAGCTTCTCCAGCCAACCCCAGTGGCCCTTCCAGCGAGGAGCCGACAACTCACTCTCTTGGCTCCATCCTACACCTCCACACATCTGGTTAAGAGTCCTACTCAGGACCCACTGGACTGAGAGCTGCCCTCGACAGAGGCAGCTTCTGAAGCATCTTTGTGTCTCCCACTGCATGGAAGCCTGGGCATAGTGTGTCCCACTCAGTGTCAATCACAAGGGATCCAAGGAGAAGAGGAGAAGAGGGTGGGAGACCATGGGCTTGGGGCAACCCTAGACTCACACTTTCTGAGATTTTCTTGTCAATATGCAAATCAAAGAAAAGGTTAAAAATAAATTTAAAAATACTCTAAATTTAAATTTTTAAGAAAAACAAATATCTAGTATGTTGAACAGGAGGGCCTGTCCCCATCAATATAGTAAGTGTCTAGGCTGGCCCTGAGGGTACCTGAATCCACTCCTGATGCCACCCTTGATTGAAACTAGGTGAGACCTTGGCTACCACCTCCCCAAAGATTCTTATGTAGACATCAACTATCCTCCTATGTTAGAAGTTGTGCCACCAACAGCCTGGAGCTGATGGGATGTGAACAATACAGCTAACTAATGGGAGGAAAAGTAATCTAGAAACAATGTTTCCTTCCCCGACCCATGGAGAGTGTACGTCATAGATTCCTCAGAGGTCAACACCCAGCAAGGTGTCAGCAGAAACAGATTGATGGAAACAGGTGCATTATCCTCTCTGTAAAGGACCAGGAGTCTGAGGTACCAGCTGGGATAGCACAGGAGTGTCTGGCTATCCCCACTCTTCCTTTAGAGTTGGAACAAGGTCAACTATTTGACTCAGAAGTCTACTAGACACTGCTGCAGCCAGGTTAGGGTGTGCCAGTCCCGTGCAAAGCTATCCAAGGGCGCCCTCTGCTGACAGAACTGCTTGCTGCAGGCACTATCCTGGGGGGAAAGTAAGATGTCCTAGGATCTGGAGTACTGGGGGCACTTGACTGCCCTTCCTTCCCACTTCCAATGTAGACATGGGCAGAGAGAGCTTGTGAAGACAGCGAGAGCTCTTGGCAGTGAAACTATTCAGGCCCCAGGAGTGACACAGGGCATGGTGGGGTAGGAAGCCAGTGGAAGAACACTCCCAGGGGTCATGACTCACTAAGGGGCCCTCAGACTCTGACAAGGAACATGGAACGCTGGCACACCCAGTGCCCAAGTCAGGTACCTGCGTAAAGAGGCTGGGTGTGCAGGGACCTGTTGGTGTGCTAAGCAGCATGTCCAGCTCTACTGAGGACAGGATGGCAATGTCAGGCTGCTCCGCTAGCCTATAATGATGGTTGCGTGGCTACTTTAGAAAAGAGACCCCACTGAGGGCCCGCTTAGCCTTGCTTCAACTTCCAGCCAGGAAGTTGCATGGAACACGACAAGTGAGCCCTCAGCACTGCCTTGCTGCCCTGCGCATCACACTGCAGCCTCCACTATGGCCCCTACACTTCCTTCTGTCTCCAGAGTCTCAATCGGCCGCGAGGTGGACAGTGAGGACTGGCATGCATGCCCGGTGGAAGGCCCTCCAGCTGAGGAGCAGCTGGCCATGCTGCTGGCGGGGACTTGTAGGAAGCGGACACCGGAGTGAAGTGGTCCCTATAGCAGCCTGGAGGCCAACGTCTGCATTCAGGCTGGACCGTGAAGTCAGCATGCCGCCTCTGTGCCCTCCCTGACTCTGTCCCTTGCAGTCACTGACTGGAAGAATAAGAAGAGTGGGACGTGAGAGAGTCCTCCTTCTCCATCGTGATCTACGGCTGAGGACAGCCAGCCCGTCTCTCTCAGCTCATTAAAATGCTCTTTCTCAATGTTTAAAATCGCTATGGTAACAAATTTTCTCAGCTCAGACAAAACGTGAAAAAGATAAATTATGTTGAACATTAATCTCTCTCCTGGCAAAATAACAATGGATTTATAGTCACTTTAAGACGGTCCCTTCTCAGCTGTGACAAGAGCCGGACGCTGACACCATACTCCAAGCTTCCGGGCAGTCTGGGAGAAGTGCACCTGCTGTCTGGTGCTTCCTAATTCATCTGGCTCAGAAAAGCCACCACTGAGAGGTAAACGTGGCAGAGGACCAGCCGTTGCCCGCATGGTACACCTCTCTCCTTCCACTCACACCCAGAGACTCCTGTCCATGTCGGGAATACAGCAAGAGGCTAGCATGTGCAGCTGCCACGGAAGGGACTCAGTCTAAGTCAACCACTATGGGCAGGCTGATAGATCACTCACCTTGGTGAGGTAATCAATAGTTATGGCAACTCCTCTAACATGGGCCAGGCTCCAGGGAGAAGTCAAGGGACAAACACGGTTCTCACTCCCGGGAAGTAATAGTTCCATAAGGGACAGGAGCAATACATGAGTTATTTGGATACCAGCCAATGTGCAGCGGCCTGGGGTGGGGTGATGGAAGAGATAAGGGGCGGGACATCGCTGCAGGGTGTGGAATACTTTAGGCAGACGGGGAGCCAGCAAGGCATTTTGGTGACCTCGTTGGCTTCCCTCCACCTTCCTGCGGAACTGTCCATTGACTCTGGAAAAGATAATGGGCCTGGAGAACAGCTGTCATCTGTCACTTCCTGCAGGATGGGGTTATTCTGGGGCCACCCAGTCTGGCCCCCAGGCCCCCAAGTGAGAACAAGGCACCTGCAGCTGGCCTATCACTATAAGATGCCTGGGACCTAAGTGGGAATGAGGGAGGAGTGCTTCCAACACCAAGCAGATGTCAAAGGTAGGCCATCTGCCCAAAGGGACCCTCACACCCCCAGTACAGGGTGTGTGAGAGATGGGGCTCCTTTCAACAAGGGACTCTACATCCTACTGAATAGGGGTACAAGGGACATGATAGCCCTAAACTGGAGGATTCCATATACCACTCTATGTGGGGACAAGAGGCAGGCCATTCCTTAACCAAGGGACATCATATATTGATGGGTGTATAAGGCAAAGGTCATCCTGTATGAGGGAGGAAGGGGAAGCCATTGCTGAACTAAGAGATCTCACATCTTATTACGGGAAATGGGATGAAGTAGCCCTCAACCAGGGAATCCCACATGCTGCTATATAGCTGGGTTGGCCACAGCCTCTCAGAGAGCACACAGTTCCATTCACTGACAGAATATAGTACCTGGCCTGGTGCTCTAGCCTCTCACTGTCCTAGGTCCTTAAGTCACATGGAGCCTGCTCAGGCAGCCAGCACCCTGCCCTCTACCCATGACCACGGTCCAGGGCCAGTATCCAAGAAGTGCTTCATCCTGTGGACAACGGTGGACTGGCTGGACCCAGGGCCTGTACCGGCGACAGTGGGAGGAGGCAATAAGGACAGCAGGCTGCTCTGCTGAGCGGGGGCTACTTCGAGAGCCTGGGGCCTGCTGACGACTTAGGATTCTGGAGTAAATATAGAGTCCTGGCAAGGGGCAATAAGGAAAATGCCTCTAGGCCAATCCACGCTGCCTAGAGTCCTGGTTAGCCAGACAGCCTGGGTGCCTTCTCAGGGAAGGGTGCTGAGGATAGAACTGAACCTCTACACCCAAGGTGAGACCAGGGGTCCTTTCATAGTGTGACTTAGGGGGAATATTACAAGGAGCTGGTGCTGGCTGGACAGACGCAGGGACAGTAAAGCTTGATTGTATACAGGGAGGATCCATGGCCACCTTCAGGCAGGACTTGCTAGTTTCTTTTTGATTTAGTATCTGTCCTGTGGGAGTGAATGGTTAGACCCTACTCCATGGACAAGCATGCCCAGTCATCCAGAGAACCAGATTGCACAGGCTATGAATGGAAACTCAATCAGCCCACTAGAGTAAGACTACCGTGGAGTTCAGCCGCTAACCATGGGCTTCACTGGGCACCAAGACAATCACAGACATGTATTCATGCTCTACTCAACTCAGCCTTGCTGCGGTTGCTTGGAGCCCTTAGGCCCCCTAGTGTAGCTCCTGCGACAGCCAGACTCCCCACTCTGGGGCAACCAAACAGCCCCTGCGCTCTGGAAGGAGGCACAGAGTAGCACACAGCCATTCTCATTCTTACCTAGGCTGCGGCAAGGGCTGGCATGTGACCACAGGAATCCTATGGAAGCCATCCCACAAGGTCTGACCTGGTTCCTGAGCACTTGTCAGTCAGAAAGCCTGCAGTACCCCCGAGGAGTTTCCAGGATTAACCACTAGCTTTGGGATATGCACTCTCATACATCAGGTGATATACAATGCTGTCCCCTGGACAGCTTTCCCAGACTGACCTGTGGGACCTCAGGCGATAACGCCACAGAAATTCCTCTACAGGCACACTGAAGCCACCTACACGCCTACATGGCCCAGTGCACCCCACACCCTAATTACAGCAACCCTGGGTATCTACTCAAGTTACTAATTTGAGGACAGGAGAAAAGAAAAACAAAAACTTCCCAGGACTGGGGCTAGGACTCAGATGACAATGTGCTTTCCTAGCTCACATGGAATCCTGGGTTTGATTGCCAGCATCACATAAACCTCATACTGATGCGTGCCTGAAATCTTGGGGTTAGAAAGGTAGATGAAAGAGTTTCATACGTTCAAGGTCAACCTTGGCTGTGAAGCAAAATTTAAACGAGCCTAGAATACCTGACATCCTGCCAATAAATGAATAAACAAATAGATCCCAAGGGGTCCCGTGGTAAAGGTCTGTGATCCCCACACTGGGGAGTCTAAGGCAAGGGGATAAGCACTCAGGACAGGCTGATGCCAGGCACAGGGCCACATGCCTGTAATCCCGGCACTTGAGAGGTAAAGACAGGAAGATCAGGAGTTCAAGGTCTCCTTAGCTGCTTGGCAAATTCAAGGCCAGCCTGAGCCTACATGAGATTCTGTCTCAAAAACAACAGAGCAATAACAAACTCTTCAACAACCACAAAAATATCCCCTATCATCTAGGTGAGGGATCTACTCAATTTCCTGGGCTCAGCGACCTGATCCTGCATGAGTTCTCCAGGCGGAGAGAATGACAGACAGGAATCGTAGTGGCCTGTTTTGCTAGAGCTCTTGCTTTGGGTGACAGTGGTAAGAGAAACTCTTATCTGCAGGCTGTCAGGTCCCTGGGCTCGGGACAATCCCCATCAGTCATCTCCACAGCAGCATCATGCCCTGCTGTCCTCAGCCAGCCCCTTCCAGCCCCTTCCATGTCTCCAACTCAAGAATTCTAACTCTTGGGCCACAAGGCAGAAAAACTACAACTCTCTGGGAAAAGATGAGACTGGGGGTTCTCCGAGTTACCTCCCCCAAAATATAAGCTCTCTTTAAAAATAAAGCACAGTATCCCTGCAGCTCCCCATGAGGAAGGGTGAGGTTCCCACTCAGAAAGGTCATGTGAGACATCTATGTTCACAGATAACGTACGCATTCTCTAACCTGGGCATCTGCTACCCAGGGTGGTTTGCACCAAAGTCATACTCCTTGGAGAAGCCAGGCTGCTTCCCCTGGGGTTGCAAGGGATGTGCCTGCTGTATGACACCCATCCATCCAAAACGACACCTCTGGCCAAAGCACCTAGCTTCTCCCGCAGATACAAACTTTTAAAAATCACAATGATATCAAAGAGACCCTGGGAGGTTTGGGACAAACCCAGATAACAGAATGCCAGAGGAAATGACAATACAACCAGCAAGAACATCCTTCAGGGATACAGTGGACATATGAGGTTCACCGGGACAGCACAGCTTGCGAAAATTGCCCCAATCTGGTCCAGTGTTGGGGGATCATGTCCAGACCACCAAAAGATTGAGCACAGACTTCTAATCGCAGAAGGGGAGTGACTTTTGCCTGGCTCACCTCTTACTCGGGTCAGCAGGGTCGGGGCTCCTCAGGTTGAGCCAGCAGGCCCTCCTGAGGCAGGGAAAGAGAACCTGCCCATCACAGAACAGTCCCAGAACATTTAATCAATGCCGATGGGTGCGGAGGATAGGAGCTAACTACCCAAGTGGGTGGATAATCTGGATGCATACCTCCAGACAAAATGGCTCCCTAAGGGTACATAATTAAAAGCAGAGGTCTGGCACCTGGCAGTAGATTCTCATTAAGAATCTCGCACGCTAGCTGCCAGCCAGGATGTTGGGCTTGGGTATCTTTATGTCACTGGCCCCAATTAGGCTTGTGTTCCCCACTGCAAGTACTTCCTTTCCCATGACCTGAGATCTCCCTTGGCCTCACCCCTGGGGGGCATCCACTTCCTTTCTGCCCTTTGTCATTGTGGTCCATCGTTGGTGGAAACATGCCTGCTTGGAACCCTCAAGGCGAAGACTAGGCTTGCACACACACGAGAGGTGGGTGGGTGGTAGGTTTCACTATAATGAGGAGGACTCCCAGGAAGCACACCCGGGGTTCTGCTGCAACCACCCACTCCAGCTTCCTCGTTGCCCCCTGGAGTCCCCAGCATTCCCTCCACCACCCTGAACAGGAATGGGGTGCCACTTACCAGGGTACAGCTGCTTGGTGGGCATGCTGAGTTGTGCATCTTTAGAGACTCGATAGGCGACATCCGGGCCTTTGGAAGAGCGTCGAGTGGCACAGAAACCTGTGGTTTTCGTTACCCCTGAGGGCAAATTGTGAAAATCTAGCATCTCCAGAAGATCTGTTGGCTGAGCTGCAAAGAGAGAAACTGCGTCAGCCCCGGGTGGACGCGACTGAGGGGCACCCCCAGAAGAGAAAGATGGTCTTAGACAACCGAAGCCAGTCCTCACTCCTTCCCTCCTGGCAACAAAATCTGGGGCCCAGAAGAGGTTGGTGGCCTGCTCAGGACCAGGAGGGACACTTAGAAGCGGGCTTATCTCTGTTCCTGCAATCAACTGCCAGGGTCGTTCCTACAAACCAGCTGCCTACTTCAGCAATTCAGCCACCAGGCATTGCCTACACTCTTTGACAGCCCCAACCTTTCACTGGTGTCATTTTGTCCTCCGTGTCCTGACAACAGTTTACAGAAAATACCCAAATTCTACCTGCTTTCAAAAGACCTCAGCCTGAATACCCAGGACAGGAGAATGCTTGCGGGGACCTCAGACCCCTTTAGGAAGGCATTTCACTCTCCATCCTTTGTGAGGCACTCAGAGAAAGGCAGACTTGACCCTCTGACCTCTGAAATACAGGTGCCTGATCAAGAGCTCAACAGTTGCCCTGATTAGCTTTAACTGTCAACTTGACCTTGTAAGAGTGTTTCATTGAGAAACTGTTTACACTGGATTGGCCTGTGGGCATCACCATGGGGATTAATTTAAATTAACTGACTGGGAAGACCCAGCCCACTGTGGCACGGGGTCCTGAGGTGTAAGAGTTAAGAAATCGAGTTGAGCATAAACACGCAGGTGAGCTGGAGCGTCCCTTCCTCTCTGCTCATGCCTGTGGATGTGAAGCTGAGCAACTGTTGAAGACACCGCCTTGACCTCCTCACAATGATGAACTGTAACCTGGAATTCCAAACGGAAAGAAATTCCTTTCTCCCCTAAGCCTCTTCTTGTCAGGTTATTTTGTTTCAATGACAGAAATGAAGCTGGGACATCCCCAAACACAAACCATGCCCCTCTCTCAGAGCCCCCTTTCCTCACATTAAGAGGCCTTTGAGGCTACACATGCCTGCCCTGGACTACTTGGTTTCCTGTTTATCTATGCTCAGTCTGAGTTACAACAAATAGGGAGCTCTTAGACATCCAGCGGAGAACAAAGTCCAAAGTGGTACCACAAGGGTGTGAAACCACCAAGTCACATGACCAGGCTGGGCCAGTGTTGCTCCATCCTGTGGTTTTCCTCTGGGAAAAGGATTCTGCTATTTGACTGTATGTGGGCTGCATACACGGAGAGGGCAACTATCTCCAGGGAATATAGTGTGTGCAGAGACTGACTCCTGCCATGCTAAGTGGGTACCTGGATCTAGCTATGCCTGAAGGGCATCTATACATGCCCATGTGTTCATTCTGTGTGAGCCCATCTGTCTAAAAATACCACATACCTAGCTAGAACTCAGAGCCCATACCTGAAGGCTGAAAGAGGCTGAAAGTAGCTTAGCCTGTGACTGCCCTCCCAAACTTGATTCACTAACTTCCCACCTTTCTCCCTAAGTGAATATTACCGTGGGGCGCCCCAGGAGGACAGTCAAACTGTTTTTAAGTAGACAGTAACCAAAGATGATCATGCAGGCTTCTGATCGATCTCCAGCAGCAGCCACCAAGTCTAGAGACCGACAAGTTACCTTTCACTACAAGGTTGCCTAAGGGACCAGGTCTGCAGCCAACTTTTTGGCATCCTTCAAAATTTACTCCAGGGAAGGGGTTCCCCACCTCTACAGGAAATCACTATGAAGGGCACAGTGTAGACAGCCAGTTCACTATGGATCCAAGATAGCCTCCCCATCTCAGAATCCTAGGCAGCTCTTAGCCACTACCCAGTGCCCAGGCCCACATAAGGTGTCAGTCACTTGCATATCTGTGGCACACCCCCCTCCCCAGGTACTCTATGTGGCGACAAAGCCCTCACTGGGTTCGGTTTGCCTGGTGAACATCAAAGGCAATGCTGAGCATGCTATGCTGGTGAGGTTGCATAGCACAGCCCCAGGCCTGGACACAGCCGTGGGAAGATGGCTGTGCCAACTGCTGGCACACCTGGCCAGAGGGACCCAGCGCCGAGCCTTGGGTCATCTTGGAAACTCAGCTCCAAGGCTGGCAGTGGACGAGTGGAGAGATGAGGATCCCAGCAGGGTTTCCTGGACCTACATCACAGTCTCCATACTATGATGCCCTTCCCAGACCAGACTGGAGCCTGCTTTCCCCATTGTCAAAGCAGAGAGCGGTTTTCCAGGAGTCTGCCTGGGAATGTTTGTAGATCTGTATTGCAACAAGTTTAAAAGGCCATCAGACCTTTCCTAGGCCCAGTGCCACCCTTCCTGCTGGCCAGGGCCTTTCTGTGCCAGAGAGCAGGATATATTTAGTCTTAAACAAGGTGTGGGGAACACCGGAGTAGTGTCCAGCACACAGGCTTCTGGAAAACTCTTCCCCCCCAACAAAGGAAGCTCTCTGCCCTTCAAGCCAGTGCCACGCCCAGGTGGAGCACCCCCACTCTGAAGCAGCAGGGGTTATTGGAACAGGTGGATGTGCTAAGAACGCAGGGTCCCTCCTCCCCCATGGGAGGACCATGTCAACTGAGGCCAGCTAAAGAAGTCACAGAAGTCATTTGGAACCTGCCAGGAACAGTTCCCAGAATTCCATAGCTCAAGTACAGGGTCCCCCAGGAGGAAAATGGTATTCTTGGGGTCTTCAGGACTCATCTGAGTCCTCAAATTCAGGGAAGACACACATGGCATTACATCTGTAACCTTTGCTCCCAACAAGAAACCTGTGCTTCTAAGTAAGAGTCACTTGAGTGAGCCTGAAGAACCCTGAGACCCACTACCCACTGCAAACGAGACCACCTCCAAATGCTTTGCATGCAAGAACTCCATGGCTCTTTCAAGGCTGTTCCACCTACGATCAGATCAGACTCCAGAGAGAGGACTGTTCTCTTCAGCTAGACCCAATCCTTTCTGGGTGTCCTGCTCCACAGTCTGGGAGACTAAAACCACATTTCCCAAATGTCTTTGCAGTAAGAATGATTACGGCAAGCCAGACCCTACCAATCAAAGATTATCCTAGAGTGGAACGTGAGTTGTAGTAGCCTCCCCAACCTGCCCTCAATGTCTGTGAGGCGGGCAGAGCACTGAGACCCTTGTGTTTGGGCCTGCTGTCCAGCCTCAGAGGATTCCATACTACTGCAGCAAGGGTCTTGCCATGTGAGTGACAGCCTCATTGTGACAGCATGTCCTAGAAAGTTACCTCAGACTTCTGACTCCAGCAGGATTTGCTCTCCAGACAGCCTGCTACTCGGCTATGCACATGCCTCGCCTGCCTTTGAGGAACATACGTGAGGAGCAGAAGCAGTACCAGGCCACTGGCCTCAGTCTGCATCACAGTACACAGGGACCCGGGCCCTAGGACACAGGAGCCCTGCTGTTGCTTTTAGACACAGAAAGGAGCAGATGTTGCCCCATCCCTCAGTGGACAGAGACCCAAGAGGCTGGACCAGCCTCTCATGTGTATTCATGGTCAGTCCAGACACTTGCTGCTAACACTCCAGCATCCCCATGCCATTTTAATGCGGATGGAACTAGATGTGGCATCTCTAAACAGGAAAGTGGATGCAAGTGAGCTTAGCTCTAAGCTAAAAGAGGGGTAACTAAGGAAGCAGTTGGAAGCATGAAGCTGAGCTCTGGACAGTCAACTCACAAAGGGAGCTATGCCACCAAAAGGCTCAAATAAAGGGTCCAGGATAGACCAAAAGACGGATGGATGGATGGATGGATGGATGGATGGATGGATGGATGGATGGATGGATGGATGGATAAGCAGATGACTGACTGGTTGGTGGGGTAGAAGACTTTGTGAATGAATGGATGAGTGGACAGATGGAGAGAGAAATGGATGGGTGGGTAAANGATGGATGGATGGAGGGATAGATGGGTGGGTGGGTGGATAGAGGGAGGGAGGAATGGATGGATTCATGTATGGATTGATGGATGGAGGGATAGATGGGTGAATGGGTGGGTGGATGTGTGGTAGATTAAGTTTTGGGGGGGAAGATATGAACAAACATCATTTTGCCTTAGATAAAGGAACAATGGCAAACCAAAGAAAGGCTTCCACCCAAGTCTAGCTTGGCAAACCAAAGAGTTTAACTTAGATCTTACATGAGCACTGACAAGTTAGAGGTGGTTATGCTGACAAGAAAGAGACATGCCCCACCCAAGAATAGTTAATCACTTGCATCCTCACGGAGAAGCACGGCCTTGTACATAGCCTCATGGGCAGCTACATGTGCCATTTGTGAGCATCTAGGACACCTTGTGAGCCCTCTTTCCCCTCTAGAAAAGATGTTAGTAGACTTGATCTTGTGAGGATAATTATATCCTGATGCTCTGATTTCAAGAAAGCAATAACCATATCATACTTGGAGGGCATCATTCCTCAACGGTTAGGTGAATGAGCAGACCAATGGATGGGTGATGGGTAAATATGGATGGTAAGTGGGGTAGGTAGGCAGATTGATAGACATTATAGATGAATGTATGGATGATGAAAACTGGACGGATGGACAGATGGTTGGTTGGAGGGAGGGAGGGATGTATATTAGAGTCAAGTGTATTAGTTGTTGGAGGATAGATGTGTAGGTCAATTGATGAATGGATAAATGGATAGATGGATGGGTGAGTGGGTGGATGGATGGATAGGCGGATGGATATTAATGGCAGGTAGGTGGATAGTGGACAAAAAGGTGGGTAGTGGGTGAGTAGATGGATGGAAGGAAGGATTAATCAATCACTCACTGAGCAAGTGAGTAGAAGAACGGGGCAACCAGGAGGCAGATGCCAAAGACAGATATTACAAACGGCTAATTATTCACATTTCATGCCCCAGTGACACTGTCACTGCTAACCATAGAGCAGCCTTCCCCTTCCCCAAGAGGCATTTCTTTTACCACCACTAAGCACTTGGCTGCTCTCGCTCCTACAGAGCTGAGACCTGGAGTGACTGAGGTCATGTCACCCTGAGGCCTCCCATCCACTCACTTCACAGCTATAGGGCACGGAAGCATCATTGGAACGGCCATGGTACATGGGCTCTCCTGACCTGTCGCCCGGAGACAGACAACTAAAACTGAGCCACTGACATATGAAGATGTGTCCCAAGGCTCTGCCTATGCTCCACTCAGAAGGACCAAATGAGGTAGACAGCTCATGACAAGGCCATGGAACAGCACTCCATGGCCCAACACCAGAAGGTTCCAGGATTCAAGAGCAGATGGAGTGAGGTGTCTGTTTTTTCAGAGCAGAAACTAGTACCTGGTCATAGCTGGTATAGCTAGCTCATGCTCAGAAGCAGAAAGGGTGACATCTGTGAGGACACCAGCCTGCTCTACAGAAGGGCCAGTCCCATGTTCAGCAGCCAATAACTTGGACTGGAGCCCTTGGCAAAGGAACACATCCCAGGCCACAGTGCCAACACTGCAAAAGCAGACTGCTCTCGGGAAGACCAGTGAGGGCTGGGTCACCATCTGGAGCCACTCATGGTGTGCCCTCAGAATAGAATCTAAAATCCCAGCCTTCATGCTTTTGGCCACCACAGTCCTATCCACCCGAGGGAATAGAAACACCCAGAGGGGACCTTGGCCAAGCACTGACCTCAGCACCTCGGCTGTCCAGCTCAGTAGGAGGCTTGGGGATGACAGAGATTCACAGGGAATACCACAGAGCAATGGGGTCCTGAGAGGAGGGCTACATGAAACAGCTTGCAGGGTTCATCTTGCACTCCACCCCATTGAGGTGGGCATCAAAGGAAATGAGAAGGGCAGAGGCCCTCTGTCCTGCGGTGGGCAAGGGCAGAGCACAAACAACACTCAGATGTGTCTGTTGAATGACTAAGTGAGCCCCTGGCTTTGACACAGGGCAGGCCCGAGGAAGTGAGTAAGTTCGGCTCTCCTGAAATTCACTTCACTTTGGCGGCCATGTTCCCTCTCCCACCAGATACTGCTCTCGGAGCAGTTGTGAGCTCAGAAGATGCGCTATGAGCCTTGGAACTGCAGAAGGGAAGCACTCAAAGGTCCTGAGAAGCCGCACTGCTGACCCAGCAGACTTGGCTGATGCTGGCCTTTGCTCCAGTTCAGCGCACACACCCTTAATAACCTGTATATTTTTAAGTACTTGCTGGGAGCAGGAGCCCTCCAGCCCAGCTACCTGTCCCCTCCTGACATGGGCCTGGTATAGCTCCCTCCACCAGGAGTTCCACAGGGATTCGTGTGCCCTCTGTGTTTTCACAGGGAGGTCACTGGCCCCAAATTCCCAATGCAGCCCCGGCCCTACTGGGTCGCTCACTGGTGACTGGGATCTCAGCAAAGGCAAGGGGGTATTGCAAGCCATCTGAATCCGAGGTACTATTATCACCTTACGGTCAAACAGGCCTCTCCCATGCGGCCCCATGATTCACAGACAGCCTCAGACACCAAGCTCCCTCACTTCACACCTGCTGGGAGAAATTGTGGGCCACCATGACCACCTTTTGCTGGTTGACAAAATGAAAGAAAATGAGGACTATACAGAGACTGAAAGACATTCAGAGGCAACAGACTGAGAAAGATGGCGTTGGGGACAGAAAGACAGACAGAAGGGACAGAACAGAGGAACAATGAGGTATTCTGTGCTGCAATCTCCGAAGTCAACATCATTATCTTCAGGAGAAAATTGTGTGCACCTTCCTGTGAACCACCCATGTTCAGTTCTTTAAGTTTGCAGACAAAAGAGTAAGAGTTGGGGGTGGGGGTGGGGGGTCAGCAACAAGGCATAGACTAACAGCCTCTGTCATAAAAAATCAAATGAAGTTCAGAGAGGTGCAGCCAGCATAGCAACGCTACACAGCATGCTGGTGCCCAGCACACTCAGCTCCTGAATGCACAAAACAGCAGCGGCTGGGGCGGCCGACCCTCCCACTC
>LOEQ01000090.1:645487-662661 GCA_001685075.1 Bramus lutescens | reverse complement strand
TTCCCTGCCTCTTCCCAGTGGCTTCCTAGGGCAAAGAGCCTGTTTCAGTAAACCCAAGCCAGAAGGAATAGCAGACCAACCGGAGGGTCTGCCCAGGTCCCTCCCACTAGTTCTCCCTGAGGATAGTGGCCTCATCTGAGGTCAACCAGGAGGTCGGAAAACAAACAAACGGGGTATCTTGGAGGCCCTGGTAAAATTCTTCTTCAGTGACTAAAGCCGGGACAACAGAGGGTGTGGCCAGGGCTGCAGGCAGACAGTGTTGGCCTCTGGAGCTAGCCAGGCCTTCTTCCCTCTCCTGCCATCCCCAGGCCTCTGGCTGTTGGTGCCCTGATCTCAGACCTTTTGCTAGGCACACTGCTACCATAGACATGGGTCCTTTACCTGCAAAGTCTTTGTAACTTAGAGCTTCTATTTTCTCCAGGCAAGGGGATCTCAACCTGTCATACAGCACCTTCCTCACACCACTGCATACCCAGGAACCCTGAGCTGGCTGGCCTATCTCCACATCATAGCCACAACCTTGTAGGGCTCCCCAGACACCTCTTCCTCTCCACCCCCACCTCATGGCCCATCCAAAGCATGCCTGAGTTTGTGCAGTGCGCAGCATGGCCACCTTCCCCATTTAGCCCCAGACGGCCACAAGACCATTTGGTCACTTGTGACAGTCACCAAGGCATAGCAGACTCAGCAGTGTGGGGCTAGGGCCTGACTCCTGGGAACCTGCCTTGTCCCCTCACCAAGGGCCTGAGGCCATGCCCCCAGCTGTGGGACTTGGACGGTCATGAGCAGTTATAGACCTAAAGTAGCAGCCTGGGAGGAGCCTGCCCGTGCTTTTCCTGCCTCACCCAGCCCTCTCTACAAGGGCCTCACCTACTGGGCACCTCCCACTAGCCCCATAGGACAGGAGACGGCAAGGAGGGTATAAGGTACAGGTGACACTCCCAGTGACAAGACAAGGAGTCCAGGGGTGAAACAAAAAAAAAGGCACTTCCAGCAGACAAGATGTCACTGTGCTGGGTGGAAGGTGAGTCATGAGAATTGATTAGAACCAAAGGCCTGACGGATATCTCGAGCAATCAAAGGCAGAGGGGTCTCTTCTCGGAGTGGTAACTGGAAGTCAATTCTGCCTCTAGAAAGCAGAACCCGGTGTTTCCCTTTACACAGATTCACAGGCCGCCCACCCAGCAGCCACACCCCTGATCCTTTCTGTGAAAGCCCAAGCAGGTTCTCTAGACAGCAGGACTCTGCCTCAAAAGAGCATGCGCGGAGGGTTGGGTGTATGTGTTGTATGCTGTTCTACTACATATAGCTCTGCTCCTTCCCCCGGGGTGTCCAGTATTCCCTTCCTTCCCAACAATTGCCAAGTTCATTTTGCTGCCCTGAACTTTGAAAGGATAAGCCCTATGGACTCACATGGGCTGTGACGGTGGGCAGACCAGAAATCTGTACCATAGCAGGAAATGGGGTCTCTGTCACTGACTGCAAGAGGGAGCCCCTGTTTGGAAGTAACTGAAGCTAGCATGTAAATGTTCTCTGAAAGGCAGAAGGGAGCAGGCACAGGCCAAAGTACCTCCAGGGGTGCACGCAGCTACACTAGTTACAACAGAGATCCCCCAAGGCAAGGGTTAGACCCATGCAGGCTGTAAGCGTGGGTACCGGTCTTGTCTTGAGAAGCAACAGCAGAGGCTTGGCACTACGCACCTCACAGTCAAACCCCCTCACTGTCAGAGTCTTCAGAGCCTGCCCTTCAAGAATAAATGAGGAACCTGACCAAAAGATCAGGGAAGATGCCTAGGGTCTGACCAAACTTCCACCAACTACATATAGGGATCTAAAGTCTTCATTCCTTCCTCTAAGTCATGGGACAGGAAGACGGTAGGATGCTTCCAGAGCGGAAGTATTGCTGGCTCCCCACTCCTCACAGATAGCCATGCAGGAGAGTGCTGGACAGGGCCAAGGACAGGCTGAGGTCCCTGTGGGTGGGGGATGGTAAAGCTGTTCTATAGAAGATGTCAGGATCTAGAGAGGGCATGCTGTGAGCAGAAACATCACCCTTATCTTACTTTCTACAGCATCAAAACACTGATCCTGGTGGGTCGGAAAGCACCCCGGAAAGAAAGGTCATTTGTTTACAGAATCCACAAGTTCCATCAACCCACAAGATGGAAGAACAAATACAGAGTGACAAATGACTAGTGGGAAGAGAAAAACAGAAAGAGAAAAACAGAGTGTATGTGAATAGATGAGGAGATGATGAAAGGATGGATAGATAAGCCAGTGTGGTGACTCATGTCTTTAGTTCCTGCACTTGGGAGGCAGAGGCAGTAGATCTCTGTGAGTTTGAGGTCAGCCTGGTCTACAGAGTGAGTTCCAGGACAGCCAGGCCTATGCAGAGAGACCTGTCTCAAAAGTGAGAGTGGGGGGATGGGGGGATGGCTGGCTGGATGGATGGATTGATAAATGAGGATATAGATAGATTAAAGATAAGGGTGAATGGTTAGATGATAGGTAGTTGGATGGATAAGCAGTGGATGAATGGTTGGATGTGTAATTTGATGAACAAATAGATGGATGAAGGGTGAATGGTTGGATGGATGGATGGATGGATGGATGGATGGATGGATGGATGGATGGATGGATGGATGGATGAAGGATGGGTGGACAGATGGTTCAATGAATGGATGGAGGAATAGGTGGGTGGATGTATAGATGGAGGGTGAAAACTGAATGATTAGATAAATTGATGTTGGATGAATGGAAAAAATAAATGGATTGGTAAATCAATGGATGATTTAATAAAGGATGAATGGTTTGACGGGTGAATGAGGACCTGATTGCTAAATATGTGGATGGATGGATAGATGGATGATGGATTGATGATGGTTAAATAGATGGACAAATGATGGCTGGATGGATGGATGGATAGATAAATGGATGGACAAACCATGGTGTGGGAAGTCCTTCTGTATATGTGTTGCTTTTATTGGCTAATGAATAAAGAAGCCGACTTAGCCTGTGATCGGGCAGAATAGAATTAGGTGGGGAAAACTAAACTGAATGCTAGGAAAAAGCAGGCAGAGTCAGTGAGGGAGAAGCCATGTAATCCCACCGGAGACAGACACAGGATGGGATTTTACCCGGTAAGCCACAGCCACGTGGCGATACACAGACTAATAGAAATAGGTTAACCAAAAATATAAGAGCTAGATAGCAATACACATAAGCTATTGGCCAAACAGTATTGCAAATAATAAAGTTTCTGAGTGGTTATTTCAAATCTGGGCAGCCAGAAACAAACAAGCAGCCTCCGCTTAACAGTGGATAATGGTATAAGTAGAAGAAAAATAGATACAAAAGGATTTACCATGGATGGAAAGACTAAAATTAAGTTACCTCCCCAGGAAGTGAAGTAGCTCAAGATGGACCACATAAGCCATCACTGCCCAGCTTCTGTCCCCAGCAATAAGTTGTTCAGTGCCATGCCTGACTCCATGACTGGGCAGCACAAGCATCTCTGACTACTTGGATTTTTCTCTTCCAACTCATAGGTACTTCTTCCTTCCTAGCCAGAAAGCCAATAATTCCAGGAAGCTACTGACCACTGTTCCCAGATACGCAGTTTTATGGAAAATCTGGAAAAGAAAAAGGGAGAAGCCTGCCCCTTTGCTTGGAACATATTATTATGGAGGGAGCCGGTGCCCTGGAGCTAATCCCTTAATCTGTGACAGCCCGTCCCTCTCTTCTCTTGAAGGCTTGCCTGAAGTCTAGACACCTGGCATCTTTGCATGACTTTGTACATGGAAGCCAGACACTGGCCAAGACATTTTCAGAAAGGCTCAGACACATACACCTGTAATTCTCCCTAATGCAGTTGCCTACAGTACTGTGTGATATCCCCAGATAAAAAGATCACATGTAATACACACATACTCTTACTCAAAAAAGAGCCAAGCCACCAGTAAGGACTCTGTGGAGGGCAAGGAGAATGGGGGAAGTACAACATATACAAGGGACTCTTGCAGGGAGACCTGAACCAAGCCTTGGAGGATAGAGAGGAAGATGCAGTACCATATGGGAATCAGCAGATGCCACCACAAAGACTCTGAGACCACATGAGTATTGTGCCAGGCACAGGAGCACCTCACACCAGACAGGCAACAGAGAAGTCTTGCATAAGGCCTGTCCTAGTGGCTGTGGGAGCTGTGTTCCATTCCATCAGGGACTGGGAGGAAATGTCACCAGCCAAAAGACAAGGTACTCTGAAGAGTGGGATGGTCCAGCTTCTCCCAAATCTGCTCAGCATCTTGTTTCTAGTTCTGGGTGATCATCGTTGCTTTTCATCTGTGGTTATGAATGGATATGTTTCTCTCATCCTGTCCTTTCTCAAAGAATTCCAAGTGCCAACAGAATGGAACATGTGTCAAGAACATTGTGCCTACAGCCAACTGCCAGACAAGGTGTGTCACAGAGGGACAGGCTGAATGCCAGGCTCCTTGTGAATGGCACTGCTTACTTTCTACTCATTGTAGAAGCTGACCTGTGAGCTGAGCAAAGAAGCCAGGTGGTTCAGTTTCCTTTCCTTGAAGGTAATTTTACCTCACTGTTCTGAAGGAAGTGGGGGATGATGCCAGCAGACAGTTTCAGCCCTGTGGGTTTGGTTGTGCTTGTGTGTGTGTGGCTCATAGGGTCCCACCAACTCCTGGGAGGACTCAGGGGGTAGGCTGGTCCAGGCTCAGCATCTAGATGCCCAGGAAGCTGGGTTAAGGTGATAAGAGGTGATTACATAACCACGCCAGTTGCATGTCAGACCTCTGGGGGGTCCCTCTGATCATAAGGTCACTGAGATCTGCTAGGCTGCTCTGAGCTGCCTTTCCTCCGCAATGTCCCATGAGCACCTGCATGTCATAGCATACTGAAGGATCATGCCTCCTCTGATTCATTCCAGAGTCAGGCAAGGCAAAGCCGTCCTATCCCAAGCATTTCCAGATGGATGGCCTGTCACCACCAGAAACACAAAGCCTTCTTGGATGCTCTGTTAGAGTTTTCAAGACTCATAGGCAATGAAAGACAACTTTCTTGGTGCTGATATGCTCTATGAAACAAAAAACTTAACAATAAATCACCCACAAACTAACCAATGAACAAATGAGCCATACACTAACTAACTAGTAGGTCAATGAGCCACCCATTAACTAACCAATAAATAAATAAGCCATGCACCAAATAACCAATGACCAAACTATCCATCTACCAACTAACCAATGAATGAATGACCCACCTATCAACTAACCAATAAACAAATGAGCCATGCACCAAATACCAAAGAACCAATCTACCCACCAACTAACCAAAGAATAGATGAGCCACTCACCAACTAACCAGTGAAAAACATGAACCCAATGACCAACTAACCAATGAGCAAATTAATAAGCTAACAAATAAAAGAATAAAATTAACCAACCAAATGAACAAACACACCAACTAACTGTTGTATAAATTCACCAACCAGCTAAACAATGAACAAATGAACCAACCTATCAATCAACAAACAAACCAACTAGCCAATGAACCAACTAAACAATGAACAAATGAACCAGCCAACAAATAAGAGGTTTGTGTCCTGGGGGCTAACAATAACCACTAGTAGAAGAAGCCTAGACGGGGGAGGGTGCCCTGCAGTAGCTCGGTGAGGATGCTGATACCAGGCCACACTAGCCTGGCATCTCCCCTTTTGGGTAGAGTGTAAGAAAGCTTTGTTCTATACCATGGTGTGCATGACTGCTTGTGAGACAAAAGCAAGGCCCATGCCCATCATGGGGGGACTGGTTGGATCCCAAAAGCTGTCCGTCTAGCTCACTGCAAAAAGTGAGTGGCAGGGGTCAGCCTCTACAGCCTGGCATGAGAAGGTGGCCAGGACCCACTGCTAAGTGGACACAACTGTGTTCAGAGAACTGACAGCATGCAGTACCCTGTGTTAAACTAAGGAGCAGAAGTTGATGGATTCTAAACACCCACCCCACACATACAGGATCAAGAACAAATGGCTCAGGAGTCAACGGTCCTAGGATATATCCAAGATTGGACAGATGGGTGAAGAGGAACGTGTGTTTGCCACTCACCAGCACCTACTTCTGAAGAGCTGTGTGTATCGATATAAAACTTGCACAACTCCTTTTTAAAAACAAAAGCTTAAAAAGATGTTAAGTGTGAGCAGTTAAAGTCAGCCATAGCTCTTTAATTCAAGAGTCTAAGTGATGTTCTCTCTAACGAACGTGGGTTCTATAGAAGGTGAGAAACGCATGTGACCAGGGAGACACATCGCTAACTTCACAGCCTTGGCTGTAAAAGCCATGGGACCTACCTCTTCAACTCCTGCGGCAGAGACATCAGGCTGCAAAAACCCAGGGTATCCTGGAAAGACAGTCCCAGGTGAAGAGTCCCCCAGATTCCTGACCACCACCCAGGCCCCGCTGTGCACTCTGGGAAGCCAGCTTGGAAACTGAGCCCTGTGCCATCACACCACTGACCCTGAGCCATAGAGAGGGAGCAAGCCATCCTGACATGCCCCACCCCAGAAGCAGATCCTCATGCAGAATAAGGGCTGTCTCAGAACATGGGGTTTTTAGTGGCCATCAGGCAGCAAAGATAAACATTACAGGAGCTAATGAAAAACAAGAAGGTATATTTGTGACAGAAAGCCCCAGGAAACATTTTGCAATTAAGAAGGAAGGTACACAAACAAACAACTATAGTTCAATGTCGCTGGTGGCTAAATGCATTCAAACTAAATGAAGGCCCCTTTGTGCTAATTAAAAGTGGTACACTGGCATGGACGGGGATTCTTTACACTGGGGGTGGGGTCAGTCTGCTAGCAGGAACTCAACACCTCCAGTGCAGGTGCTCCCTCCCCTCCATACTGGGGCGGGCATTGCATCACAAACAACAGGGTCACCACACAGAAACCTGCATGTACATGTACAGACAGACAGACAGACAGACACACACGCACACACACACACACCCCTTTCCAAAGTGACCCCACACACCACTGTGTGCTCTCCCCTATGCCCATGGTCTTAGTCTTGATAACGGGCAATCTTCAACTGGCCTTTCTAAAACAAAACCGTGTTTTCAATTCTTGGGACTGTGTGCACCTCACAGCAGAGTGACATTTGAAGGAGGCCAGCCCACGTCATAAGTCCACCCAGGGCCGCCTCACCCTTGCCCTCTCAGATTGAAATATGGACAAAAGGCAAATGTGTCTGTTGGCCACTAGCTCCTCCCAGCACCAGCAGCAAGCTGGCACTGCCTTTCAATTCTCGTTAGAAGAGACAGCTTTAGAAGGAGAAGGAAATTGGCCCCTGAAGAGGGCTTAACATCTAGTATATACTGCAAAGACAGCAACACGGGGGAGGAAATTAATGGGGGACATTTCAGGTTACAGATGCCAGCCACCAACAGCCCTGTACCCTGAGCACAACAGCATTCATGCAGTTTTCCAGGTCCAAGTAGGGTTGCTGTTGGATCATCGACTGTACCCTGTCAGCAGACATTTCGCTCGTTCTGCACACAGGTCGTTGCCAGCTATTTTCTTGCTGTTGACCACAGCAAGTAGATGGAGACCTTTCTGACAAGCCTTTCTGTCCCTTCAATTGATTATCCATATGGCTCCAAAATGATCTAATTCGACTACATGATGCAAAACCATGCTTTGGTCACTCTGACCCTCGGACAAACATCTCACACCACATCCCAGGACCAGGGAGGGTTTTTTCCATTCCCAAAGCTCAGGGTCAGTTCTGTGAAGGAGGGAAATGACTCCCAAGGCTGAGGAGTGGGACTCAGACTCCTTCCTCCAATAAGTGCATGCCACAGCTGAGCACTGTCCCCTCTCAGGAGTAAACGACCTGACTCTCAACGTCTTCCCGGGAGTAGCTAGGAAGAGCCTCTCTGTGGTACTCCGCAGGGTCAGGAGCTGCAGCTGGCCCTCCAGGGTATGAATGAGGATAGTGCATGGGGCTGCACAGAAATCATCAGCATTCTGGACAATGCCTTCCTAAGGACAGGCTGTGGTGAAGCCACTTGGGATGCCCATCTTTCTCCAGCTCAGGTTGGCCCTTCTCCCAGCCTGCTCAGCAGCACCCAGCCCTTTCCACTACCTTACAGATGCTTCAAATTGTGATGAACGTCCCACACACATTCAACCAGTGGAAGACCCTAACAGGAGCAGAATGTGGTATGCTTGCTCAGTGGGCCCCAACTAGGACTTGGCAAATACAGATGGCCAGAAAGAGAAGGGAAGAATAGTATCTGTTGGTATCTATTGGGTTCTAGAAGGTTTCGTCATGGTTTCAGACTAATGGAAGGAGATCTATGAAGCATAGAGTGCATGTGTGCTGCTTTCTGTTTTTTGTTTGGTTTGGTTTGTTTGGGTTTCCTGTTACTAGCTCTGTAGACCAGGCTGGCCTCGAAGAGTGTCTCTAGGTGGACGGAGAGCCTTCCGAGTGCTGGGATTAAAGGTGTGTGTGCCACCACCGCCTGGCATGTGTGCTGTTCTTATTCCTAAAAGTTCATCTACTTGTGTTGACCCTGTGACTTAGAAGCACTGCCCACATTCTCCAAACTGAGAAACACATTCACCTAAAGGCCTAAGGGAGCCAACATGTGTCACAAGCACAAGAAAGGACCAAGCTGGGTCCCAAACTTTAAGCAAAAGTCCCCTGCTGCCTCTCTGAAACTGCAAACAGGGACTCCCTTCTTCGCAGTAGATTGAGTCGCCTCCCTCATTCTACCAGGTGAGGTCTGCTCGGGCCTGACACCTGAGAAGCACGCGACCCAGGATGTGGCAGCTGGCTGGTAACTGGCAACTGCAGTAGGAATGGAATTCAGCGACTACAGGGCTCTCCTATTCCTATGCTTGTCGTGCATGTCAGTGTCTCAGAATTCATCCTAAGGAAACAACCGGAGAGGCAGAAAGGATCTTCTTGGAAGATGTTCATCCAAGCTTTATTTACAACAGCAGCCCAAAGCTGGAAGCAGCCCAGATCCAACGCCAGAGCAGCACTTCACTCAGCTACAAGTCTCAGTCCCCAAATACGACACAGGAAGGTCCAGAAAAAAAAATCCAGACATTGTAAGTAGCTCTTATCAAAGCATGCTGTTGCAACTGTGCTGTTTTAGTAGTTGCTAGCCTGGAACGGTGCCCAGTGTGTGAATGAAAGGCTTGCTTGCCACAGGTATGTACACACAAGAACAAACGCAGCATACCCAAACCGCTCTATGGTTGTGCTTTCAAGCATCCCCTGGGGTCTTGGAATGTGCAGCCCATGGATGAGGTGGGGTGGCCAACTTACAGTGAGTTCTGAAAGACATGGGGAAGAACACTTCTTATTCCTGAAACATTTATCAGGAGCCAAAATGCACTGTGCAGGAAAGAGGTTCCCATGTCTGCGCAGAACAGATCAGGGGGCCTGCACTGAGGCCAGACACCCCAATTTTCCAAGTGACTCCAAATGAAGAGTGTGGCAACATCAGTGTCTCCTCCTGGAAAATGAGTAGAGATGGATACACCCCCCTGGGGGAGGGGGGGCCATGGCAGCTCAGCTGCCAGTTTCACTTCCAGGTAAAGGAAAATGCACTATTGACGACCCGCTTCTTAACTTCTCCTGGGTCTGCTTCAAAAGCTTTTTGTTTTGTTTGTTTTGTTTTTTGTTTTTGTTTTTTTAAAACAGTGTTTCTCTATGTAACCCTGATTGTCCGGGAATTCACTCTGTAGACCAGGCTGGCCTCGAACTCACAGAGAACCGCCTGCCTCTGCCTCCCAAGTGCTGGGATTAAAGGTGTACTCCACCACTCAGCAGCTTCATGAACTTTTAAAAATTCCTTTTCAATGTGCATTGCATGGGCGTGTGAGCAGGTACCCATGGAGTCCAGAGTGGGTGCCAATGGATGCCCCTGTGATCAGAGTCCATGGAGTCCATGGAGTGGGTGCCACTGGATGCCCCTGGAACTGAAGTTATATGTGGATGTGAGGCTCCTAACATTGGTCCTGGGAAACAAACTTAGGTCCTCTGCAAGAACAGTATAGGCTCTTAACCACTGAGCCATCTCCCTAGTCCTTGCTTTAAGAACGTTTAAGGCCACATATAGCTTTCACTGTTAACATCAGCCAAAAGGCAGCCACCTAACAGTGGGAAAGGAATGTAGCCCAGAGCAGCTGGTTCACACTTCACTGTCTCTGTTTTCTATAGCTGGATATATCTGCCCACCTCCCAGCAGCACACCTTTGGGACCCTGAGTTCATCTCTCAAAAGAAACAGGCAAGAAGTGTGGCCTGGGGACCTGCTACCCATTCTAGGAAAAAAACCTGAGTCCAGATATTTGAGCATCCTTTCCCATGATTGACACATGGGTAAGCGTGAAGCTGGGTGTTTTCCCTCTGGGAGGGAAGGGTTCACGCTGGGAGGAGCCCTCTTTGTTGGGCTTCCCCTCAAGTTTCTCGAAGACTGGCACTGCTCTGAGTGTCTGAAGCCATAATGAGAAAGTAAACCTCATTCCTTTCTGCACTGTGTCCTGTCCTGTGGATGCACCATAATGTATTTTAAATGTGGTGCGTGCTTGCGATCCCGGCACCCAGACTCGGGCCAGCCTGGGCTACTTAAGGAGAGTCTGTCTGGACAAATGATTCCTCTTGGTTATGCAGGTGTTTTGAGCCTCCGCTCTTCCCATCATGCCTTACACACATGAGTGGTGAATACAACACACCCAAGGGGGCTGGGTCAAAGGGCACATACATTTTAAGGTCTCAACAGCTACCGCTGGCTGCCTGCAGAAGAAGGGGTTTACTTCACCAGCTGACTGTCCGTGGTGTACCCGTGGCCCTGAGGCTTCACCTTCACGCTGTCCTTGTTGACGTTATACAATTTTCACATGTATACAAGTTCCAAATGGGGGGCTGGAGATATGGCTCATTGGTTAAGAACACCCACTGCTCTTTCAGAGGACCCAGGTTCAATTCCCAGAACCCACATGGCAGCTCACAACTCTTTGTAACTCCAGTTCCAGGGGACCTGACATCCTTACACAGGCAAAATACCAGTGAATAAAAAATAAATAAATATTTTTTTTAAAGTACAAACATTTTCCTTCCTGAGACCTAGTCATACCTTTGACCTTTTTTCATTAATTTGTGGGAACTCTTTGCATGTTATACCCATACTGACCCCTTTCCTGCCATATGGGTTCACATTCTTTTCTTGGGATTGGTGGTTGCTTTTACCCTCCAGCCAGACAGAAAAACTCGAATAATTCTCTTTTACAGTTTCTGAGGTTT
Organism: Bramus lutescens; assembly: GCA_001685075.1. NCBI lineage: Eukaryota > Metazoa > Chordata > Mammalia > Rodentia > Cricetidae > Bramus > Bramus lutescens. Next base: position 651,329 of record LOEQ01000090.1, on the reverse strand, counting down.
ATGTCATGCTAACAATGTCATCTTCCCACCCCACCCCCACTGCCTTGTAATCATAAACACCTACCTCCCATGCTTTCTTCTAGCGGTTCTGTGGTTTCATTTTTAAAGCTCACATCTTTGATCCATCTGGAACGAATCTAGCACAAAAGGACAGCAGACAGCAGCATCTTTGCCCCAGATGGCTTCTTCATTATCCCAGCCCAGTTCCGTAATTAATCCTTTCTTCCAAAGTCCAAGTGAAATCTCAGACTTCATTAGACCCTAAATTCCTGTCAGTGTCCTGGCTTTTAAGGACAAGGGTCACACATCTCCTACCCGCAGCTGGTTGACTGGCATGGAACAGAGGTCCGCTGCTCACCAGCCTCCCCCCCAGCATGTTCTCCTCCCTAAATGCAGCCCAGGGAGGCCAAAGCTTTCTTGCCACCCCCCCCACCCCGCAGCATGCTTTTCTGTAATAGATGACTTGGAATAGAAGGTGTAGGGACCGCCCAAATGTCCATCAGTAGCGGAGATGCTGTGACAAAGCAGCATCACAGAGGTCAGGATGGTGGCGCGAAACATACAGCGCACGCGACATAAGGACAGTGCATTCTCGCTGCTGCCATCAGGCCTCAAGTTTCTCACCTTCAGGAGGGGTAGCCAAGGGGCACAGGGTCCGGGGTCCAGGTAGCCACGGAGACAAATGTCCCCTCCTCTCTTTATTCTCTGCACTCATGAGCTGTGATTGGAAGATTACAGGTGATTTCCAGCCACATTTTATTCCTTCTCCTGTTTTCTGAGATAACTACAACAAGATTCATCTTAGCCACAAAAGGTTAAAGGCCGAGGAGGGAAATGCAGAGTGAGGGGCCTTCAGTGGGGTGCATAATCAGCTAAACCCTGACTGCTGGTGCTGTCCTAGCCAGACTGACCTGTGACCCCTGGGAACCTGACCCAAGTGGGGTCTGTTCTTCCCCCTGGACTGGCATGAGAACTGGGGAGGAGTGAAGGGAGTGCAAGCCTCATACTGGGTAAAGCCACAGAGCTGCCACACCTGCTGCAGGATGTAGCCCAGTTTTCAAAGACCCCCATGGCCCAGCCAGGATGTCATTCTTCTCCTTGGGGCTGTGCCAGCTCTGTGCCAATTACAGACGTGTGGAGCTCACTGTGTTACACTTCAGTAAAGAGGTTCCTTAACCACTCCTTGGCAAAGTCCCATACAGTGCCTTGGACATTGGTGGTGCCCACAGAGGCGTTGATGAGTTGAATTTCCAGGTTCAGCAGAGCAGGCAGGGTAGGTATATAATAGCCCCAGGGATGAGGCAGATGTGGTTCTTCTATGGCTAACAGCTCTGGAGTTGAGGGCCACAGTACAGATTCTAGCTTGAATTTGTGGTCCAACAGAGACACAATTAGTAACAGTTTAGGAGCTCATTGGCGGGTTTCCACCCAAGCAGGCAGCTATGTGAATCTATCCATTGAAGAGTTGTGAGAACAGGCTAGGAATAAGATCAGAAGTGAGGTAAAGTCATAGAGCTATGGGGATGGAAGTGAGAGTCCTAGCAAGAATCCCTGCCAGATGAGCTAGTCTGGCATCGGCCTCCATGCCCACCTGTGACCTGCACCCCCAGGATGTAGGAGGGGCCCCACCAATGAGGATTCCCCAGAGATGTAGGAGGAGCCAACTCGTGACCCCTTGGGTACATTAAGGAAGGGCTCCACCAGTGAGGTTCAAATTTGAGAGTCACTGGGCAGAGAACTCCACGTGCCCAGCTAAGAGACAGGATGAGTGAAAAGAAAAACAGAAGCCAGCTTCTCCGGCACCTGCAGATGGAGTTCCCTGTGCTGGTAGGGATGTGAAAACAGGAAGGAAGGTGGTAGCTGGACAGGCAAGAAACGGGCAAGTCATGAGAGCATCACTTGGACTGTCACAGCCCAGGGGTGGGGAAGCATGGAAGAAGTGGAATGCCAGGGCTGGGTGGGTGTGGCTCTGCTCTGGCTGCAACATTGCTAGAGAAACCAGACCAGGAAACAGTTTTATAAACGACTGGAAAGAGACCAGACTGCCTCTCTGCCGAGGAATTTATCTGTTGGCCAAGATATCGGCCAGGCGTGAGCACTGAGGGAGAAAGAGCATGGCAAGGGCCTGGTGTCTTCTGCTGGGCTTAGTCTGAGCCCAGGGAGGGAGGCAGGCTGGGAGCATGCCTGAGTCTAGAGTGAGGAGTCCTTTGCAGTCTCACTTCCCACCCGCAAAAGTCCTAGATGACGGGAGCTCTTCAAGGGTGGGGCTCCGACATAAAGAAGTAGCTGGGGAAAGTGGGTAGAAGCAGGCAGTATTTAAGTCATTGCAAAACAAGGCTGGAAGATTTAATGGGGTGTGATGGTCAATCCTGGAATAGATGAGCTGGGGCTGAAAGCAGCAGCTGGGGAATGAGCACTGTGAAAGGTGGCAGGATTAGCTGGCCAAGCAGAGAGCTGCAGAGAAAGGCACAGATCCCAGACGAGTGCCAACCCCACCGCAGGCTGGCTTCTTGTGGGTCTAGCCATCTGAAAAGTCCTTGCAGGGGAGGGGTAGCTACCACCTGGGCTGCTGAGCAAGGTGAAGGGTAAGCAGAACTTAAGCCAAGAGCTGGGAACACGGCTCAGCTGATGGAATGTGTGCCTAAAAGGCACAAAGCCCTGAGTTCGATCCCCAGCACTGTAAAAAACTGAACGTGGCAGCATATGGCCATAATCACAACACTCAAAATGTGGAAGCAGGGAGGTCAGAAGTTCAAGGTCACTTTGGCTACGTAGTGAGTTTGAGGCTGATCTGAGGTTATAAAGAAAAGATTAAAAAGTACCTCACCCCCATGAGGAGATGAGATACGCTTAGCTTTAAGACTCACTGGGGCATCAGCCCATTACCATACTTAGGCACAAGTCTGCTATTTTTCTGGGCATCAGTGAAAGATCCATGTAGGTTTATATATCCTGGAACCCTGGTGCACAGCTCAGGATCTAGACCTGTGGGCAAGAGGGGACAGTGCCATAGGACCTCAAGCCAAATATTCTGACCTGCCACATACTGGTGAGCAGGTTCCTTGGCCAGCCCACAGTCCCTAGGTGTCCCTGGGCAAGCACTGGGCATTCTCTCCCTGCAGATCTCAAGGTATTCATCCTAGAAGCCCAACACTACAGTGCTCGAACCGCCTTTCCAGGACTCTTGTTCCTGCCCTAGAATGACCTGAGTAGCGTGAGCCAAGTGCTACTCCAACATGGCTACACTCTTATCCAGCAAATATTCTGGAGTTTGCAAATTACTATCAGCTCAGCCAAGAAAGGATCCACTGGGCACGGCCTATGCTGGTCCGCTGTAAGATCCAGCAAACTCCAGACCTGTCTGGTTCTGTATGCCCTCAACTCTGTGTCCTGAGGTCCCACAAGCCTGTGATGGACATAGACACCATCCACTCCACTCCGCACGTGAAGACACTGAAGCACAGACTTATGCCTGAAGTCACACTGGCTGCTACCCAAACCACACCCAATTTTAAAGCGCTGAGGGGCAATGCCACACTTGGCCTCTAGGTGATGCCTTCCTTTCTCCCCACCACCCAGAGCCAGAGATCTGAATTCCAAGCCTAGGGGCCACTCACTGAGATAGAGCCATGTTCTGCTTCTGTCTGCTGGGAATTCTGGCCCACTGGGTGACTTGAAGCTCAAAATGAGATCACAATTGTAAGGTGGAATTCCCTCACTTCCTCTTGTAGCGTCCAGGTAACACCATGAGGTCAGGTGGGCAGCCTAGGCAGCAAGCACCAATTGTAGGATCAGAGCCCCACGGGGCACACACACACCAAGACAGCCAGGTCACATTGCTTTCTGAGTTTTTCATTTTCTTTTCTGAAAAGTTCATGATTTAAAGATGTGGGTCACACCCTGCTTGACTTCTCTGACCCCATCGAGTTTACGGCTAAGCTGCACCAGCTTAACTCTTGGCCTCTCTGACTGATGGATGACTCAACTCCCACCCAGCAACTCCACCCACCCTTGCCCTCAGCATTTGGCTTCTCGGAGCGTCCCCCACACCCCTCTCACCAGCTGTCAGCTGAGATAGAACAGACAGCCCCTACCTGGCCATAATCCCCCACTATCAGACCTGCTTTCCACTAAAATGGAAAGCGTGACTCAGACTCCTAAACACACAGGCTGCTCATAGCTGGATGCTGCTGAGACAAATCCGCAGACTCTCCAAAGGCAGACCAGGCCAAGTCAGCGGGGAACCCAGGATTGAGGCTTTAGGAAGCAGTGCCCAGGGACAGGAACCTGCCCCAGCCCTGACAGCACACACAGCCAGAGTCATGGGGGAGCACGAAGGACACAGGACCCCTCCCTCATCCTGCTACCATCCCACACCCTCCCTTCTCAGTCCCTACTACAGTGATGGAGACCTCCAAAGAAAAGGGGGAGTGGCTTAGATAGAGACTGAAATGTCACCTGCCACAGCCTTTTCTACTGGTCCAGACACTGAGCCTGAGTGCCGCCCTTCAGGCTGGGCAGTTATTCCCAGAGCACAGATGTTGTCCTAAGGGATCAAGCTCTGTCCCTCACCAGTTGCAAGGCTTCTGTGGGCCTGGGTCTTTTCAGAGTCCCCTACCATCATCCCTCAGGTGCAAGTATCAAATTAGCATATCTTTGGATTGTATTATGCTACAACGGTTGACTTTTCAGAAGCTGCCATTTGAGCATGAAAACAAAATCATTTTTTATTCATGAAAACAAAAATAATTAAGTGAATTCTGGCTTGGGATGAGGGCAAAATTTCCAACAATGTCTCAAATGGCCCCAAACACACCTCTGCCAATTTGTACTATGCATTTGTACGAACTAGTGTTCTCAGCATTGACAATCATAACATCCGGATATTGAGCGGCTCTGAAAAACACTGAACGCACTATACATCTGGTGATGACAATATTCAGTCCAGATTTAATCTTTATATAAAGATGAATAAGCATGTCCATCTCATTAGCAAACTTGCTTCCATCTTTAATAGACAGTAAAATATGTCTATAGCAGAGAGTTGTTTTTAAAGTAACCTTCCTCACACTTACCAGTAAACATTTAATTTAGGTGTCTATTTTATATATCTATATATCCAGGGTCACATGAATAGAAGGGGGGTCTCAAGTAGAACACATAAGAAGCCTGGTTTAGAAGACGCCATTGGATAGACTAAGCAGGGGTAAGGAGAAAGGTGGGGGGAGGAGGGGGGAGGGGGACAATGAAAAAGGAAGGGAGGGGATAGAGGAAAAGAAGTAGGATGGGAAGAGGAGGAAATGAAGAAAAAGGAGGAGAGTGTAAGAAGGGGAAGAGGAGGAGGCAGCAACCGTGAGTCTTACCCTTCACCCGCAGTGACCATTGGAGAAACGGGCCTCTTCACATGTGGAAGATTCCTTCCACCTTAACCCACATGCAAGTTACCAGACCCAGAGGAAGTTTTGGGGGGAACAAGAAACCAGAGCCTGCTTGGAACCCCGTGCCCCTCACCCTCTGACCTTCCTCAGTTGTCCTGACCTGATGGCACGGTACGTGACAGACCACAAAGGGGAGATCAGCCATCTGCTACCCGTTCTCCAGCCTTTCTAGGGTACAAAGGCAAGTAGGGAGAAGGGCCCTGGCTTTCCCCTAAGACACCCCACGTGGCCCTTCTGCCACACTCTCCAGGCCCTTGTACAGCAGTCCCTCCCAGAGCCTGCAACTCCTCCTCAAGGGCCAAGCAGCTGTTTGCAATGGGCCCAACCCTGGCCCCAAGCAGAGGAGGAGCATGTCCACAGGCTGGACCCGGGGAGTCATGGGGCATCTGAGGACAGGCGGCTCC
>LOEQ01000090.1:621531-635227 GCA_001685075.1 Bramus lutescens | reverse complement strand
CCCTCTCTGGGCGGCGGTCTCCGGAGCCCGATGGCCCACCCTGGTCCTCTGTTCTTCCCGCCCCCAGGTGCCCCGACGTGGACAGACTCCAAGAACCAGCGTTGAGCCCCCCCGCCCCACTCCCTGGCCAAAGTTTGACCGCTTGAGTTCAAAAGAGGGAGATTGCTCTACCACGCCGAACTTTCTCTTTAAGGAGTTCCGAGAGCTCCTCTTCTGGGCGGAGACTCAACTAGCAACTCTGCCAGAAGGGGCTCCATAGACTGTGACTGACAGGTCAACCTAGCGTTAGGGACCCGCCTTCCACCTCTCCCCCAACTAGATTGTCAAGGATGCCCAGAGGGGCCTGAAGTGGACATAGGGTAACCACGTTATTAGATGAAGTTAGCCTCAAATCCCACCCCACCCTCTGCCTACTGTCCCTGGAGGCCCAGCCACTTGTAAGGAAAAGGAGGCCAAGGGAGAAGTCCCCTTCCAGAGCTGATAGCTCCCCATTCAGAGCGAAGAGAGACAGGAGTTTCTCCCAGATTTCTCCAGGCCCAGGAGGCCCTGCTAATGTCTGACTCACGGCCCTGCCCTTCTCCAAGAGCTTCAGGGTTTGTTTAGAAAGAATCAGAGTGAATTAAGAAGGCTTTCCGACTCAAAGCCATTGCTGCTTTTGAACACATTGCAGTCGGGAAGGATTTTGGAGTGATGGGGACCTGACTGGGACTCCTTTCTTCTCTTACATCTTCAGACCACTGTGAGATTCCCTAAATGCCCTTACTTCTCATCATTCTTCCAACCAGGAGGGTACAGGCAGTCAGGGGGTTGAGGCAGCCAGGGGGCAGAAGCAGTCAGAGAGTACAGGCAGTTAGGAGACAGGCAGTCAGGGGCTACAGGCAGTCAGGGGGCAGAGGCAGTCGGGGGTACAGGCAGTCAGAGGGTAGAAGCAGTCAGAAGGCAGAGGCAATCAGAGGGAACAGTCACTGAAAGGAATTGCTGGGGTGGCTGTGCTCTGGTTCTTGAATCTTAACATAGGTGACTAGTAATAACTTCAGCCACACTTTGCTTAAGTGTGGGACATACCCTACAGTGGTCATTGCACAGTGCATAGAAGAGAGGAGGAGGGTTGTGGTGCAGCTCACAGGCTGTGTAAGAAGGCAGCACAGAGAGAGGAGAGGTAAAAGCAAGCATGAGAGCACAAGCAAGATTACAAACCCAGGCAAGGTGCAGTAAATGTTAAAAGTCACCTCGTATAGTTGAGAAAAATGGTTAGGGAATCTGTGTGTATGTGTGTGAGTTGTATGAATGGCAGTGAGATGTGTACATGTGTGTATATGTACACATGTGGGGTATGTACATATGTGCCCGTGGGTGCATGCCATGTGGAATGTGTGCATACATGTGTATATGTGTAAGGTGTGTGTGCACAGATGTAAAGTATATGTGCATTGTGTAAGGTGTGTATAAGTTAAGTGCATGTGTTCATGTGTATGTTACATGTACTATATGCATGCATGTGTGTTGATGAATCTGAGACCTCTGACCCTCTCTTTCCCATGCACCTCATTGAATGAAACTTTCTCTCTGGCACTCCATGAGGCCCCACCACACCTCTTTGATCTGGAGTGGCCCTGCCCCCACCAACAAGAAGATCAGCCTCTCCCTGCAGACAGGTAGTGCTGCCACAGGTCAGCAACATGGTTACCAGCAGTGTGACCTTCCCAATTCTACCTTGGGGAATGTCCTCACTTTTCCCCAAGCACACATGAGCGTCTCTTCTGACAGTCTGGAAGCTGGCCCCTGAGAAGCCAACTTAAGTGTACATTCCAAGGTCCTGGAATGTTCTTGTCAGGAGCCATGGGAAGCTTGGGTTTGTGGCTCATGACACAGACATGTGCTAGACAGTTTTATGCCATCTTGATACAAGCTAGAGTTATCTGAAAGGAGGGAACCTCATGAGAATATCTCTGTAAGATCCAGCTGTAGGGCATTTTCTTGATTAGTGATTGGGGAATGGCCAGCCCACTGTGAGTGGTGCCATCCCTGTGCTGGTCATCCTGGGTTCTATAAGAAAGTAGTCTGAGCAAGCCATGGGGAGCAATCCAGGAAGCAGCACCCCTCTGTGGCCTCTGCATCAGCTCCTGCCTCCACGTTCCTTCCCCGCATGTGTTCCAATATTGATTCATTTGATGATAAATTGAAAGCCAAATAAATCCTCTCCTCCCCAAGTTGCTTTGGTCATGGTGTTTTGTCAAAGCAATAGACACCCTAAGATACATGTTTTATCTTCTCTGAGGAGTAAGCCACACAATGACTGGGCCAAGCTGGCAAAGTTCCTAATGGGGTCTAAACCTGAATTTGGGAAAAATTAGTTCCTTTCTCACCAGGAAACTCAGAGAAAATTCTCCCAGTTGGGTGCTTTGATGTAGGCCCAGAGTGGTAGGAGGATGGGCTACCCTTCCATTGTTGAGTTCTGTGGGGGATGTGAAAACCTCAGTCATCCATGAGGCTTTCACCAAGGTCTGCTGACACCACCCCCACACAGTCCCCAACCTACATCAGGTCCACGTAACAAGAGAGCTCACTTCTCCCATCTACAGGTGAGGAAGCTGCAAGTCAGGGAGGGTAAGGGGCCTGCCCAGAGCACCAAATCTACGACTCAGTTCACTGTGGCAGAGCCAAGATGAATGCCCAGTCCCCGCAGCTGCTCACTAGGTACAGGATTCTTATCCTTTTCTGGTAGACAGACTCCAAATGCCTGCCTCCCAGCAGGAGCATCCGAGTCATATCCTGCTCAGGCACAGGCAGCCCCATACCCAAACATCCTGTGCCCATTGGCATGTCACTATAATGGAGAGTCCTTGGAAATCTGCTTGTTGTTCGGTCTGATTGCCAGCATGACTTTAGGCTCTAGGGGCCTGCAAGCTGCCTGTGGACCGCACTTACACCAGCCGTCAATGTTGCACCAGGGTCCATGATCACGGGAGTAGTTTGTGCTTTCATCTTTCTGTCTCACCTGGCCCTCTGCACCTGCTAGCGGCATCCAAAATAGAAGGGCTGACCTCCATCCAGTGGCCCCTGCATGTCCCAGCCAATTATACACGCTGTTACCCTTTGTTGTAGAACATGGTCCTGCAAGCAAAACAGCTGCCGTTATCATCAGGTCAGTTGTGCCCACTTGCAGGAGTCCATCATGGTTAGACTTGTGGACTATTGCTGTGCTCTCATGGAAGGAGGGGGTGGGGAAGGTCATTGGGCCTTTACCTGAGACTCCAGGGGAAGAAGAGGCAAAGGGGGAGCTCTGAGGGGTGGAAGGTGTTTCTCTCCTTCTCAGAAGATATGGAGTATCACAAACTGTTGTCCTTAGGTAGGGCTCCACTGGCCCTCCAACAGGTCACAGGCCTCTGTGGCTCTACAGTAGGTACAGAAAGTCATGGATTAGCTGTGGCTCTGAGTTATGTCTAGGGATATTCATGCCAGCAGGGCTGCCTTTGTGTTATGCCCAGGGAAGAGCTCTATCCATCCATCCTTCAGCTGGTATTCAGAGATCAGGCCAATGCCACAGTTGCACATGCCACGACTGCAAGCCCTGGACACAGGAGATGCTTGTCCCCTGTGAACTGAGGTGGTGAAACTGACTCTGGGATTCCCAAAGACTCAGATGAGAAGCTAAGTGGCAGGTTTGGGACAGGGGACTGGATAGCCCTGGATTTTTTCCCCTCTGTGTGTACAGCCACTCCCTGCACCAAGCTGTTTCCATGTCCTGTTCACCAAGATTGGCTTCTTTAACCTAGTCTGGCTAGCCTTTCCCCACAGGTGCCAAACAAGCCTTTGAAAACTGATGGGAATTCCAGGCAAAACTGCCCAGGAGACAGTAGGCTGACTTTTGGCATGAAAAGCAAGTTTGCAGAGAATCAGACGACAGCGTCCTGAGAAGCGTTTTCCAGACGGTGGCAGCTGGCGCACAGATCGTCTCCCGTAGTCTGTTTTACAGAGCCGGCTTGAGACTGCAGGCCAAGGAAAATGTCCATGGGAGAAATTCCTGTTTTGTCTCTTTAAGAACCGTCTGCAGAGGTAGAGATAGCACCATACTGCAGAGGACTGTCCACAAGATCGATGAAGTCACCAAAAATCATCTAAATCCCTGTTTGTCTGTGACGACCCTCCCACACAAGACTCTGATCTCACCAGATCTGCCCTGCAGGAAGGGATGTGCATGGTGGCCAGGATTGTGGGCAGCTCCTGCCGAGCCAGCCAGCCCTTGTGTGGGAAGTTTGGGGATGGATAAAGTCCCAGGAGGAAGAGGCCTTGTGGCACCTGCACTCATAAAACAGTCACTTTTAGGAAGGTGTACAGATTAGTCTTTGTCACCTTGACACAAACCACAGTCACCTAGGAGAAAAGAACCTCAGCTGAGGAATTTCCTCCCCAGATTGCCCTGTGGGCATACCTGTACGTCATTTTTTTGATTGTTGATTGATATGATTGGTGTGGGAGGGCTCAGCCTCCTGTGGGTGGTGCCATCTCTGGACAGGTGGTTCTGGGAGATATAGAAAGGATAGTGGAATCTGAGATTGGGAACAAGCCAATCATCAGCATTCCTCCATGGTCTCTGCTTCAGTCCCCACCTTCTAGGTACCACTTGAGTCCCTCTGTGATAGACGGTGCTTGGGGCTTGTAAGCCAAATAAACCCTCTCCTTCTTAAGTCATGGTATTTATCACTGCAATAGAGAACAGCAGAGCAGAAATAGAGGACTAGGGGTGGGAAGGCAGGGTCAAGGATGGACAACAATGTCCTGGAACTCCAGGGAGCAAGGGCTGCAGTGGCCCACAGATAATGCACAAATGTCACCCCAGACATTGTCCATTACAGTGTGCCTTCAGCCAAGAATAATGTAGCCCTTCACACCTGCATGAGACTCGTCCCCCTTCTGCCCTTCACAGACCACAGATATAGGAACCAGGGCCCAAGATGACCAGCATGGGAGAAGAATGGGGCTCTACCAGTTCTGCCATAGAGACTTGACTCTCCCTCCACTAGCACCTCCGTACACACTTCCTCAACACAGCTACTGCTGATGCCCTGGTCACCCGTCTGGCCCTAGGAATTGAGCATCCACTATGAGGGATTCAAAGGCAGCTACTCCTGTTTCAAAAATGGCCAAACTGGGGCTTTCGGGACCCAGCTGATCTTGGACAGCGGAGCTTTGTACCTGTCCAGATCTATGATAACGCCTGTTGCTGCTAAAAGCCAGGTTCTGTGTCCTTCCTTCCTTTCCAGCAGCCACTACTACTGTGTGCACACATCCTTAGGATCCCTTGAAGCTCAGCTCTAGGCAAGCCTCCCCAAGACCTGAAACTCTCCTGAGCAAGGCACCAAGGGGTGTCATGGATTTCTGGTCCCACCCATCTGCCCACCATCTGACCCACACTGAGGCCTGAGGACATTAAGTTGTTAACTGATGTCATCTCATAAGGTCCTGGTGAGGCTGGAATTTGGAACTGGGTCCCCAAGTACGGTGAGCACACCCTGAGCTCTCCCAGAGCTATAGATATGTCTTACGCAGTTCTTGGTTATGAGGTCAACTGAAGAATAAGCGGATGACGCTTAGTACCCAAGCCTGTGATGATCTCGTTTGACCCCAGTACATTATTCTTCACCCCGGGCACTGGGACAACCTGGCCAGGCAGGCATTCTGATAGTGTGGATACAACCCTACTCGCTGGCAGCAGCATTGAGCTTGCTCTCAGTTCTAGGACAGCGGCCACACCGAAGCGTCTTGGGCTGCCACTCGAACAAACCTGGAACTAAAAGCAACAAAAGCCGCCTCTCCAGCCCAACGACTGCAAGTCAATGTGTGTTATGTCACCTGCCTTCTAGAGGCACTTGGAGGGCCCTTCATACCCCCTCTCCTCCTGTTGGTGACAGGTTTCTCTGACAGGGTACCAAAGTCCACCTTGGTCTCCACACCACCTTGTCTGCTTTGTAATTACTCTAGGTCTTCCTAGCAAGGACATTTGTGACAGACATGAGCAGTCCAAGATGTCCCCTACCACCATTTCAAGGTCTTTAACTGAATTGCATCTGCATAATCCATTTGCAAATTAAGTCGCATTCTTAACTCCAGGGCTTAAGATGCAAGCCTAAAACATGGTGCCACTGGTCAACCCCTTACAGTCACAGGCACAGTAAGACAGGCACTGTGCCCCAAGCCCTCTAGTCCCTCCATCTCCTTGAGCCAAGAAGATTCTGGGCTCCACAGCTGTGGCCTGGAACAAAGGGTAAATAGGCGCTGCCACGCAGCTGGGTGCCAGGGTAGATGCCACCCAGCTTCCTGTGCCCCGAGAGCCTGTTCCCAGCAGGAGGCCTCAGCTGGCAAATGGACTGGCCACTGGGCTGAGGGCAGTGTGAGGTGGCCCAGGCCTGCCAAACTTCAACTGAGACTGTTGGTTTTTCCAGAAGGCCCTAACTTTATTTGTTTTCATTTTGAGCATTAAACCAATGTTTTTAATGGAAATATCTGCCCTCTTAGATTTTCTTCCATAAGAGGAAATTTAAAAATGGGATCTAGCCTTTAAAACAAGTCTCTCAAAGGAGTCTCACCCAGAAGCTGAATTCACTTGTTCCTTAAAGTCATTGAACTTTGTTCATAGGGAAAGCTTGGCCTGAGAAAATGATGTATGCGATTAGGGGAGGGTGGGAGGAAGTCAGCGAGGGACAGGATGAAGAAAAGGAGGATGGTGATATTGGTGAGACTCCAGAAAAATCTACCTATCTGACCCCTTAATTGTGTGTGTGTGTGTGTGTGTGTGTGTGTGTAAGTACACGTGTGAAGGCACACATGCTTGTGAATAATGGGTGTATATGTGGTGGCCAGAAGTCAACCTTAGTGCCATTCTTTAGGAGACAATTATGTTGCTTTTTCTTTTTTGAGATCAAGTCTTTGGCTGAGACCTGGTGCTCACCAGGGTATTCTAGTCTGGCTGGCCATTGAGCAGCAGAAATCCTTCTGTCTCCAGTCCCCCAGCCCTGATGACACAAGCTTACATCACCATATCCATGTCCCTTTAAAAAGAAAGTCTTAGTATTTTTATGTATATGTGTATGTGTGTGTGTGAGAGAGAGAGTTAGTATGTACACATGTTCAGGTGTCTGAGGAGACCAAAAGAGAACATCAGGTCCCCTGGAGCTGAAGACATCAAATGTGAGTGCTGAAGCCTGAACTCATGTCCTCTGTGAGGGTAACATGCACTCTTAACCACTGAGCAATCCCTCTAGCTCCATGTCCTTCTGCTTTTGGTGGGTTCTAGAGAGAAAACTCATGGCCTTGTCTTACAGACAAGTATTTCCTCAGTTCCAGTTACCGCCCCCTCATCTTTGGTCCCCACTTGAGCCATAGCAAAAGAGCATCCATGACCTTCAAGCGGCACTTGGAGCAATAGGATTTCTAGGTGGGGATCCAGAGTCCCGCCGCCAGCATGTTCCCTAAGAAGCATGCCCTTGCTGTCTGCCTCCAGGCAGATTGGATAAAGGTGGGGCTCAGCTTGCTGCACAATGGGGCAGGTGTGAGGAGAAGGAGGCGGAGACAAGGGGTGGGCGCCCCCAGTGGCTGACAATGGAGAGGACCACAGACATAGCATCAGCCTGGGACTGTTGTCATGCCTAGGAGAAAGTTTTGGGCTAACTGAGTTAGCCCATCTTGAGTCAGTCGGTGGGGCCCAGATGCCCTCAAGAATATCCACCCAAGATGGAGGCAGAAGATAATCGACAAACTTGTGATGACAGTAGAGCATCTGGGGTGATGCTCACATAAAGCCATGGGATCTGGAGCCACCAGGAGCCAGGCAGGAGGAAGATATGCCCCTGGAGCCTCTAGAGCAGTGGTTCTCAACCTCCCTAACATTGTGACTCTTTAATGTAGTTCCTCATGTTGTGGTGATGCCAACCACAAAATTATTTTTATTGTTACATCATAACTGTGATTTTGCTCCTGTTATGAATCATAATGTAAATTTTGGGGGGAGACAGAACGTTGTTAATGAGGTCATGACCCACAGGTTGAGAACCACTGCTCTAGAGAGCATATGGTCCTGTCTACACCCTGATATTAGACTGGTAGGTAGGCTCTAGACCTCAATGAGAATGAGCTTGCTTTTTAAGCTACCAAATCTGTGGTATTTTGTAATGGGAGTCCCAGAACTCTTGGACACAGCTCTCGTGAGGCCTCTTGGCCAAGGAGACAGCCTAGAGTACAGATGAACTGAGATGGAGTAAGCTGGGAGGAGCTGGGTTTGAAGGAAGAACCAATGGTGGGCCTGGGCTCAGGTAACTCATGACCCAGCAGCACATTCTTCAGGCATCTCTCCTATCATGAGTTGAAACAAGGAATTGGTACAGGGTCTAGGCCATTCCCAAATAGGTGGGGACACAACCAGGAAAACCTGCACATCTGCTGCCACCATCCCAGCTGGACTCAGGAAGAAGAGGACATAGAAGACACAGCATCCAGGTCTCCCTCTGGTCCTAATGAGGAACCAGCCAACCCTATGCACCATGTTCCTAACAACCTCAAGCCGGGAGTTCTGGTGTGCTTAAATTAGGTTTTTATTGCTTTGATAAAATACAATAACCAAAAGCACCTGGGAGGGAAGGTTTATTTAAGCTTACAGTTTGTAGTCCAACATGAAGGGAAGTCAGGGCAGGAACTCGAATAGGAACCTGAAGGGAGGAAGGAACTAAAGCAGAGTAACTCTGCTTCCTGGCTTGCTGTCCATGGCTCACTCAGCCTGTTTTCTTAATTAACCCAGGGCTGCACCGCCCACAGTGATCTAGATCCTGCTATATCAGTCATCAATCAATAAGATACACCACACACTTCCCTTGGGCCAGTGTGGTGGGAGCATTTTCTCAGCTGGGGTTTCTTCCAAAATGACCCCAGATAGTGTCAAGTTGACATAAAACTAGCCAGCACATGAATCCGGGAGCATCCACAGAGTAACAACACAGCTAGAAACCCTGAGGGTCGTGGCACACCTTTGTCAAGGTGATAGAGTTACCGGACCTGTTAGACGTTGTAGAAATGGAGGATGCTCCAGGTAGCATGGATACAGGAAAAGGAGTGAGCCTTGGGGAGATTTGCAGGGTGAAATTGGGAGCAGATGAGAAGTCTGCCTAGGCCTGTCCAGCTCTAGTCTGCTCCCAAGCATCATGTGAGACCCTCTGTCCACCCACATCCACATCAGAGAAGGTCAGGCTTGGGCCAGTGTTAAGTGAGTTTCTGGGAGACACTGGACATGAAAGTGTCTTCTGGTTGGTTCTGAATGCCTACGAGAAGTGGGCAGGAGGATGTGAAGAAAGAGAAAAGAAAGCAGGACACCGTCCCCAGGGAAGCTGGACAGAGAAGAAGCAGGGAATGGCTTCATAATTATCTGGCAAAGTGAGCTTAGTTAGGTTGACATTCAGCTGTGGCTTTGACCTAATTTGGAAGAAGGGTGATTGCAGGCATCAGTGAAAACTCACATAATGACACCGGCATGGATAGCTCAGGTGGCACTAAATCCAATAACAGGTGTCCTTACATGAAAAGCATAGAGAAGAGACACACAGATGGGAGGAGAGGCCATGTAAAGATGGGATAAGCAGGAGATGCTGAGACCAGGAACTCCCAGACAGAGCTGACCCTTCCACGCCTGCCNATTCAGCTGTGGCTTTGACCTAATTTGGAAGAAGGGTGATTGCAGGCATCAGTGAAAACTCACATAATGACACCGGCATGGATAGCTCAGGTGGCACTAAATCCAATAACAGGTGTCCTTACATGAAAAGCATAGAGAAGAGACACACAGATGGGAGGAGAGGCCATGTAAAGATGGGATAAGCAGGAGATGCTGAGACCAGGAACTCCCAGACAGAGCTGACCCTTCCACGCCTGCCGTCCTGACCTTTGGCCTCCAAGACGATGGTAGAATACACTGTTGTCTCGGTCCTCAGGTAGTGCTGTTTTGTCACAAGAGCTTCAAGACACAGAATCCTGCACAGTAGACCTGTTCCTCCATGTCCAATTGGCTCTGGAGACCGGAAACTTGGAACTGTGAGATGCAGGCTGGAATCTCAGCTTAGTGGAGGAGGAGATGAGTTTCAGCCCTGCCTGGTGCCCACCCCTGTCCTGCTGCTTTGTTCTGTTTGCCTCCCAGGCGCTGTCCTCTCAGGTACCCGGCACCACGAGCTGGCTACCTATCGAGGACCTCTTAGGCTCAAAACTGCTGGCACTGCAGCAAGCTCACCATGACATCCATTCTGTATTCCTGTCACCTCTGGGTTAGGAAAATTCAAGCTGTGCGCCAAGGAAAATGTACCAGAATGTTGGGAACCAAGTGTTAATGAGACCCTGGGTTTGGGCATTTCTGACTGCTGCCCCCTAAGGAGGTGTTCTCATTCACTAGGGCACCCAGCCAAAGACCCTTCCCATTTAGGATTGCCCCCATACTCTTTGAAGCCTATGGGCTTGGGCCAGTTTGGATCCCTGGGCTCTAGCTCCTCGCTGGAAAATTAAAGCAACCCGCAGATGGTGCGTGCTGGCATTGATTTGGTTCTCTTTATTTTTGTCAACAAGGAGGTTGGTTTTAATGAGAAGCAGCAGATCCAGGCTGCAGACTTTCCACTCCTGCAGGTCTCAACAGCAGCAGCATGACTTCCCACCCCAGGTGGGGAGCTGCAGAGTTTGTGGACCTCGGAAAACCGAGGGAAGGAACAGAAGAAAGGTACCCAGCAGTTAGCCTCCAGCTTCCCCATGGCTGGCTGCCTGACTCCTCCGCTGGCATTCCTGTCCCCCAGGGGCTCCTCGCCCTGCAAACCTGAGGTCCAGGCGCTGCCTCCTTTCTTCTCCTTGTTCAAGAGGGAGGTGAAATAGAACATTTCCCGAGAGCCTGGCGCTCCTTGGGCAATGACTCAATTTCCTGGTTTGTGGCATGAGAACCAATAGGATTGTCACAGGGATTCGGTGGGTTCACAGGTCTGTGCCTGCCCAGGGTGACCCTGGGAACAATCTGATAGAAGGCCCCATTCTGGGACCTCTGGATTGACCCTCTCCTTTACTCCTGCAGATCCCGGCAGGCCTAATCTGACCCCCAACTGTCAGTCAAATTCTTCTGACTGTGAGGAGGCGGTGGTATTAGCCATAGATGGCTGATGCTCTGTTCCCAGCTGTGTCCCGTGGTACCATTTGGTGGCTTGACATCAGGCATGGTAGGACTGTGTGCTTTGAGCAAACAGTTGAGGCCTTTGTCCTGAATCTTCAAATCCTCCCCAGTATGGTCCCGGTTTCTGACCTCGCTTCTTCCCCGGTTGCTGGGGACGGACACCATTTTCCCTGCCAGGTGGCAAGGGAAGTTTTCCTCCTATCTCCTTCAAAGCTGGGATTTCCTGAGAGGCGGCCATCTGTTCTCCTCAGACACTGTCTTCCTCACCAGCTGCCTGCAGATAGATATCTGGAGGGTTGACACGTGGAAGAAAAATTGCTCTGCATGAGCCAGAAGGAGAGACGACAGAGTGGGGTTATAGAGTGGGAGATTATTTTTCCTTTACCCCACACGTGTCAGATCATACAAGGCTATTCGCAGGCTTGTTCGTCTGAGGGTCCCCCACCATGGAAATAGAGTCACTTTTACTGTGAATAAAGCCCTCGTTGACTTGGCCACACCTCACCTTCCCATCCAGGCCTTCCAGACGCCCTCTTGGGAACCAGAAAACAGTTCTGAGCATAGGCCTTAAGAGCATGATTTAAGAGCATAGCCACATTTTGTCAAATTGGGGATGGTAAAGGTATTCGAGGGTGGATAGTTCAAAGCCAATGCCTCAGGCCAGTTTTCAGTCAGGCCTCAGAGGTTGCTGGTGGTATTATAGCCCCTAACTGAGACTCACTAGGCTAGAGAACTTCTCTCCTGACACCAGCAGGGACTGGAACTGTCTTTGCAGAAGACGGCACTGTGGACCTTCCTTTAGACCAGCCACCGGACATCCTGGATGCAAAACACAGGATTTTTTTTTGCTTACATTTTGAACAAATTAAAGCAATTATCAATACTCAGTTGAAAGTCGGGTTGACAGACGATGTTTGGAGAGAGCACTGGAAAACGCAACAGTTTATATAATTCTTTCAGACACATGCTGTCTTCTATACCTCAGAATAAAGAACATGGAAGGCTTGCAGAAGTCAAGAGTTGCCCACATTGTGGGCTGTGTGTGTGGCTAAGTGAGAGATCAAGGTTCCTGGCTCCTGGCTCCCTGTTCCTCTTCCCATATAGACAGGCAAATTCCCATAACTAACTAACTAAAATAAATAAATAAATGAATGAATGAATGAATGAATGAATGAATGGCAGTATGGTACCACAAACAGATCCTGTAATGGAGCATGTGGCCTGTGTTGGGGGCTGTGCAAACCCAATGCAGATTTAACACCACACTCGATTCTTACAATAGCCTCGCGCCCCTGAAGCTGTGGACGTTTTGTCTGCTGTGCAGCTCTGAGGTAGAGTCAGGATCCGGGGGAGGATAGGGAGTGTCAGACTGGAGTTTGGACGCTGCCTCCACATCTGGGCTTTGGGATGTCTTTATCCCTAACTTGGATGACTCACCAGCTCTTCCTTCACTGAGGCCACTGGTGGCTGGATTTGAGACTTGTCGCCAGACTGCTTCTTGTAAAGAGAAGCACAGGCTCCCTTTGGGGTTGGTGGTGGGTATGGATTTGGAGAAGGCCTTCCCTGAGAGACGGGCTGCTCAAGGAGGCCTGGGGTAAGGCTAGTCAGTGATTGCCTAATCTGGATGACTGACCTACTTTCCCCCTCCTAAACCAAGATTGCTGTTCCAGAAAGCCCACGATGCCATTGCTGCCAGGCTGAGTGAGTCCATCCACAGGAAAGTCTCCATCACCTCAGAGGACATGAGCAATTGCTGGACAGAGGGTGGGTGGGGAGGGATAGAGACAGCATCTTTCTGTGCAGAGGGCAAGTCCTCTCAGGCCTCACCCTAGCCCATGGGCAAAGACAGTGGTGACTAAAAGCGCAGAGACACAAAGATTCTGAGGTAAATGGGCCACAAGTCGGGGAGGCAAGTTCAGAATAGCACAGGACACAGGCACGCAGGGTCAAGGTGGAACCCAGTGCCAACATTAAGCTCCAATGTTCAACATGGTTAAGGCAACATGGTAGCTACACAGAGGCTTCTGGATTCTGTGGCGGCCACAGCATTAGAAGTTCTGAGACGAGACCATATAGCCAATGGGGTTTCCGAACCCATTCTTTCTACAGGGTTAGAAGACATGCCTTCCCCTCCCAAAGTTCTGATGAAAGAAACTCAGGAAGTTTAAATGTGCAAATATAACACATTCCTCTATCCCTGACTGGTGGAGGACACATTTCAACCCTCTGGGAGACAGATGAACCAGCTCCTCCTACAGGACCATGAAGGCCTGTTAGGTGAGCTTAAGCAATCTCTTTCCTCTCTAACCTCAGCTTCTTTGGTACTGGATTCTGGCAAAGCAGGGAACAAGCATGTGCTGTGAAAGTCTCCTGGGTGAGCACAGAGTGTGCACTCTGTAATCTTAGCTTTAACTGTTACCTGAACCTCCTTGGTGGCTCTGAGACCTCAGCCCCACAGACAGTTCTAACGAAAGCGGCTTTGTGTGTGTGTGCGCATGTGTGTGTGTGTGCGCG
>LOEQ01000090.1:595696-611146 GCA_001685075.1 Bramus lutescens | reverse complement strand
CCTGCAGGCTGCTTCCTCTTCGAAACTGGAGGCTCTTGCCTCTCACCTCAAGACATTCAGAAGGCAGCTTGTGGGGTTGAGGATGCTTTTCCCAGAGCTGTGAGGTGAAATGACACTTTGCCCTGCCAGATTTTAGGTTTGCTGGGGACCAGTGACTCCTCCTGCCTCCCTTCCCACCCTCGCTCCTGCTGGCAATGGGGGCGTCTGCCCGTGCCTGTCCAACTCTGTATTTTGGAAGCCCAGAACATGTTTGATTTCCCAGGTTTACAGCTGGAGGGAAAGTTGCCTGGGGATGAATCATGCCTGAAGTTGCAGCCACATCTGATTTAGTAAAAAGGAGAAAAAAATTAAACAAGCTTTGAGAACTATGTGGCCACAGACAGGGAAGATGCCGGGGCTGTCGTCCACAGTGAGAAAGCTGAGCTCTCAAACAGCGGAGTGATGTGTGGGCCCACTGGGTCCGCATTACAGCGTGCCCAGACTCAAGCAGGACCCAGAGGAAAAGGGAGAAGGGGGTAGGGGAGGGAAGGAGGAGGAGAGGACAGGAAGGAGGGAAGGAGGAAGGGAGGGAGGGAGGAAGGAAGGGAGGGCTTGAGAGGAAAACTCAGGTTAAGCTGAACCGGCATGAATGGGATTTCAGCCTGGAAAGAACTCACTCCAGATCACTACTCTGGGAGGCAGCCTGGCCGGGGCACTGGGGACCATCTTCCTCCTGAACTTGAGGCTTCTGAATGAGGAGCAGGAAAGGTCCTGGCATCTGGGAGGTTCCGCAAGCCTTGGAGTGGCATGCTGCTTCCCTTCCTCCCTGACCTCTCTCCTTTCAGTCATCTTTGTTTAGCATCTCCTAAGTTCCAGGTCTCTGAAGCTGACAGGAGCCCGAGAATTGACTCAGGGGCTAAGAGCAGACTGCTCTTCCGGAGCACTGGGGTTCGGTTGTTAACCCCTAGACCATGGCTCACGGGCATCTGCAACTCCAGTCCTAGGGTGTCAGCACCTTCCTCTGAACTCTGCACACACGTGGTACACAGACACACATGCAAGCAAAACACCATCTGCCAAAAATTAATTAAAAATAAATCAATAAATGAATGAAAATGAACATGGGGGCGGAAGAGATGGTTCTGCAGCTAAAGGCACTTTCCGCCAAGCATGATGACCTGAGTTCAATCCCTAGAATGCATATGGTGGGAGAAAAAAAAAAGCAACAACAAACATTGCAAAATTGTCTTCAGATTCCCATATGCATGCTAAAGCACGTGCGTGCGCGTGCACGCACACACGTTAATAATTAAAAATTTAAAAATAATTATAAAATGGACAGCAACAGAGGAAGACATTTTGTGTTTACCTCTGGTCTCCACATGTACACTCACACCCACATACACACACACAGATACACATATACTGTGTATATATATTCTCACATACAATGCACATGGCTCAGCATCTAACTTTGTCACCCAGGCCATCCAATCACTTGCACTTGACTGATTCACTGGCCCTCTGCACACACAGCAGACTCCTGCCTTGCTCTTTTCCCCATGAGGACCCCCCTCCCCGTCATATCCCTTGTGGTGATAGTGCCCATTGGGCCCTCCATATTTAGAAAAAAAAGCTGGCCCATTGTGGCCTTCACAATGACAGCCTTGTTGCTTCCTGGTCATTCAGAGGCCAAAGGAACTACCGCCTTTCTTTGGCCCTTATCTCCCATCAGGCTATACTCAGCCAGGGTCATGTCCACTCCTGCCTGGTCCAGGACCATCCTGTGCCCTCGATGAAAGGCACCAGGAGAAAAAAATGACTATGAGAACTCAGACAGTAATTAACCAGACAAGAGATATTGATCTCTTTACTGCTACCACGAGAGCACAGCACTAGCCTGTTCACAAGGGGCTGCCTTGTTCAGGAGACTTGGCAGGGCCAGTATGGATACCTGGACTGCTCTGAGCCAGCAGCAGAGAGATGGCAGGGACAGGGAGAGCCCTCGCTGTTCCTCCATTAGTACTGGATGGTAGTGTAGCCTGGAGTTGTCCTAAGGCCCAGACTCACAGGGTTGTCATACTAAGTAAATTTGAGCAACTTAATGAGAGCGCCCATGAAGCATAGCATCTCTTGCTGTCATCGCCGCTTCCTGCAGATGAGGACAGTGCTTCATGTGGGAAGAATGTATGCCAGTTCACCCGTTTCTACTGCAAACTGCCCCCAAGGTAGGGCTAGGACCTCTCAGAAGAGAGACAGCACCTCAGCTCTCGGGTTTCAGAAATTCCACTAGTCGGGGTGGGATCTGGGTCGTGATTCATGCCCTGGGTTTGGAAAAAGTTGCAGAATTGAAGCCAATGGAGGCTTGTGGCCCACCCAACGGGGACATGGGCTCTTGCCCAGGATGGTGAGTTCCAGAAGCTGCTGTACTTCCCTGTCCAGGCTCTGCCGTCAGGAAACTGGAGTCAGACCTCCTTCAGATCCAGGAACATGAAACATGTGTGCAACCTCTTGCCAGGAGTGCAGCTACCCAAGGACCTCAGCTTCCAGGGGTGCCTGACACCCACAGAATAAAGCTGTACCTCGAAGCCCTGCAGGGGATTATTATGTGAGACACTGCAAATGTCCAGAATCAGGAATAACAGAGGAGTCCCACACCACACAGTTCCCATCACTTAGCAGCAGAATGAGGAAGCCTGGGAGAAAAAAAAAACCCACTCTGCAACAGGGAAACTGAGACACAAACAGAAACAGAAAGTTTCTTGGTTGAGCTATAGGTTTTAGCAAAGGCACAAGGCACTCACCCTGAATCTACTCCAGGCTCACCTCTGAATCTTCATTTGCAAGAAATCCCGGGGACTGGCTTGTGGCTATCTCTTCTCATCCATACATCTCCAGACCTCAGGCGCCTGTCTTACATCTGGCCTCCTTGAGTCAGAATCCACTTTTTAGAAATGTCCTTCCAGAAGGCAGCTGCCAGCAGACACTGAAATCATGTCAAAGGCCACTGTCCTGAGCATTTGGTAGAACCCTGAAGAATGGCCTGTTTTTCTGCTCCTTTGTCAATGATCCTCCATCCTATGAGGTGAGAAAGAAAGGGCTTTTACATGTCTTTTAGGAGACAGACAGCCATTCCACCAAGGTCTTCTGAACTCCCTGGTTCTAAGAGGTTGGAAATTTTGCACTCGGACTTGGCCATATCCTGACTTTGAACTGCCACATCCCTTCCTCCAGGAGCTCACATCGTTCCTGAATCCCTTAGTACAGGGTGGCCACTCTGGGTACCAAGCACTCACCATCTCAGTGTGCCTCACGACTGGGGATGCCTTGCTAGTCTTTCTGCAGGAGACTCTGTCCCCAGGGTGAGGGTTGCTATTGCCATAACAGGGAAGTGGGGATGATTCCGAGCAGAAGAGAAAGCACTGCATCTGCCCACACATTCTCAATTGTGACTTAGAAGGCAGTTGGGTCTATACCCTCAACATAAGATGGAAGGCCATATAGCTTGCAGAGATTGTGCAGGGCTGGGATGCCCTATGTAAGCCTTAGAGCCAGGGGAAGCCAGGTTGGCTCTCCATGGGGATCCATTCATCCTTGACAGTGAACCTGATGGAAAGCTAGTCAGGTCTGGAGGATGGGTGACAAGCCTATTATTAGTCTATTCTTGGACCTCAAGTATATCATAACATGATGGTCCCTGCAGGCAGCTCAGGGACAGTGTCAACATCTGAGGAGAAGCTGGGTGGCAAGGCAGTGGGTTCACAGCCTATCTTGGAGGAGAAGAGCATGAACTTTCTTCTTGTCTGATCCCCCGTGGTCTGTGGACCTGGCCTTCCTGCTTCTCACTAGGTATTTGCTGGGATCTATCTGACTGCCTGAGGACCAGCCGACAGACACACTTCACCAAGGAAGAAGGCAACAAGGTTGTAGCCTGGCAAGAGCAGGTTCATCTCACTCCCAAAGACCCCCAACCCCAGCATGTCTGTGAAAAGACAAAATTGAGGCTGGCAGGAGAATGCAATTTCCAGTGTTGAGCCCCTGGGATGGACGTGGTGTCCCCAGCCACCACCCCTGATTTCTCCGTGTGCATCTCCTCTCTGCCTCCCTTCCTCTCCCTTCCCAGATAGCAGCACAAGCTGACTCACAGCCCCAGCAGCATCAGATCCTGGAGAAGCCTGTGTTGTGGATGCTGTAGAACAGACCCCTCCTTCTCTCTGGAAACATCAGAAGGTTTGACGCCTGGGACCCACCCTAGGCTGGAGGGTATCACTCAAACCTGTGAACTGACGCCCCTTGGAAGCCGGAGACCCCCTGCTCATGGAAAATGTGTGTCATGGAGGTTTCAGTCTGCTCCATTCAGAAAGCCAGTAAACAAGCTGGCTGTGTCCCCTGGTTGGAAACCGCAGGCTAATGACAATCACAGACTCTATGGAACTACCAGGCTGGGAGCCCCTGACAGAGAAGCCTCACCACTTCCAGGGCTTCATGTTCTCTGCTCTTTCCTTCAGTGCCTGCCCTGTGAGGACCTGCCAGAGTAGGGAGCCCACTGTGAGAGCATGTCATCCTTCCAGTCCTGGTAGGGGTGGAAGCGGGCAGAGTATATACATGGTCCTGGTGTAGTGTGAGGGCTGAAGACTGTCTTTGCCCCCATGTGCAGTTTCTCCTAGCTAGCTGCATCTCTCCCTGGCACAGTTGCCTTTCTCCTCTAAGCCATGGGACAAAACTGCTCTTCTTGCCGACAAGAAGGCAGTGTGAGGGCTGGGGCCACAGTTGAGGGGGAATTGGAGGAGCTTTTGTTCCTATGATTTCATTTGGTAAGAGCAGGTTTGGGGAAGGAAGAGGTTAAGCCTTCCGCCCCTGCATTGGTAGTGGAGAGAAATGGAAGACACCTGCAAAGGTGGGCCTCTCAGGGAGGAGGTCGGGAAGGGGAAGGACAGAAAGACAGACTGGGCCCATGCTCCAGGCTCACCAGAAGGTATCAGGGAAGCTGGTCCCTTCTTGGAAAGGAAAGGGTGGTAGGTTCTATGGCCATAATCAAATCTTGGACTCCCCAAGATTGCAACATGAGCTCAGTACCAGCAGAGGACCCCCCCCAAGTGAGAGCCTCGCCCCTCCCTGCCCGTAGATGGAGAAACTGAGGCATGCATGGGGAATGATGCACACAAGGCTCCAGGTATGTCCAGGCAGAGCTCAGACTGATCTCAACTTAGCACCAAGATGGCCACAGATTGTCTACAGGGTTGAGACATAGAGAGGAGGAGAGGTGGCCTCAGAAAGAGGATGGGGGGGCCGTGTGCTGTGAGGCTGCAGGCAGTGATGACAACAGGGTTTCCCTGTCCTCCTCCTATGGGAGATTTCCATCCCGCCATCTGGCTGCTCATTCCCTTTAGGAGGTGTCTTAGGAGGATAGGAGGAGGGCTGGACATGGCTTCCCCAGCCAACCAGGGCTCTGTCCGCCCCCTCCAAAGGCAGTTACAGAGTAGCCACTGCTTTCAGAAGGGCCCAGGGCTGCAGCTGGCTGCACTGGTGACCCAGGGTGAGCTTCAGAAGGACTTCAGGGCTCCTCTGGTCAGTTGGCTCAGTGTAGACCCTCCTGGTCTGTCACAGAATTGTCTGCTTGGGGTGTCTGGCCCCCACACCTGGGCCCTGAGCCCAGGCCCAGGCATTGCACAAGCAAGGCCGAAGCCTGGGAAACTGGGGCCCAGGCTGGGAGGGGCAGAAGCTGCCCCAGAGGATGTTTGCAGGGTGAGTCAGAGCAGATGGGGGGCTGTCACTGCACACATGGCCACAGCAGCAGCAGGGGAGGAGGCTCAGGTCCCTCCCCACTAGAAGGCAGACCAGAGAGGGCAGGCAGGGCCTGACACAAAGGCAAAGGCCTGTTTGAGTCAGAGAACATAGGAGATGAAGAAAGTTCTGTGTTGTTCTAAGGACCCAGCTCTGTTAGAGCAGCCAGCGACAGTGGAGCAGAGGCTTCCTGCCAGCAAGGCATCTTGCTGGGTCTGCCCCGAGGAGCCAGTAAAAATAGCCTGATTGAGACTGTGGATTGGTCCGCAGGAGAGGGCAGCCTGCGATCAAGGGGTCATGGCACAGCATCGCCTGCAGCTTGATAAGCCAGTGACTGCCCAGGGCTATCCTGTCATTGCTATGTTCTGATGGGGTTGGGTGGAGTAATGGAGGACCCAGAATGCCAGAAAACTCACAAATGACCCTTCTAGCTTGATACACCAGTAACTACACTGACATTCTGACCATTTTCTGTGGTCATTTCACCCCAGAAGATACCAGAATGGACATTGCTGCTCTCCATAGATTCCTTTAATCCTTGTTAAATAAAAAAAAAAGGGGGTGTCTGTAGGTGCTAAGCCTGTGGTCCTACTGCACAGTGCTGGACCGGTCCAAGGAAGGCTGCTCACAACGGATGTGAGCAGAAGGTCTATTTGTAAAGGTCTTGGCTCAGCTGGGAGCTGTGGACTGTGCCTCATTGAGAACCATTGGGGGCAGGGGCAGGTGTTAAGTAGGGGAGTCCTGGGCAGAATCTCATGGCACTGAGACTTGATTCATGGAGGTGACCAGTGACACAGATGATTGTGCCTTCCACAGAAAAGTTTATTGTTCCCAGTTCCCAGACCATACTCTGGAAGAGGCTAGGACTCTCAGGAAGCAGCAGGGGACAAGGATGGAGAGTGGGAGGCATGCAAAGCCCAGGGCCTTCATTGTGGGTTCTGCAGGAAGGGCCATGGGAGGCAGTGGGGGCAAGTTTGACCAAGCTTCCCTGTGGCTGATATTTCTAGGGGATGCTGGGCTGTAGGAAAGGTGTACCAGAAAATATCAGCCTAGAGTGTGGTTGTTCTATGGGAAAGGTAGGTGGGGCTGTGGAACCTTGGCAGTTGGTATGTGTCTTAGAAGGTGTGTTCATAGGCAAGCTGTTGACTGTCTTCAGAATTCAACCTCTTGGTATCAGTATCCTTGGAACATCAGAGCATCATAAAGAACAGAATATGTGACTGACAGGCAGGTGACACTTTACCCTGCACTAGTCTGGGCCCCCTCAGCCTCACCACACAGCTCTTCGGCTCCCTAGTAGGCTCTGAGGGCTCCTCCCCATCTGAAGATCCCTTCACCCTCCTGAGGATTCTTTCCCCTGGGCTGCCTTCTGCTATTACTGACACCCTCCCTGGTAATCTCCTGGTTACATGTGCAGGTGACGGGATGCCACCCTCATTAGACTCACTCTTCGGCACAATTCCCGAGGGCTCGCCTGCCACATCACTCACCAGCTGTAAATGCCCATTCCCTGGGCCTGTCCTCGGCAATCCCAGTCTGCGTGGAAGGAGCCTCTATCTTCTCCCCTCCCGAGCTCTCAAGGAGCCAAGTTGCAATGCCACAGACTTTGTGCACCCTTAGCTTTGAGTTGAAGGAGTTGGCAGACGTTGTCTTCCTGCCATTCCCACGGGGAGGCAGGAGTGTGTTCAGTCGCTCACATTCCCTTAACTTCTGGTTTCTCAGTCATTTCTAATTTGAACCGCGTGGGCTCATTGTGTCATCATGGCTTATTTAATTTGGTTTAAAAATGTTTATTGAGGTGAAGTTCTATCTCATAAATGATCTGTTTTAAGTGAACTATGCCACGGCAGTCAGCAGACAGCAGAGTAAGTCTTAGCTGCTCGTTTCTTCTTTAATATTTTTAGACTATTCTTGCCCCCTTTGCACTTGCATAAAAATTTTAGAGTCAGCTTATCAATTCTGCTGGGATCTGGCTTCAGTTCTCTGAGAAGATAAAGCAGATAATGAACCGTGGTTTTCCATAACTGAGCCTTCATCAGACACGTGATGCATGGGTGCATCTTTTCATCTGTGCAGTTTCCCTCCCTTCCCTTCATCTCTTCCTTTCTCTTTCCTTCTTTTCAACATTTCTTTTTCTTTATGATAGATTCCTTTATTTTATTTTATGTGTATGTATGTTTTGCCTGGATGCATATACATGCACTATTTGTGTGCAGGATCCAAGGAGGCCAGAAGAAGGCATCAATCAGATCCTCCTAAAACTGAACTTACAGATATTTGTGAGTTGCCATGTGGATACTGGAAATGAACTGGGGTCCTCTGGAAGAGCAGCCATTGAGTAACCACCGAGCCATCTCTCCAGCATCATACAATTATTATTATTATTATTATTATTATTATTATTATTATTATTTGCCTTGACATTATATAGTATTGTGCTCATACCCTAAACAGATTCAATTGTTTTCAAATTAGTTTATTTATTTGACTTCGTGTGTATGAGTGCTTTACCTGCATGTATGGATGAGTATCACAAACGTACATTGCCACAGAGTCCAAAAGGGGGCATTGGATCCCCCGGAACTGCTGTTAGAGATGGTTCTGAGCTGCCCTGTGGTCCTCTGCAAGAGCTGCCGTTCTCTTAACTGCTGATCCCTAAAATGTGTAGCTCAGGCTAGCCTTGAGCTTGTGAACCTCCTGTATCCACCTCTTTAGTATATCCTACTGGCATACACTTCCACAACAGGCAGATTCACTTCTAGTTCTGACAGTTTCACAGGGCCATCCTTCTGCGTCTGACTGCGAACTGTACTGTGGGAAGTGAATGGGATGCTCTTTTTTCTTCCAATGCTGGCACCTGTTTGCTCTATCCAGGAGCGGCAGGCGTATTACTGTGGCAGCATCCTTGTTCCATTCTCAGAAGGCAATTCTAGTATTTCACAATGGTGGTGGATATTTGCTACCGCTGGAGCTTTTTATTGTTTGTTTTTCAAATTCCCTTTCTAGACTAACGAGGTTCCCTTTGATTTCCTTGGTCTGCTCTATCCTGATAATGTATTGTATGCCACTGCTTGGCTATTTTAAACCCTAAAATAATTCTGTGTCGTACGCCTTTTATTATTTCACCAAATTAAATCTGTCAATATTTTGGTTGGAATCTTTATATCTATGTCTATGAGACAAATCAACAGTGTTAGGGACATTCTTTCTAGTCTCTCAAAGAATTCACGTATGATCAGAACTAGCCTTTAATAAATATTTAGAAGAATTGTACAATCAAGTCACTTGACCCAAAGCTTTTTAAATTAAAATTTTAATTTCTTTACAAATTATATTAAATTTCCTTTGCTTCTGATATCTCTTTTGGTAGAGTGTTTTGTTCTGTTTTGTTTTCATAGCTATAGTCCATGCTGGATGAAGATTTCCCAGTGCTCTTCCCAATGCTGTTCTGGGGTCCCTCACGATCCTGTCATAATCCTCACCCAGGCCCTAAGTAAGTCCTGTAAACTCACAGACCTTCTGGGGTGAACGGTGCTGGACTCAGGTTTTGCTCTTCCGTGGGGCCTTGTGAGGGGTGGTAAGTGCTGGTTGCATCTTCCGTGGAGAAGATGTTTCCACAACAATGTATTTCATTTAGTGCTAATCAGATTATAAACTCTCTTGGGCTCCAATGGCCTAAAAACATTCTCATTTCATTTACATAGCTGAGGACTCTGTCCTGGTTTGTGCTCCTCTGCAGCAGGCCTTTCTTTCAGCCCCATGAGACTCTTCCTCCATTGAGTCTGGTTTCTACTGTCTCTGTTGAGAGAATGGCTATCTATTGAGGTTAACTGTTTTCCTTTGACTAATCATAAATAAAGACATTTCCCTTTGTCTTTGGATTTCAGTAGATTTACCTCACTCTCATAATGCCAACAAGATCATGACCTCATGGAAGTGCGTGCATGTGTGTTTGTGCAAGTATGTGCATGTGTGTGTATGCGTGTGCACATGCATGTGTATGCATGCACATGTGCACATGAGTGTGTATTTGGGTGTGTGCGTGTGAGTGTGTATGCATGCACATGTGCACATGTGTGTGTGTTTGTGTGTGTGCATGTGCATGTGTATGCATGCACATGTGCACGTGTATGCATGCACATGCACACATGTATGTGTATTTGTGTGCATGCATGTGAGTGTGTGTGCATGTGCATGTGTATGCATGCACATGTGCACATGTGTGTGTATTTGTGTGCATGCATGTGAGTGTGTGTGTGTGAAAAGACTTGGACCACAATGGTGGCAAGTTTGGGTCTCTCTTCCCATCGTGCGTAGCTACGTATAGAAGATAGCTTAGTCTCTGAATGCTGGAGTGGGGGTCCTCCACACCTAGGCTCAT
This sequence comes from Bramus lutescens, assembly GCA_001685075.1. Classification (NCBI taxonomy): domain Eukaryota; kingdom Metazoa; phylum Chordata; class Mammalia; order Rodentia; family Cricetidae; genus Bramus; species Bramus lutescens. The sequence goes on along the minus strand of LOEQ01000090.1, from coordinate 601,002 downwards.
AGTAAACATCCAATAGTTGTGGCCACTCCTTAGAAATGCCCACTGAGAGCAAGTCCACCGGACTGGTTTCCAGTAAGTGCTGCCCAGCATTTTTGTGTCAACCACAAAGAGACTGGGACATGGAATTAGGACCTCTTCCTCTTTTCTTACAATACCAACATGAAGCCAGCCCACCCTTAACCACTCCCCCCCCACACACACACCAATGCAGCTCAGTCCCTGATGTGCTTCCACTACCCCCCCCCACACTGACCTTCCCTTTAAACAAGACCTTCTGCTAACACTCTGGTTGCCTGACTTGTGACTGTCATGTGACTTTTGTGGTAATCTCTGAGTCTGTTTTCCTGTCCAAAGATCCCTGCAGAGACCAGTGCTCCTGTCTGCCTCACTCCATGGTTCTCTGGCCCAGATACCCTCTGCTAACCAGGTTGATTTGGTGATCAGAGCTCATTCATGTGACTGTGCTGGGCATCCATCAGGGGTTCCCTGCAGATTGCACTCATCAACTCTGGACGGTTGTTGTAGAATAGAGTATTGGTTTGATTATGTAAAGATGTGTTGATGTTTTTACCTTGCCTGCCTAAGGCACCTGATTGGTCTAATAAAAAGCTGAACAGCCAATAGCTAGGCAAAGGAGGGGTAGATAGGGATGCTGGGGATAGAGAAAAGGGAAGCCAACCAGCCAGGGGCCGGACAGACAGGGACCAGACAGACAGACATGGAAGAAGCAGGAAATCAGGATGGATGGTATGTCAATAAGGTAAATGAGCCTTGGGACAGCACATAGATTAATTTAAGTTTTTTGTTTTTTCATTTTTAAAAGAAAATGGATTAATTTAAGTTTTTGTTTTTTCTTTTTTTAAAAGCTAGCTAGAAACAAGCCTTAGCTAAGGCTGAACGTTCATAATTGTTAAAAAGTCTCCATGTCACGATTTGGAAACTTGTGGTCCAAGAAAGCCTACTACAGAGGGTAGGTAGGTGGGAAGACACAAGTGGATCAATATTGGCCAGGTTCCAGAAGGGCACCATGTCCTTCCTCCTCCATAAGTGGGTCTCAGCAGGCTGTGAATGGAATTGCTGAGGCCAGGGCATGTGTGTGCTTGCAGAGACACCTAGAGTACCAACAGCTGGAGGCTTCCAACGGGAGGGGCAGCTCTTCTCGTGTGTCTGCCTTGCATGCTCCAGATGCCCTTCAAAGGCCTTTTCTGTGGAAACCACTAGGGACTGGGAAGTAATAAAAGTGAAGTCCTACCAGAGAGTTAGAGATGCTCTCAGAGCGCCTGAGAGAGGAGCTTGGGTAGATGATGCTCTTAGAGCGCCCGAGAGAGGGGGAGCTCAGGCAGATCCCCATGGGAGAGGCCTTGGGGTCACCAGAGCCTCCCAGAATACTTTGCTCCATCGAATATCACAAGAGCAAGCATTTTGTGCCTACTGTCATGAGGAAACTGAGTCTGGGAAGGCCCTGTTTGCACAAGACCCAGGCCTGGTCTAGTGCACACCAGGGGAGAAAAATCTGAGTCACCTCACAGCAGCAATGTCACCTCCACACTTCCCCTGGCTAGCCCATGCCCTCTCTGAGCCAGATGCTTGCCCCCATCTGTGGGGAACTGGAACAGCATGCCTCATCTCTCTGCCTTGGTGCCTGTGACTCCACGGTGACCTCCGGCATCTTGCTGAAGGCCTACACACAGTAGATACCCACAGGTACCTGACACTCAGCTGGGACCTGTGCACTGTGAGTGGCTAATGAACAGACAGTGTCACCATAGTGGAAGGTTGCTGAGCCAGGAAACAGAGGAAGATGTTAGTCTCCCAGATCAGAGGTAAAGATGCAGGGTCACAACTCTGTCTGTACAATGCTCAGGCGGAACTGATGAAGGGGTGGCAACTGTCTGTAGCCCCTGTCTATCTGCAGATCCAGGTAGAATCGGGGACGCTTACTCACTCCCGAGCTTTCCTGATTCCATCACATGTGAGAGTGACAGCCCCAAATTAGATGGCTCAGTCCCAAAAGTGCTAGCCATGCAAGCATGAAGACCTGAGTTTAACCCCCAGCACCCACATAAAAAGCAGATACAGTGGTACCCGCCTGTAACCCCAGTGCTTGGGCAGAGGGTGGAGGTGTTGGAGGGGGTTCCAGAGCAGCTAACATGGCTAATGAGGGAGCTCCAGGTCAATAAGAGACCATGTGTCATTAAATAAACAAACAAATAATTAATAGGAGAATTGCTAGAGAAATGATATTGAATATTGTCCTCCGACCTCCATACATGCCTCCATATACACATACACATGTGTGCACACACGTCCACACACACATACATAAAAAGAATATGTAGATTATTTTAGAGCAACTATCCATTGGCTCAACTCTTGGGTTAGAAGACACAATCAGGCCAGTGACATAGCTCACTTCCTGCTAGGATTGACAGCCTAAATTCATTACCGAGGAGCCACAAGGTGGGAGGGGAAAACTGACTCCTGCACACTGTTCTCTGACCTCTGAGTGTGTGTGTGCGTGTGTGTGTGCGCATGCACTGACACAAACACACACACCACATGTGTGCGCATACAGAAAGAAATATTTGCCAGGCCCCTGGCCTGGCAGCTCAGCATAGCCTCTGAGCATGAGCTGGGTGCGGGTGCCCTGGTAATTGCTTCCTTCTTTTCTTCTGAGTTGCTCTGTCTAATTACACAGCCTTAACCACACAGTTGGGTTTTGTCTGTGTTTGAATGGTGTATAAATGAACTCATGAGATCAGGCTTCTTTGATGCCTGTTCTCTTGTTCTGAAAGTTATGTGTTCAGGTTTGTGTATTCTGTCTCCTGAGTTCAGTTTACTCCTGTTTGGATGCATGTGGCTTTGTGGGTTTTGCTCTGTTGTAGTGGTTTTGGTTCACAGCATAGCGCTTCATGTCATGGGCATGCTGTCCTCTGCTGGGCACTGGGAGCTGGCCAAACTGCTTGGAGCCACAGCCCTCATCGCCCAGTGCACATGAGTGTCTTTTCCAGAGGAGCAAAGTGCCAACTCAAGGGTGGGCAAACAAGGTTCTGCCTGTCCACTCCTCTTCAGGGGGAAGGGCGTTTTCCAAAACACTGATTCTTGCCAGGTATGCTTATTGTCATCAGCCCAGTGGGTATTCTAAATGTTTCACTGTGATTTTAACCTTTCTCATAGCTCCAGGCCAATTTCGAGGGCACGGGTAGTGGGTCAACTATCCCAAGCAGAACTCCTCTTGGATCCAAGTAGCTTCTTAGGGTCATCAGGCTTCTTCTCCTTTCTGTTCTGATTTCCTCCTCTTGCTGCTTCTCCTGCTCCTCCTCCTGTTCCTCCTTCTCCTCTTGCTTCTCCTCCTGTTCCCCCCACTCCCCCTCCTGTTCCTCCTGCTCCTCCCTCTGCTACTCTCTCTCTCTCTCTCTCTCTCTCACTATATATTATGTATATATATTATATATATATACACGCACAGGTTTGTTAGCTTTTTTTTCAAGACAGGACTTCTCTATGTAATGACTCTGGTTGTTCTGGAACTCACTCTGTAGATCAGGCTGACCTCAAACTTACAGAGATCCCCTGCCTCTGCCTCCCAAGTGCTGAGATTAAAGGTGTGCGCCATCACCACCTGGCTTACTTGTTTACTTTTTAAATAGTTTTTGAAACGGGATCTCATATAGCTCAGGCTGGCCTTGAACTTGCGATATGGTCAAGGATAACTTTGAACTCCTGATACATCTGCCTCCACCTGCAAAGTGCTGAGATTATAGGTGTGGGATGCCATGCCCAGACTATTTCTGTTACGTCTCATGGTCACAGGGTGATGGGAATAACAAGAGAGTCTTCAGTAACCTGAGAATGAGGAGGCAAGGGAGAATTGGTGGTCAAGGGTGATGACAGACAGACAACTGCCAGTGTCCTAACAGAGTAGCTATCCCTGGCCTCAACCTGCCAAAACCAACACCAGAAGTTTTGAATGACTCAGCACAATGAAATTCACTATCTTGATCCACTGGCTCTGATATTAAGATGATGGAAACAGTACCTCAGTACACTGTACACTGCTGTAGCTGGAAAGATGGTCGGTCCAGTCATAAAGAGCATGCACTGCTTTGGAAAGGACCTGAGTTCCACTCCCAGCACCCCGCTGGGGAACTCACGGCCACCTGTAACTCTGCCTCCAGAGGGATCCAAATCGATCTCTCGGGCTGGCTTGGGTACCTGCACCCATGTTCACACACCCAACACGGAGACACCATACTGAACTCCCGCTTCTCTCTATGGCCTTTTCAATCCTATTGTATTCGCTGCAATTGAGGCTTCACCTTCACCGGTTGCCTGCAGGGAGATTGATGCTGACACACGATGCCAAGCCTAACGTCTCTCCATGACCCTTTTCTGCCTTTAAACCAGCACCGTATGGGACATCCTCTCAAGCTGCAAAGTTCAGCAGCCAACTTGAAGTGCGGCTTGGGGCCCCCTGGACCACAGCTTCTGTGTGCTGACCCAGATGAAAGACTTCCCAGGTTTCGCCTCAGTGGTACTGGTCTCTGGTCAATCAAGGTTGACTTTTTTCATCGACTGTCCCAAGAAAGCGAGTTTCACTTCTGCGGTGCTGCTCTCATGGTAGTCCCAGATGAAGCCTGCCTGACCTGCAGCCGCAGATTCGCCATTCAAACATAACATGGGAACAGCCCCAGAGAATCTCTAAGGGACTCTCAAACTTCCTCTTGAAACTTCATAACTCAAGCCTACATCAGCTGCATCATTTTTCTCCCTGCATTTTCTTCCCACAGAACAGCCCTGTAAGCTCAGAACACTCAACAGCTTTTCCACCTCAAAATTCCAAACGCTTCCATAAACCTGAAAACAAAACAACAACAAACCAGCAATGCCATGGTAACACCCACCTCTAGCACCAATCTCTGTTCTAGTTAGGTTTCTGTTGAGTCAATAAACATCGTGACTAAACCTACTTAGGGAGGAAAGGGTTTATTTCAACGCATTCTTCCATGCTAGTCTGTCACTGAGGGAAGCCAGCTAAAAGTCAAGGCAGGCACTTGAACCATGTCATGTCTATCTCGACCAGCAAGAAAGACCCAAAACTCGGGCTCTTCTATAAGCAGTTTATTCAGGAACCTTGAACAATCTTCTTCACTTATCTCATCTTATCTTATTTTCTCTCCCCGGGAAGGGCGCTTGCAGACTATATACACTCTATGGGCTACCAACCCCAATAAGCCACGTGGCAATCTCTAATAGGCCCACATACACGAAAGCAAGCCTGCTGATCAGGCTTAGCCAAATAAGGA
>LOEQ01000090.1:557030-569680 GCA_001685075.1 Bramus lutescens | reverse complement strand
CACACAGAGGTCTCCATAAGTTATAAAACTGATTGGCCCATTAGCTCAGGCTTCGTATAAGCTCTTATAACTTAGATAGCCCATTATTCTTATCAATGTTAGCCACATGGCTCGGTACCTTTTTCATCGGGGAAGGTCACATCTTGCTTCTTCCATGATCTGGGCAGGGCTGGGAGGAATGGGCTTCCTCCTTCCTAAAATTCTCCTGTTCTCATTTCCCCACCTCTACTTCCTGACTGGTTTTCCCACCTATACTTCTTGTCTGGCTATTGGCCAATCAGCGTTTATTTAAAATATAATTGACAGAATATAGATGATTGTCCCATACCATCTACCCCTATTATTCTTAGGTTTGGTCTTTTCATGGTGTCCCAGATTTCCTGGATGTTTTGTGTTAAGGATTTGTTGAATTTGATGTTTTCTTTGATCAATGAGTCTATTTCCTCTACAATATCTTCAACACCTGAAATTCTTTCTTCTATCTCTTGTATTCAGTTGGTCATATTTGTCTCTGTAGTTCCTAATGGTCCAATCAGTTTTATTTACCCAGATTTTCCATATCCAGAATTCCCTCATTGTGTTTTCTTTATTAGCTCTATTTCAGTCTTCAAGTCTTGAACTGTTTGCTTCACCTGTTTTATTGTTTTTTCTTGATTTTCTTGGGTTTCTTTGAGAGATTTATTAATTTCTTCCATTTTTGTTTGTCTTTTCCTCCATTTCTTTGAGGTAGTTTTTCATTTCCTCTTTAAAGGTCTCCATCATCTTCATAAAGTTACGTTTAAATTCATTTTCTTATGTTTCTTCTGGGATAGGATGATCAAGTCTTCCTGTTGTGTGACCACTGGGTTCTGGTGTAACCATGTTGCTTTTTAGGCTGTTAGATAAATTCTTGCATTGGCGCCTACCCATCTCTTCCTTCAGATGAAACCAGCACTGTCTTTGCATCTTGGTCCAATCCTTGCAATGGATGTCTGTGTGTTTGGGGATTTTTCTTGTTCTGCTATGTACTGTCAATGTCTGTGTCTCAAGAAGCCTCTGAAATCTCTCTAAACCTGCTCTCTTGCTCTCCTCAGTGTTATAGCAAGCTCTTAGCCCCCTCAGTATTGTAGCAAACTGTGTTTCAGAGTTCCACCGAGGTTTCAGGAGAATAGGCGAGTTTGGGGATAGGGTGGGACTAGTAGCTTGGAGGGTTGGGTGGATGGGGTTGGGTGTTGGGGGAAACTACCTGCAGGAAACCCTCCTGCTGGCTAGCTAGAAAAGCCAAGGGAGTTGGAGGGAGGGGCCCAGGGTTTTGTTCCACTGTGGGGGTCCTAGAGAGTGGGGTGTCCCACTGCGTGGCTGCTCACTCACCTCTTATATCCATCAGTAATGGAGCAAGCTTTGTTTCAGAGTTCCACCAAGGTTGCAGGAGACACTAATATTCTCCAACATCACAAAGTCCAAGACAGTGAGAAGAGGTAGGGTGGACATCCCAGTTCAGTCACACAACACAAGTGACCTCAGAGAGTACCCTTTTGCTTGGTTTTCCAACTGAGGGATTAGTTGAATCAAAATTCACTCATCAGGATCTTCTGAACTATTCCGAGTGTCTGTGGACATCTCTGTGGGATACTAAGGCACCTGGGGTCAGAGGATAGCTGTTTACTACAGGGCCATCAAGAGATGGTAAGGTAACCAAGACTACAGCATGTCACAGGGAGGAGGCAGGTACCACGGAGTAGATGGGTTGGGCTAGGAGGATGGAGTAGGGGAATGTCACTAAGACTAGCAGAACATTCAAGGGACAGATGTGCAGCGGGACTCAAATACACAAGCACAACTGAAAAGTAGAAAAGGAGGCGAGCGCAGTGTGGGCCACCCCTAGAAAACAGTGCACCTAAGCCTGGCATTGGGATCACTCCTGGCCACCAGTTCAGATCCCTGTGCAGTTGCCACAGCACCTCAGGACTCCCCTCCTCTTCCCTTCCCCTCCCCTTTCCAGCTGGAACTTTGTGTCTAATGATAAGTGTGATGCTTCTACTGCAGTGCTTTGACACATTCAGGAAACATCCTGGGGATCCCTGAGGGCAAGCTAGCCAGCGTCTCCCCTCACTGGGTGCCAGTAAGCTGAGGGTATGTTCCCTGCTTCTGCTCCTAGGGGTCCTTCACTGAGGGGTGATGGAAGTTCATAGGGAAGCAGCAGTCTACACTGGGCCTTATTGCAACCCAGTCTGTCCCTGCACTGGCACACCTCTCAGTTGAGAGTGCCACTGGACCACCTTAGGAGTTTCTTGCCCTCTCTGATCCTTGGTTTCCCTTTATGTAAACACAGGAGAAGCATTCAACAAATGGCTGCAAGCTCTGAAGGGGGAAAAAAACAGCCAAAGATGAAATGCTCCACCCACTGCTGAGGCTGATGCGGTAGCTGCTATTACAATAGGGGAGCCTTGGACATTGAGTTCGCCCTGTATGGCTGGCACATCAGGGTGACTCCCAGTCCTATGCTCCCTCTGTCTGTCAAAAGCAGAGGAGCCTTTACAGGTCATCTCCTCAAAGGATGTCAAGTGACTTGGGTCTGTCACCCTGCCTGCTTGAACCAAGGCCTGCAGACGCCGCGGCCAGGGCTGATCCAACTTTTCTCTGGACCCTCTGGCTCCTTTCAAAGTTTACACCCAAGAACAGCTGCCTCATAAAGGCGTTTTTCATTAGCTTCCTGGAAGATGGTATTCTAATTTCCACACATTCGGGCCTTAGAAGCGCCAGCACCCTTGTGCTGATGGTTCCCACACTCTCCCAACAGCCCCAAGCTTTGTGGGGATTCCTGCCCCTACAAAGGACAGCCAGAGCCCTGGAAGGGTGGAAGTCAGGGTGATTTATAGAAGGGATGGGTCTTGGGATATGATTGAAACATTCATTGCAAGGGATGATGGTGCTGCAGCCCATTAACCTGAGGAGGAAGAATCTTGGCCATGCTGTTTGTGCGATCGGTTGTGTTAGTAGATTTGTGTTCTCCTCTTGCGTCCACAAGACTCTTATAAATGCTGGGATCCTCGGGTCACTTGCGGGGTGTGGACAGGGTGTGGAGAGGATGAAGTAATGGGGCCTGGGCTGCTGGGCTGCTGGACACAAAGTTAACTGCCCTGGGCAGCCCCCACCTGATCAGACCATGGCCACTGAGCCTGGCACTGGGAAGGGTGTGGGCTACAGGCTGGTCTTCATCTTAAGATCTCTGCTCCAGGGCAAGTGTCCACACGTGACAGCATGTGGGAAGCAGACTGTGGCTGCAGTAAGGTTTACAGCCCTGAGTCAACCTTCGCACGGCTGATCATGTGACCTCAGAAAGGTCTTCTCTCCTTTCTGCCTCAGTTTCCTCATCTGTGAAGTGAATGCCACATAAGTGTTTCCCATGGGGTTGTCATATGGCCTCAAAGATCACAACTTGGCACATGAGTGTTAAAGCCAGCAGCAGGACACAGGTTCTCCAGAAGCACTGGTTCAGTTAAGAAAACACTCAAACAAAGAGGCAGGCTAGGGGTGGGGTTGGCCCTGAAGCAGCCAGAAGGACATGCTGACTTCATAGAGAAGGAATTCCAGACCCTGGGCCCCCCAGCCCATTAGGTTGTCCACCTGGACAAGACATCTCTGCAGAAGGGATTCAAGGCAATCCCCTGGCCCCAGCATGAGGCTCTATTGGAAGCAGGAGGCAGGCATGGCTCCCATAGCAGATTCACACTGCCTCCTGGTACCCCTGGCTTCTGCACAGAGCTGGGCCAACTTCTGAACAGCTCTTGGGATGGCCTTTGGACTTGGTTCCAAAAAAGCTCAGAGCAGTGTGTGTGCTGGCCCCACCCAGGCCAGCCTCAGCCACGTTCCCAGACTGCCCAGCTGAGGGGCTGAGCCCCAGTTTTGGACCTCTGAACCTGTTCCTTGGACCAGTTCCCCCAGCATCTAGCCAGCTGGCCTGGCCTGCTCTATCCAAGGGTTCCAGACTTGTATGGCTTTCCTGTCATTGGTTTTGGGGATCTTTGAGACATTTCTTTTAGTAGAAAGTATTCCTATTACAGACATAAATAGTGAATAGCAGTACCTGGGGAGACAGCTCAGCAATTATGAGTGCTTGCTGTTCTTGAAGAAGTACTGGGTTCAATTCCAGCATCTGGATAACAGGGAAATTCACAACCATTGTAATTCCAATTCCAGGGGATCCAATGCCCTCTTCTGGCTTCTGTTGGCACTGCACACACATGGTGTACATACATACATACATGCTGGCAAATACCCATACCCATAAATAAAAATAAATAAATCTTTAAAACAATAGAGAGAGGTACCACTGCCTTCCAGAACGTTTTTGAGATGTTTTATGTCCTCCATGTCTAGTTCCACAGTTATGGGTCATGTGAGGCTCTGGACAGTGTGCAGCCCTGCCTCTGAAGCTCAGCCTAACTCAATGTCTGTCTGTTTAATAGCTGGTGAGGACGAGGTGCCTCTGTGTTGTGAAGCACCAGGTCATGGAACAATGCATAGACTTAGTGATCTCAGCACCCCTCAGGCTTCTGTGACAGTCCTGTCTCTGGTGGATGGAGAGGATGATGACAGGAGCAGAGGGTAGCTGGTTAGCAGTGTGTATGCAGGGCTGAGGGGCAGCTCTGTGCCGAGAATCTGCCGGCTGCACATCAAGCCTTGAACTCCATCCCCAGCACCAAAAAGGGGGATGGTTGGAGAGATGCCCAGAGGTTAAGAATGTGAACTATTCTTACAAAGGATTCAATTCCCAGCATCCATGACATCAGGCAACTCATAACTGCCTGCAGCTCCAGCTCCAGGGGATCCAATGCCTCTGCCCTCTTCGGGTACCCACACTCACACACTCACACACACACTAACATCCACACACACATCATTTTAAAAACAAAACCTTTTCAAAGGGGAGGGAACAACCTCACCCAGGTGTGTCTCCAATGTACTAAAGACTAGACAACCCACATGACTTATCCTCACAGAGCACAATTCTCAGTAACCAAAAGGTGAGACCAGCCCCGGTGCTCACCCCAGCCGAGTGGCTTAGGAGATGGTGCTGGCTCTTGGGAAATAAAGCTCAGTAAAGAAAGAAGAAAATCTGTCAGAAGTGCCACACACGAAAGGCCAGTACTGTTAGATGTCATCTTCATGAAGGGACCAAAATCAGGAAAATGTAGAGACGGGGAGCAGAGGAGGAGGAGCTGGGGGCTGGGGCTGCAGCTGGTGGGGACCCTGGCAAAGAACAGGTGTGGGGTGTCCTTGCTTCATTTCTATTGCTGTGACTAGAACTTCCTAGTAGAAACAGCTTAGGAGAGAAGGGGTTTATAGTCCCAGGTTACAAGCCATCATTGCCAGGAAATCAAGGCAGGAACCTGAGGTAGCGGGTCACATCCACAGCCAAGATCAGAGCGAGAAATAAGTGCATGCATGCTTAGTGCTTGGCTCGCTGCCTCTACTCTCTTTTTATTTTTAAATAATAATTAGAATTTTTGTTTGTGATTGTGTGTGCACATGGAGATGGAGCTTGTGCATGGGAGTGGCCCACAGAGGCCAGAAGAGGACATCAGATCCCCTGGAACTGGAGTTACATGGTTGTGTGACACCTGGTCTGGGTTCTGGACCAGGTCCTCTGCAAGAGTGATACACACTCTTAATCACTGAGCCATCTGTTCAGACCCATCACCACCCTACTCCTAACCGGTCCAGGACCCATTGCCTAGGAATGCCCCCACAGTGGACTGGGTCTTCCCACATCCTTTAACACAGTCGAGGCAACCCCCCACAGACATGTCCACTAGCCAACCTACAGTCTCCCATAGAGTCTTTTCCCTGGTGACTGTGCCAAGTTGAAAATTGGAACTAACTGGTACCTACGGTTTTATCTGGCTTGATGAAAATGGTAATCAGAGAGTGGTGGGGCCTGCAGAACACTGTTGTTCATTGTCATGGGGATGGTTCAGTTCTTTGCTTGTTTGTTTGTTTGAAAGAGATTTCTCTATGAATCCCAGGTTGGCTTGGAATTTTCTATGTGGCTGAGGCTGACTTCAAACTTGCAGCCCTTCTGCCTCAGCCTTCCTAGTGCTGGGATTACAAGTGGGTGCCACCTCACCAAGCCTCCAGGGTTGTTTTAATTACTGTGCTTAAGAGAGCCATTAAACAAAAAGGCCTCTAACCTGTAAATCCCTCACCCAAGGACAGATACTTCCTGAGATTCTGGAGGCTGTTATTTCTATAACAAGCCACATGTTTTCACTCCCCTCAACAAGTTTGGTTGACCCAACTGCACCTGATATGCTTGATCACAAGTAGGAGCGAGAAGTATATCAGGATGTATGCTTGTCCCTGACTGGACGAAGGTGGAAAGTACATAGCCTTGCGGATTTGCCTTTATAAACAATTGGCCAATGTAGATCATAGCCATTTTCCGGGAAGACCAGAATGGACCTAACCAGAGTCCGTCATTCTGGCCAGTATTTAATTGAAACTTGCTTCCAATTTGGCTCAAAATTGTGGTAATGGTCTTATTCTTACCCAGTGGGATTAACAGTTAACATTATGCTATATGAAGATGACTTCAAATTAGACAGTAGGGAGAGGAAGGGGGAAGGGAAGGGCAGAGAATAGAGGAAGAGGGTGAGAGAGGGAAAGATGAGGGAGGCAGGGGGAGGGGGCAGTTACTACAGGGGTGTAGATTCCCCAAGGAATGTTGAGGTGTAGCAGAAAGGGGTAGCGGTTCCTCCCCAGAGTAGAGCCAGAAGCTTAGATATTTGCAGGCTGTGGTGGTTTGAATCTGCAGTGTTATGTCCATCCCTGACCCAATCCCGACATACACACACACACACACACACACACACACACCAATGTATTTGAACACCTGTTTCCCAGCTGTTAGCACTATTCCGGGAGGTCCCTAAGCTGTTTGAAGAAGAGGGCTGACTGGCAGAGGAGGTCACAAAGGTTGGACTTCTAAGGGTGCATAGCCCCATCCTGCTTCCGGCTCCCTTCTCTGCTTCCTGGTCCAGCTTGCAAGCAGCAGCAACTGCTCGCTTCTGCCCCAGAGCGGCCAGCCTTCCCCTCAGAACCACAGCCAAAAGAAGCCTCACTTCACTCAAGTTATTCCTGCCACAATGACGAGGGGAGTAACTAATACACACTGGCACACCTAATGTGACAGCTAGGTGCAGGGGACAGGGATTCCGTGGTGAGGGGACAGACACACACCTCCACCCTGTCACCCTCAATGGCCTAAGGATTAATCTAGCAGGGACTGTAACTTTGACACTGAAAAGACTCTCAGGACTAGCAAATCTGTTGAAACACATATGGAGGTTTTATTAGCAATATTTTTGTTTGGTTTTTGTTTCTAGATAGGATCTCACTATGTAGAGCCGGTTGGTGTTGAACTCACGGAGATCCACCTGCCTCTGCCTTCAGAGTGCTAGGATTAAAGGCATATGGCACCACGCCTAGATCTTTGAAGATTTTTTTTCTTTTTTTCTTTTTTTTGTGGGGGGAGGACTGGTTGTTTTTTATTTTGTTTTGGGAGTGGAGGGTTTCTTTGTGTAACAGCCTTGGCTGTCCTGGAACTCACTTTGTAGACCAGGTCTGGAACTCACAGAGATCTGCCTGCCTCTGCCACCTGAGTGCTGGGATTAAAGGTGAACATATTTTAACATAGTCTTACACACCAGGGTTAAAAGAAAGAGAAGCACTCAGAAGAAAGCAAGACACACCCAAAGCATGGATTTGGGCTTCTCAGGGAAGCGTCACAGAGGATGGTGTTTGCTCCTGGAGAGTACAATCTACTGGCTTGGCCTTAGCTGTAAATACCATCTGATGGCTCTCAAGGCTTCATCTCAAAAGGTTGCTTTGAAGCCCTTTCTTCTTTCTTGTTTCTTTTGATAGGTGACATTATAGAGAGGCCCTGGATATGCCTTAGATGGAATTATAATATGATAAACAAAACAAGAAGCCACTAGAGTTGCAAGGTTGAATACACGTCCTTTGCCTGTAAATGGGGTTTCTGGTGGGATTCCTAGACACTTGTAGGTTTATATAAGCAGCTCTTAATTGTCCTGGAATTTTTGTGTCTGCTCATCGGAGGTTTCAACCAGCTTCTTGGGTGAAGGGCTCCTCTGCCAGTTTTATATACCCCAAATTTCCCCTACATTTCTGTCTCGCTTCAGATGGGGGACACTGAAGGGAGCTGGGAACAGAGGTTGCTGCTCTTGCTTTTGAAAGAACAGTAAGATCGAAGCATCCCTGATCAGCCACTCAATTCCCTCACCTCAGGTCTCCCAAAGACCATATTTATCATGCATCCAGGTGACAGATGTCATGATAGCTCCCAGAGATGTCCTAACCCTAGGAGCCCTTGGACATGTCACATTTTGCAGCAAAGAAAATCCTGAGGATGTGTATTTATGAGCTCCAAATTAACTTGGTAATTTTGTTGTTTGTTTGTTTGTTTGTTTGTTTGGAGACAGGGTCTCATTGTGTAGCCCCAACTATCCTGGAACTTGCTATGTAGACCAGGCTGGCCTTGAACTCACAGAAAATCTGCCTGCCTCTATCTCCCGAGTGCTGGGATTAAAGAGGAGCCCCCACTAAACCAGGCTTCTTAGCCTGTTACTTTTTAATCCAGCCAAATTCAAATTCGCAAGACAAGAGCAGACTGTAGCCAAATTCTTTGCCAGAAAGTATCAAAAACTGCCGCAGTTCTCAGTTCCTGAAGACTCCTTCTTAACCACCACCCCGCCCCCCATGAAACCTCACAAGCAAGGCCCCCACCGTCCACATTTCTCTTGGCATTCTGCTATTCCAAGATCCCATCCAAATGGTCCACTGCCTCTGCTTAGCAGCGGCCTGCAGCTTCCAACTTTTCCACATTGCTCCCACAAACCATTTCCAGCAACCTCAAAAGCATCTGGTCAGGTTTATCACAGCAGGTACCAGTTTTCTGAATTAGTTACTTTCCCTGCTGCTAGAATAAAACACCTGACAAAGGAGTTTAAGGGAGACAGGGTTTGTTTCAGCTCAGGATTCAAGGCTACAGTTCATCTTGCTGGGGAAAGCCAGGCAGCAGGAGCTTGTGGATGACATCCACAGTCAGGAAGCAGAGAGAGGTGGATGCTGGTGCTCAGCTCACCTTCTCTTTTGTATTCAGCTCAGGATCCCAGCACAACAGGCTGTCCACAGTTGGGAGCCTTCCATCCTTCATCAACCTAATCTAGAACCCTTCTCCCAAATATATCCAGAGGCTTGTCAGCTAGGTAATTCTGCATCCATTCAACTTGGCAAGCAGAATCAACCTGCACCCCATTGTATAGCTGTGGTATGAATATGGTGTGGGGATAGCACATAGTGGGGCTCCATCCACATTGTCAGCTAGCACACAGTGGGGCTCCATCCACATAGTCAGCTAGCACACAGTAGGGCTCCATCCACATAGTCAGCTAGCACACAGTGGGGTTCCATCGCATAGCTAGCACACAATGGGGCTCCATCTATATTGTCAGCTAGCACACAGTGGGGCTCCATCCACATAGCTAGCACACAATGGGATTCCATCCACATAGTCAGCTAGCACACAGTGGGGCTCCATCTACATGGTCAGCAAGAGGCTGCTGAGTTTTCTCTTCCCCTTGATGCTACAGTGGACTCAAGCAAACCACTGGTCTTTGTACCAGATCGGGGCCTCCAGCACTGTCCCCTCTCTCCTGTTTGATTGTTGTGCTGGGGACTGAATCTAGAGTCTCATATGTACTAAGCAAGTGCCCGGTTACTGTAATATATCACCATCTCTCTTTCTGCTTTTTATTGAAGACAGGGTCCCACTAAGTTCCCAGCTGAGCCCTTGAACTCACTATGTAGTTGTTCAAGATTGGCCTTGAACTTCGAATTCTTCTGCCTCAGTTTCCCCAGTGCTGGGATGATAGGCCTGTACCCCAAAAACTGACTTCTCTCCTCTCTTTATTCCCTACTCAAGTTTTTATTCTCTCTTGCCCTGGGTTGTTTATTTTGTTGTTTCTTTTCTTAAAAGAAACAACAAAACTTTATACTATTGTAGTAAAAAACGACGCATAATAAAATCCACCCTCCTAACCACTTCAGAGCATATTACTCCAGGGTGTTAACAAACCCACCATGTGTGTGACCATCAGCACCATCTACACCCACAGCATCAGGTCTCCACTTCCACACTCAACTGTACCACCCCTGGTCCCCAGGGAGTGATGGAGATGGATACCTGAGTTTAAATGATCTGATCTAAATTTAGACGATCAAATCTGAGCTGTTTCAGACACTTAACACTCCTATGCACGCTGGAGCGTGGAGGCCCCTTGGCAGGCTCAAGGCATCCTTCCCTCTCAGTCTTGGCAGCCAGGCATCTCTTTCCATAGATGCTGGGAACCTTTACACTCCTATTCTCAGGACCCCCTGTGGCAGCCATGACTATGGATCCTGGTTTCCCTGGGTTACACATAGAAGTGTTGTCCTCCTGGCCGTGTAAACATGAAGGACGAGCTCCAGAAGAGCCTGCCAGGAACGTGTGTGTGTGTGTGTGTGTGTGTGTGTGTGTGCCAGCTTTGTGGAAGGGCCCGGGGATCACCGTGAATCCACAGGCATGTTGCAGGCTGGGGTAGCCAGAGGGGACCTTCTGTAGAGTCCTCTTGAGGGCAGCTGTTCTGCCCTTTCCCCTCTGCTCCCAGGCGGCCTCCTGTCTCCTCTGCCCTTACCTTCCTGATGCCATCTCTGCCAGAAGCTGAGTGGAAACATCTGAGCAGCTCTGGCTGCCTCTCCAGGCTGAGAGTCAAACATGACAATTTCATCCTTGACCCAGATCCAGGTTGCCAATTGTCTCTGCGCCTTGGACCGCTGTTCCCAGCAGTTCTGTGGTAAAAGGCCCTGAATGGAAAGGCAGATCATCCCAACCTAAACCAACAAGCCGCAGGAACTCAAGGTAGTTCTTGAGGAGGAAGAATAGGAGGAGCACACAGGAAACAGACCCCCGCCCTCTGGACCCACCGCTGATGCTATCTTTTAGTTGTGACCAGTTATTACAGCATGCCAAGGGGAGGCACCACCTATTGTCACCTTCACCAGAGCAGGCCACTCAGCTTGGGAACTGCATGGAGGAGGAGGGAGCCCTCTTATAGACCAGTGCTGAGGTACAGGGCAATGCAGCAGGTCTGGGCTGCACTGGCCTCCTGCATCTCGGCAGCACTGTGGCAAGGTGACTCCAGGTTTCAATCCTCTGCTGGCCCCAGACTCAATGTTGGGATGAACCTTGGCTCTCCTCTCTGGGGTTATGTGACAAAGACGTGCCTGACATTTTAGGGACTTCCCTCAGGCCCCACAGCCTGAGGAAGCCTCGTCCCTCAGCTGAGGGCTAGTGGCTCCATGACGGCTATCCTATATCCACACCTGGCTCCTCAGCCTACATGTCTGCCTTCCTTGGGAGCAGGCCTGGCGGGCTGGATTTAAACCTGGATATGAGAAGCAGGGGATGGAGGAACAAGGGAAAAGACACCAGGATAAGAGCCCACCCTCCACCCTCTGCCCTTGTCGATCCTCAGAAAGGCCAGAGCTGTGGGTAAAGAGAACCTGGGCTGCAGCTGGAGGAAGAGAAACCCAGCTAATACAAAACACGCCCTGTCCCAGGTGACCCATCAGAAGCCATGGTTCAAGCAACTCAGGACATCCAAATGTGGGCTGTGCATCACCACTGTGAGGAGGTAGGGGCCTGAGGGTGCAATTACAAAGGGGGTTATGTTGTGCCTGTTTAGGAGGAGGGGGGAGAAATAGAAGGGAGAAAGAAAAAGGAAGAGGAGAAGGAGGAGCACACAGAATACCAAAGGGAGGAGTAGTTGAGAAAAGAAGGGGAGGAGGGGACATGCAGACATCAGAGCCTCCAGGCCCAGGCTATAGTCTGACTAGGCAGCTATAGTAGTCAAGTAAAGGTTCATCTACACTTAGTATAGACAGAGGAAGAAGGCCTATAGGAAGGAGTTAGCACCATTAGAGTAGTCCTTGGTCTCAGATCTGAAGGGGAGGAGGAGGCGACTTCTAGGTGCAGAGAACCTAGAAGGTATAAGGTCCCTCTAGAGTCACTGAGCTTCCTCTGCCTAGGTGACACCTACATGGGCAGCTGGCCACTGCATGAAGAGAACCCTAAGAAACTCTTACATCCTGACCACATGCTAGGTAACAAAGCAAACCTCAACAGATACAAAAAGATTGGAATAACCCCATGTATCTTCTCAGATCACCATAGCTTAAAATTAGAATTCAACAGCAACACTAATTTCAGAAAGCCCACAAACACATGGAAATTGAACAATGCTCATTTGAATCATCAATGGGTCAAGTAAGAAATAAAGGAAATTAAAGGCTTCCTAAAATTCAATAAAAATGACCACACAACAAACTCAAATTTATGGGACACAATGAAAGCAGTGCTAAGAGTAAAGTTCATAGCACTAAACACCTACATAAAGAAACTAGAAAAAAATCCCACACTAGTTAATTAACAGAACACCTGAAAACTTTAGAACAAAAAGAAGCAAACTCACCCAGGAGGACTAGATGGCTGAAAATAATCAAATTGAGAGCTGAAATCAACAAAACAGAAACAAAGAAAACAATAC
>LOEQ01000090.1:524469-540849 GCA_001685075.1 Bramus lutescens | reverse complement strand
AGACAGACAGACAGATAGATGGGAAGATTTATTTTTGGTTCCTGGTTTCAAAGAGATTGGGCCATGGTTGATTGACTTCATGGACTTGGGCAGAACATCATAGTGGTAGGGGCATAGGGGGAAGAAGATGCTCACTTTTTGGCAGACAGGAAACAAGAGCAGAGCACACAGGAAGAGAGGGGTAACACACAGCCCAGGATGGGTAAAGCACTTGCCACACAAACTTGAGGACCTGAATGCAGACTCCCAGAACAGGCATACCACCCTGTATACATCCAATTGTGCCAGATTCTCTGAACCTGTGAAAAGAGCCATGCAGATGTGGTAGCCCTCCTATAACCTCAGGGTGCAGGAAGCAGAGACAAGGATTCCTAAGGCAAGTGGGCTAGCTAAACCAGTTGTGGCAGCTTGGAAGAAAATGGTCCCCATAGGGAGGGGGTATGGCCTTGTTGAAGGTGTGCCTTTGTTGGAGGAAGTGTGTCACTGTGGGGGTGGGCTTTGAGGTCTCCTATGCTCAAGCTACACCCAGTGTGGGACACAGTTTACTTCCTATTACCTGTGGATCAAGACACAGAACTTTCCGTTTCTTCTCTAGCATCATGTCTGCCTGCATGCTGCTATGATTCTTACCATATCAATAATGAACCAAATCTCTGAACTGTAAGCCAGCCCCAGGGAAATGTTCTTCTTTATAAGGGTTGTTGTGGTCATGGTGTCTCTTCACCACAATAGAAATTCAAACTAAGACACTAGCCAAATTGGTGAGCTCAATGAGAAAGCCTGCCTGGATAAATAAACTAGAGAGAAATCAAGGAAGATACCTGATATCAAACTCTAGTCTGCACATGCACAGACAGACACATACACATGCATACATGAAAATATGCATTCTCATACCCCACATACACATGAAAAAAATTAAGCTATAGCCTCAAAGTATACTGTTCCACTGAACCTACCAAGATTTCTACCCTGAGTTGATGTAAGCAACATCTGCCCAAACCCTTAAGGTCACAACAACCAAGACAGATTCCACCAATGTCTACTCTGGTGCACCAATGAGTTTATTAAGATAAGTTAGAAAACATAGATGCAGGGCTACTTACTGAGTGTGGATGTTCCTCTCCCAAAAGGCTGTATAGGAAAGTCTTTACCCAGCAGGGATGAGGGCTTTCCTACAGCCACATAGATAGACTCCCTCTACTAGTCTCTGCAGTCTATATATTCTATCCCTTCTGATGTGGGATTCCCCTCTGTATTCTGTGAATATGTTTTATTACCATTGCTTATATAGAAGCTGCTTTGGGCCTACAGCAGGGCACAATATAGCTAGGAGGGGAAAACTAAACTGAATGCTGGGAGAAAGTAGACTGAGTCAGGGAGACACCATGTAGTTGCTGTAGAAGACAGATGCCAGAATTTTACCAGTAGACCACAATCTCGTGGTAAAATATAAAATAATAGAAATGGGTTAATTTAAGATGTAAGAGCTAGCTAGAAATATGCATATGCTAATAGGGAAAACACTGTTGCAAATAATATAGTTTTCTGTGTGATTATTTTGGGTCTGGGCAACCAGGAAACAACCAAGAGGGGACGTGGGATATCCACTTCCTCACAGAGGGAGGCAAGAAGACAGCTCAGCTCTCCAGAGTTTCCCACTCTGCACTGGGATGAGAGAGAAGAGGTGGATGGGAGGTTCTCAAATTCAGGTCATCTGGCCAGGAAGCCAACATAAGGTAAATGAGACGGGTGGCTGGCACCTCCTGGAGGAAGTGCTGCCACACTGGAATGCCAAGAGCTCAGCTTGTAGCAGTGGTAGTCGGTCCATGGTAAAGCCATTGTAAGGCACAGCTGCCAAATAGGGAGATTTCCCAGCACACTGTAGGTGGGTGGGTCTTAGGAAGTGTTGTGGAGTGCTTCCAAATCAAAGTGTTTCTGTGAGTCATGGTGCCTTGTATCCTCCCTTCAGAAATGACTTGGGGAAGCCCTGAGGGTGGAGCCTGCAGACAAAGGGACCCCTGTTCAAAGGAATAGATGGAAGGGGAACTGTCTGTGAAGGGCATCTGCCCCGAGTCCCATGTGAAGCCAGAGTTGTTTTAGAAAAGGGAACCTCAATAATAGGGAAAATGCCTGCTTAAGGTTGTCCTGTAGGCAAGAACAAGCATTTTACTGGTTCATGATTGATTTTGGAGGGTCCAGCCCACTGTGGATGGTACCACCACTGGGCAAGGAATCCTGGGTATGTACAAATGCAGACCCAGCAAGCCATTGAGAAGCATCTTTAATGCCCTTTCCTCCATTCCTACCTCAATGATCAGCTGTGATGTGGGAGTCTAAGACAAGCAATCCCTTCTTCTCTAAATTGCTGTGGCCGTGGTATTTATCTCAGCCACAGAAAGCATGCTCGTAAATAGGAGAATAGCTATCCTAAGTACAGTCCTGATTCTCACAGAGGAAGAGGTCTCCAAGGGAAAGGGAGCCTGTAAGGACCAGTGTGCCTGTATCTGGTGCGGCTTTGGTTCTGAGGCAGATGGGATAGACCCACATCTCCCTGGAGCACTAAGAAGATGTTGCATACTATTTAATAGTGCTATTCAAATCACTATTCATTTAATGCTGTGTTCTTTGTATTCTTGCCTCTTTTCCTGTAAGAAGCAGCGGTGTTGGGGCTGTGACAATTGGACTCCACAGCTGGTAACTCTTTGGCTCCTTTACTTCCCTGGTTGACTTGAAGAAAAGTTACAAGACTTCTTGAGAAGATACACAGTTGCAGCCCCCATTTCTGTGGGTGCAGCCTCAACCAGGGCTTTTTCAAGCAGCTCTTCCAAGACATTTTTGCTAACCCAAACCTCGGCAAACTCTACAAGACTTGTGTATTAGTTACTTTTCTGCTGCTGCGATAAAACTCCCTGAACAAAGGCAGTCTGGGAAGAGAGAACTTATTTTAGCCTGTAGTTACGGAGGGAGGAGTCCGCCCTGGTGCAAAAGGCAATTCACACAATGGCAGGAGTAGAAAGCTGAGAGCTGATGTCCTCAACGAAGACAAAGCTGAAAGAGCGAGCTGGAAGTAAGGTGAGGCTATGGACTCTCAAAACCCTCTCCAAGTGAGCCACACCATATCCTTAAACCATGCCACCATCTGGGAACCAAGTGTTCAAACATGCTGAGCCTATAGGGGCCTTCTCTTTCAAACCACCATGCCTTGCAACCATTCTCACCTAAGCCAGAAGGGGAGCACCTCCCGACAGCTAGCCAAATAACTGCTATGACTGGTCCAAATACAAGCCGTAATTTTTATGTGGGTATGGTGTGATTGACCCAAACACCCCTTCTGTAGCTATATAAGCAGGTTGTTTGGGCTCAGTTAGTGAGTCTGATGTGTGAGGTTTTTTGTTTTTTGGTTTTTTTTTCTATCAAAGGTGGCTAACCAGACAAGGGCCAATATTCCCTAAACCTCCCCATCTTGTGATGTGCCTGTTTACCCAACCCCTAGACATTCCCAAGATCTGCCATACCCTTCCCTTGCACAACCATCAGCCAATTGCACCAGAGTGTGAGGACAAACTCCTAACAATGGGATGGGACCCAGCTTCCACCTGCATTAGGGATAAAAGACAGAGACCACTTTGGCCACGCGTGTTGATTGCTAGGCCAGTTTGGGTTCTGGTCCACTCTTTTTAAAAAATAAAATTTCCTTGCCAGGTCACTTTCCCTTTGTGTGTATGTCTTTGTAGGATACTGAGATGACTCTATTCCAGCAAAGAAAACACTGTAGTGCTAGCTCGCCTTGTGTTGCAGCATTAGGTGCTATAAAAGGCTCTCTGGTGGGGTCTTCCTTGCCTGCTTTTAGTCGTTTGGGCTGAGCTGATACTATGAAGAAAGCAGCAGAGAGCAGATCGGCAGCTGTAACGGAGTTGAGCAGTCAATAGAGGCCTTGCCACAAGAGCAGCAAGGCAGCCAGCTGCATGACAGCTGAAGAAACAGCTGAACAGCTGGAGAGAGATCTGGGCAGGAAGAAGAAAGAAGCAAAAGTTGAGGTGTTGGTTGTCAAAGAGGGAGAGAAAGGAGGTCGTGAAGACCCAGAGAAGAGAAATTTCACACCCGAGAAGATTGCACAATATTCCAAAGACCCTCAGGGACCTGTGGAGTTTTTAGGGCCAAACTCCAGCACTGACCAGAGTTGGGTCTAAAGAACCCCTGTTTCCTAGACCTACAGAAGAGCTGCTAAGGCTTGCAAAACTTATAGAGTTTGCATACCCAAGGCCTGCAGGAGAGCTACACGAACACTAGAGGGCACCACTTGCTATGCTCCCACCCGCTACTGCCACCTTTGACTCCTGTCAAACACAGAGATCCAAAAGCTCCCAAACACAAACACTTGCAAGCTTCTCTCTGCCCACCCACAACATCCACCCAGGTGGAGCAAGAGGACCCCAGATGGCTGACCAGTAACAGTTTCATCCGTCCAACGGAGGGAGTAGCAGGACAGCAGCGGAGCCACCATCTCATGTTCCTAGCCTTGGAGACGCTCTACCATCCAGGGACTCACGGAATATAAAGCAGAGCCCAGAGAAGCATGGCAGAGAGGACAGGGGAGGTGGCCAAGTCTGGAAAGTACATTAGACCCAGCTTCCAGCTCTCCCTCCAGAGAGTGGGAGAGCAGACCAGAGACCTTGTCTTCTCCAACTTGTGGCACCGCCCCCACAAACAAAAGCACTCACCACCACTCCTATCAGCTGGAAAGGAAACCTAGGAGATCTCCCCCACCCTAGATGGCAGAAAGGGTGACTGAATCCCAAGAGCTCATGCACACCAATTGGCATGACTTGGGGCCACGTTTCATCCTGCTCCAGCTGCATGGACTGTCTACAAGGAATACACCTGCTTCTGTAGACAATCTGCTATTCCAATGAGCTGGGAGGGGGTGACATTGGAAGGTGTCACCTACAAGATGCTAAAGGAAATTTGGCTCCAGCGGGGAGCTCTCCAAGGTGGTCTTTGTATTGAACACTCAGATTCAGCACCTCCCCCCAACACACACACACACATCCCAGACACCACTAGTCCTTTCCTGTCCGTCCCGCCTCACACAAAGGGCCAGGCAAGCCTACTGGCTGTAGTGAATGAGTCTCCATTCTACCTGAAAGTGACTAGAAAATGTGGGTGTGGGGTGTGCCATTCCCTCCCTGTGGCCCTCTCTGTATCTGTCCTATAAGAAGATAAAGTGGCGAGCCCTCTGAGGTCTCACCCAGCCCCAGGAATCTTATGATTTCATGAGCCATGGTCATTATCCCTGGATAAACTCTGTGGCTCCCAACACTGTGGACCAAGAAGTGAGTTCCAAAACCAAGAAGCCCCATGGAGACGTGATGCACACACCCACAGCGCCAGCCAGCCAGGCCTGGCATGGTGCTGTAACTGCCTGGCCTTACATGGAAAATCCACGTCTGAATACCTCCTCTGGTCATCTGGGATGTATTAGGCTCTGGCCCTGGGTCTGGGCAGAGTCTAATGAAGTCCAAAGCCAGAGAGTTTATTCCTGAAGTGATAATAAGTCTCCCAGCTTAGAGGACCAAAGCCTTGGCCAGCCAGGAGGAGATCTCTATCACTGAGCCCAGCACTCCTTGTGACTGTCCCACCCCAGGACCAGCAGCAGAGTATGAGGGATGAGCACCATGGACCTGCAGCTGAACACAGCTGGAATCAGAGTCCGCCTCTCGCCTGTGCAGCCCTGGCTCCCTCCTAACAGCCCAGAAGTTTGGTGAATAGCTGTCTTGTCCCTTATCGCTCGCTGTCCCCAAAGCCTAGGATGGATTTTTTTTTTTCCTGGACTTGACTCAGCTGCCAGAGGGAAGGCCAGAAGAAGCAGGCAGCCAATATTTCAGAAGCATCCTTGGTCCAGCAAGTGAAACTCATGAAGGGTAAATATCCCAGATTCCTCTGCCCTTGGATAGGACCCATTATAATGAATCACCATGATAATGTCCCCATATGTGCCCTGTGGGGCCTCCCATCCTCTTTCCATATCTGAGCTTCCCGGGGGCATGTTTGCCTTCTGGATGGGAACCTAGTCTAAATTAGTCAACCCACTGCTACGGGCTTCTTCCTACCCAGTCAGCCAGTCAGAAAAGCACAGGGAACTGCATGCCCAGAGCTACCGGAAATGCATTCCTTGAAAACTATGAAAACCAGCTGTTTCTGGTGGCACAGACCTGTGATCCTCGCTACTGAAGAGGCTGGAGCATGATAATGTCAAGCTCAAGACCTGTCTGGGCTGCGAGTGAGTTCAGGGCCAGCCTGGGCAACTGGATGAGACATTATCTCAAGATGAAAAGTAAAAAGAGGGCTTATGATGTCGCTCATTGGTGGTGTGCTTGCCTGGAGTGTGTAAGACCCATGACAGAGGTGTGTGAAGGAAGAAGGAGGAGGAGAAGAGAAAAGCAAAGAGAAGAGCATGGGAAAGAGGGAAGGAGAAGAAGAGAACTTGAGGGAGGGAGAGAGAGAGAGAGAGAGAGAGAGAGAGAGAGAGAGAATATGAAAGCAATTCGAAGCTTATTTCACACACCACACAGAAACTGACCAGATATGGTCCGCATACAGTTTACCCCTCCTGCCCTATACAAAGCAAAGTCTGGGTGGCTTAAGAAAGAAAATCTACCTTGGGTCATGTCAAAGCCAGGGAACCTGGAGGTGGGTGGTCCAGGAATACAGGACACGGGCCTTACTGTCTTCCCTGTGGGCCCTCAAAGGTCACCCTAAACATCACTGCCCACTCAGCAGACAGCAGGAAGGGGGAGGCAAGTATGGTTGTGGGCATTAGAAGTGAGGAGGGTGGTATCCTGTGCGCTTCTGCCGTGGCCCATGCAATGGCTTAGTCTTCACGCAGCACAAGGTTTGGGGAAGGCTGTCAGCACCGGTTTCCTGCAGTGACCCCTGTCCTCTCTAAGGGTTTTCCTGAGTTATTCTGGCAGCCTTGAAAAGCTAGACTCAGCCATCTATTCTTAATAAACCAACTGAAAAGGCCAACTTAACAGTGAAAAATCAGAAAGGGGAGGGTTTATTTAATGTAGCCACATTGGGAAAGGGGACAAAGTAATTCAGTGAGCATACTCATATACACCAAGTCCATTTTCAGGGTCCTAGTGTGATGTTTAGGTTAAAATAGAGGGCCAGAGTTATGCATAGCCAGGTAGTCCCAGTCAAGGTGAGGTCCCACTCATCCCTGACCCATCAATGTCTCGGCTCCAGTGTCTCCAGCATGGTGGTCTGACGAGATGCAAATCTCTTTCCAGGAGAGCTATTCCTCTGGGCTTCCACCTTTTTTTCTCCCCAGACATGATATTCTGAGGACATGTCAATTTCGTAGTGAACATTATTTTAACAGTCTCATAGGCAAAGGGAGAAACGTATGTGTCTCTTTAGAACATTCTCATTCTTGCCAGGATGGCCACAAGGGGAAAGAGAGGTTAGAGGGTCTCACCAGAAATCAGACCCTGCGGTTGCATTCCATCAGCTTTCTCTAGATTACCCTAGGAGTGTTCTCCCCTGAGAACTGAGGACTTCCAGTGGCCATTGGAAGTTCATGCGACTGGCAGCATCTTTCTGTGTTCCTTCATGATTTGGCACATTGGTTGAATTCACGTGTATCTGTTCCTAAAGATCTCCTCCTAATGCTGTTTTATCTTTATGAATACATCCATCTTCCTGTGGGTGCACAGCTGGGTTCTAAGTATGAGCTGCCTTGAATATCATCCTGTGGACACATCTGTGCACAGCCCATGGACATGAGTGTGTTTCCCTGGGAGAAGACTGCCAGGTGGCAGCAGGCAGCACATTCAGTCCCAACCCCAACCCCGAACACGGTTCGTTGTGCCGCAGCTGTCCTACAGCCCACATCCTGCGTAGAATCGGCACAAAGCTGATTCACACCGCAGTATGCATGCTCCCCACCTCACAGGTTGGAGCAGCACCCCAGATGACCCTCATCACCCCAGGATCCCACTTGTGTCGCTTACTTTTCTAGTTGCTGGGATGGAATACCTACCCTACTTTTTGTTGTGACCCAAACCAACTTGGGGAGAAGAGCTCAAGCAAGAACTGAAGCAGAGGCCATGGAGGAAAGCTGCTTTCTTGGCTTGCTCCCAGTGGCATGCTAGTCTGTCTTCTGATTCCAACTAGGAGGGCTTGCCCAGCAGTGGCCCCACCCACAGTCAGATGGGCTCTCCCACATTGTTGACCCATGGTCATTAATCAAGAAAATGCTTCATAGGCTTGCCTGCAGGCCACACTGATGGAGGCGTTTCTCAACTGAAGTTTCCTCTTCCCAGATGACTCGAGTTTGTATCAAGTCCTGGGGTAGGGGTAGGGGGTACAAAAACAGCACAATGCCTAACAAAAGCAACTTAAGGAAGGAAGGGTTGGTTCTGGGCCACAGTTAGAGGGTGCAGTCCATCATGATGGGGAAGACACGGCAGTAGGGGCCTGAAACAGCCAGTCACATCACACACACATTTAAATGGTGAAATATTTTAAAAGGGGGGGACTAGAAAGACGCCTCGGTGGTAAAGAGTATCTGCTGTTCTTCCAGAGGACCCAAGTTTGGTTCCCAGCACCCGCATTGGGTGATGGCTCACAACTATACAGAGTTCAGTTCCAGAGAACTGGACAGCCTCTTCTGACCTCCATAGGCATCTGCACAGAACACACACACACACACAATAATGGTGATTTTCAAAAGTGTCTTGAAATCCAGCTACAAATGTACAGAAAACACTAGATCACTGTTAATGACTGCTAGACTAACTACCACCCCACCCAAACTCCAACTATCCACACACACACACCCTGAACTAAAAGTTCAGATATAAAGTCACTGACACCAAGCTTGCCTAGGGACATGAAGACATGACAAGGTCACGTGTCTGGCAAACTTTAAATTAAAGAGGATGCAAAATGCAGGCATAGAGGAATCCATGCATGGTCTTTGGGTTTTGTATTGTTTTGTTTAATATTTTTATTTTATGTCTATGGGATTTGCCTGTGTGTATGTATGTACACCACTTGCATGCCTGGTGTCCGAAAGGTCAGACAAGGGCATTGGATCCCCTGAAGCTGAAGTTATAAAGTCCTCTGGAAGGGCAGCCTGTGCTCTTAACTGCTGAGCCATCTCTCCAGCTCCTGCAACATTCTCCCTTTGTTAAGAAACAAACAAACATGACTAGCATAGGGAAAGATAAAAGCCGGATCATATGTAAGATTGTGCTCTCCTGATTACTCAGGTAATGAGGAAAAGGAGGAAGGACCTGCATTCAGGATTTAAAATTTTTCTTTACAGTCAGCCAGCACCTTCTGCCTTCCGCTCTGGGGTGACACCAGTCTTTGCCAAGCCATGAAACAAGCTGCCTCACTTTCCCTACTCTGAGTCTCCAGGGCTCTGAGGACAGAAGGGAGTCCTTGTTTCTCACAGTCAAGAAGCAGAGAGATGAACGCTGGCACTCAGCTCCCCAGCTCCTTTTCCACCCCGGGCCCCCAGCACTGAATGGTGCCCCACATTTAAGGTGGGCCTTCCCTATCTCGACTAACCTAGATAATCCTTTGCAGACATACCTGCAGGTGGGGGGCTGTCTTCTAGACAATTCTCGATCTAGTCAAGTTGACAGTCAATATTAACCCTCATAACACCTGGACATGAAGAACTGGGCATCTCTGTCCGACCTGATAGCAGTCAGTTCAAAATGAAGTT
Organism: Bramus lutescens; assembly: GCA_001685075.1. Taxonomy (NCBI): domain Eukaryota; kingdom Metazoa; phylum Chordata; class Mammalia; order Rodentia; family Cricetidae; genus Bramus; species Bramus lutescens. Next base: position 531,104 of record LOEQ01000090.1, on the reverse strand, counting down.
GTGCCAGACCCAGACAGACCAGGACAATCTCGTGCTTCCCTGGGGAATGTGGCAGGATCCTGTAAGATTTCCCTACATCTCCCAAGACCCAGAGTCTGACTCTTCACTCGGCCTCACACAAAAAACAGCACCCAGGGCAACGAGCAAGCAGGAACAGTAGTTCTACCCCACTTACTGGTAGGTCACAGGAGGGTGGTCCTTGTCCCTTCCCTTCTGGATCAACCACAGACTCTTCACAACTCTGCCAGTGATATCCAGCCTGAGGTCTGCAAGCTAAGTGACCTTTGCTGCCCCCCATCCTCTCTCAGTATTTCCTCCCATGAAAGGAAAAACAATGGGCCTCCAAAAATCTCGAAATGTTTTATTTGGTCCTCAGTGTATCTATTTGAGATGCAGACATCAGAAATCTGGCAAGTAAGAGGCTCCCAGGACCAAACCAGCACTTAGAGGTCACATTGGCTAGATCCAGGGACAATCTAGGATCCAGATCTAGTGAGGAGCCCCTAGACCCTCACACAGAGGGGATTGTTCTTTAGGGCCCTTAGAGTGATGTGACTGCCCATCCTTGAGACAGATCACCAGCTCCCAGGACCCTGAAGAGTCCCTTTGCTAAAAGACACCTGTTGCCACCTCTTGCCCTGACTAAGGCTAAGCGACACCATGGCTGGTGAGACAAAGGTAGCTGAACCCCAAAACAATAGACCTACATGACAGGAGCTATAGGCAATGCAGAGCTGGAACCACAGGGCTGGTCCTAACATTGTGCAGGCTGAGCGTGACTTAGGTTCACAGTCCTAGGCCATGGGATTTATGCCTGTCCAGAGAAGTATCCAAGCCCCTTGGGAGAACCACATGAGGCCTTCTGACCCTGTGGGAGTGCCACCTGCAGCAAGGGTCGTATGGCTGAATGAAGCAGCTCTGAAGAATAAGAGCCTGGCTAAGGGACTCCAGGCATCAAGGTCAGGGTCAGACGCCCCTTGCCACAATCTCTCATCTGTGTAGTACCCCCTAGTTCCTGCATGGAGGTGGAGTGAACAGGGCACAGGACAAGGCAGCTGCATGAGAAGATGCTCACCCTTCTGCCTTACTGAAACCCACTCTTGGGTTCAGTGGGGGCCCGCTCGCTGATGGACAAGGTCCCTTCAAGCTGGGTACTTTGTGGCTGGGCTCTTCTGCAGGAAGAGTTAAAAGCAAGCAGCAAGTGCCCTTTGGGTGTCATAGGGGAGGCCTTGATTGACACTCCGGAAAAGTGGTTGCTAACTCTTGTACCCTGAACCTCAGAAGAGGGAATTTAGGTTCCATCTCCTCCCTGATTTCTTTCAGGGAAGAGCCCAGGGCCCCACCTTCAACTTTCCTTAAGCTCTGTTGTGCCAAGGACAGTGTTTGGCTTCTCTGAAAAGGAGCCTACAGAACTGCATTCAAAGCATTTTTAATGCACGCAGCAACCACCATAAAACCTACACGCAGCTAATTTTGTCTGCCTGGTTTATGTATTTCCTAAATAAATCTTCACAGAGACTGAGAATTTTTTTCCCATTCCTAAGTGAGCTACAGAGCACATTTACCAGGGCGGAGCAAGTCAAACAGTGCCAGAGGGTGGAGGGGACAAGAGAGACACAGAACAAGAACATGTGTCTGCCTCCAAGAGGAGGGACCAGCCTGAAGCGCAAGCTATTTCATCAGCTGCTCCTGCCCCAGATTCTGGGCTCCGGGACACCCAGACAACGCCAGGAGTGGGCGCAGTGGTTCTTCAGGCCCCAGCAGAGAAAACTGTCCTGCTACCTTCCCCCAACTGAGTCAGAGACATCCAGGCCACAGCTAGCCCTCTTGATGGCCAGGCTGGAAAGCACAACTTATCTCAGAGTGACACCCAAGAAGGAAGCTTGGGTGGCAGGGGGATGTGAGGAAACATCCTTATCCATCTCCCCGCATCCCCCGCTCCAAGGAGTTCGTGAGCATAAGTCCTCTGTTTGGCATCATACTCTTCCTGTGGGATCCTTCTAAAGGGCACCAGGGTGGACAGGACAATAGCCACCAGTCCTTGAACAGCTAACACAGGAAAGGCATGAGAGTCCCTCTGAATCTCAAGCACCAAGAGCATTTTCCCAAGGCTGGGAGCCAGGCCTCTGTATGTCATCCACCAAGGTCTGTACCCTGCCTTCACCTCCAATCAGGTATCTCAAGACCATCTCGTTCACCTACAGATAGACATTTGGGCCGTCAAAGCACCCCCACAGGTCCTGCTCTTGCACGGGTGCCCACCCGTGTACTCTGTACCCCATATGCTTCCCCAAGACACCCCAGTCCCAACCCATAGCAAATACACCACAGTCTGGTTGGGGGACAGCAGAGTAAGAGAACTGCCTGGCAAGGCTGAAATCCAGTGGAGGACCAGTGGAAAAGATGAGATAGGGCAGTCCCCCTGCAGAGCAACTTCCCACCAGTGGGCCATTCACACAGTCACAGCCTCCCCAGGGACTGCCCAGAAAGAGTGAAGCTCACCCAAGGAAAAGGAGAAGGCGCCTTCCAGACATAGCAGTTTCCAGACGTCCCTTCGCCTTCTGCCCAGCGGCGGTCCTAAGCAGATGGGCAAGGCCCTCGTTGTCTACCTCTCACTCCACTTCCCTTCCTGCCATGCTGGACATCTGCCCCGACTCCTGAAATAGAAAATAGGTGTGCTCGTGACAAGAGGGGCTAGCTCCTCAGGTCCCTGAGCCACAAAAACCTGTTATCCTCATAGACAAGAGTCTCTCTCCCTGTTAGCAATGGCAGATGGGCCTGGCCCGATCCCATCACAAGTCCACCAGGCACAGGGCAAGGCCAGGAGGTCTCCTGGACAAACTGGTCTACTATATGATTTGGCCCTAGTCTTCATCCATATCTTGTTAAAACCATAAAAAAGATACCTAAAAGTAGCTATCATCCTGATAGCATCTGTTTCAGACTTGATAAAATGCTCTCTTCCCTGTCAGCAGCAGCCTGACTCTCCCGAATCAGTATCCCCTTTCCCCAAAACACATCTTGCCAGTTAAAACTACCTAAGGTTGGCCTTATAGCTCATTCAAATGACCGAGGTAGGAAGATCATGAATTGGAAGCTAGCCTGGGGTACAGAGTGGGTTCTATGCTTCTGCCTGAGGGTCCACACTCACTTTGCATCTCATAATCAGGGTGCCTTTCATCTCATCCCAAATAATGTTTTTGAGGGGAAGGGCGGGGACCTGGTAGCATGAGAATTAAGAGTATTTGTGGGGTACCATCATAGAAGGTCCCACCCAAAGTGAACCTGAGGGTAAGGGTGGAGGTCTGGAGTGCACTCCCAATGGAGGGTCTCCCTGAGTCCCAGTACAAAGGACAAGGCCAGAGTAATACAGTCCCCACCCAGGGCCCTGACCCCTGGGCTCTCCCTTCTTCCTCCTAGCTTGTGAGGATCAAGACAGTCTAGAGCTCATACAGGGCGGCCGAATGCCAGGGTAGAATGTCCTTCTGGCTGTGTGTCCTCTAAGTATCCCAGTTGGAAGGCCTGATTCAGTAGGCTAACAGTCTTTGTGGGGACAAATAAACCTGCCAAAGCCTCCCCCAGGGGCATCTAGTGGGGAAAGGATAAGAGATCACCAGGCTTACTTCTGAAGTCTCTCCAGGGCAGACACAGGGCCCTCCCCACCGAGGCCACATCTTCAGCCTCTCAGGTTTGTTGCCAGAGCTGTGAAAGGTACTCAATGTAATGGCTAACCAACGTTGTCAACTTAGTGGGATGTTGAATCTCCCTGGAAACATCTTCAGGTGTGTCTAAGAGGACAGAAAAGTTTAGCCGAAAAGAGAATATCCACATTGAATGTGGGCAGTTACCATCTCACGGGCTGGTACTCCAGACTGAATGAAAAGGAGACCAGGCAGCACCAGCATCCGCCTCCCTTTGCCTCCTGATTGCTGACCAACCCATTTCCTGTCATGAACACTGCTCTGCCGTGGTGGGCGTGTACTTCTGAACTGTCAATCAGCCCCACCTTCCTAAAATTGCTTTTGCCAAGTATTTTGTCTCATCAGTGAGACTATGTGACCTCAGTAAAGTGTTCTGCATGTCACAGAATGTGTCTCTGCCCTGTCTGGCTTCTTGTATTGTTGCTGCTGTTGTTTTTCGAGACAGGGTTTCTCTGTGTAGCTTTGGAGCCTGTTCTGGAACTCACTCTGTAAACCTCAAACTCACAGAGATCCACCTGCCTCTGCCTCCCGAGTGCCACCACCACCTGGCCCTGTCTGGCTTCTCTGCAGCAGTTGACACTCTTGCACTCTAGGGTGAGGGACATTCTGGGAAGCCACATGACAGAAACCAAAAGTCAGCCCTCAAGGAACACTGGAGCATCTGCCTGGGGTCCTCAGCCCCATGGTATCTGCAGATGCCTCCATGCAAGGCTGGCGGTTAGACTCAGGGACTAGGCATGCAGGATGCTATGGTTTGAATGGGGAATGCTCTCTACAGGTTCATGTGCTTAAATACCTGGCCCTCAGCTGTGGGCTCTGTTTAGCAGGCTGTGACTTCTCGGAGGCAGAGCCTCCCTGAAGGAAGTGGGTTGCTGGAGGTGGGCTTTCAGGATTTTTAACCTGAATGCACTTCCTGTCTCCTCTCTGCTTTCTGACTGCAGATGCTATATGACCAGCTGCCTCCTGCTCCTGCCACCGTGTCTGCCCTGCCATGATGGACTACTGTGTCCTCTCAAACCATGAGCCAAAATGGATCCTTCCTCCTGCAAATTGCGTTAGTCGTGTATTTTCTTACAGCAATGAGGAAAGGAACTCAGACGCAGGGCCAATGGCAGTCCACGGAATCGGCAGCTGCAAAGGAGGTGTCCTCTGCATCTCTGAGGACAGTGAGGACCTCCAGTGGCCACCTCAGGACAAACCATGGCAAAGAAAGCAGCAAGTCTCACGGGGTCCCTGGTTCTCCTCCCACACGCTCTGTTGTCACACTGGCCTCGCCTGCTCATTGCCCAAAATAAATGCAACAAACACAGTGGCTTCATTCAAGGGATTGGCGTTGGCACTCAGCATCCTATGGGTGTGAAGTCACATCTCCAGAAAGAAAGATGCTTGTACCTACAAGGCCCTGCCTCTCCCTCCCATCCAGGTGTGAGTATGGCTGACCCTCACACCTCCATTCTGCCCTGCATTCAGAGTGAGCTCCATGGGCCCCTGTGTCTCCAAGAGGAAGTCCAGCATGGACCTATCCTGGGGCTCCACTCCACAGCCACCAGTTCCGTATTCATAGCTCCTACAGGACAGAGTTTGTAGGCAGGGGCCAGGGCATCAGTTGTGACCACTGTCGGGGCAGGCTTATTGGAACAGGTGCAGATGCACCTCCAACCGAGAAAGGAAAATGGACCTAAGAGGAGGAATGTCTATTGCACCGTGTCTGTGGCACATTGCCCAGCCTGCTCTGCCTCTCAACTGCCCTGCCAGCTTGCTTGTGGACGGGTAAGTCACCGAACCCTGGCTAGGACAATGGAGAGAGCAGTCCAGGGACCCACGGACTCCACCAAGCAGCACCAAGACAAGACGATTGTACAGCCAGCACCCTCGGGACTCAGGGCACGCAGTACTCTCAGGTAAAAATATACTCAGTTCTAGATCTAATTGACATGAAGTTGGACCTTCGAACCAGGGAGATTGATCAGCAGCAGCAGCAGCCCATGAGACTGTATCAGCCAACAGGAGCTTAGACTGGGAAGACTCAGGACACACAGGAGCCAGAGCCCTAAGGCCATGAGGGCCTAGTGCTGCCTCCACCATGGCCATTAGAACCTCCACAGACTTGTTTCCCTCCTGGTTTTCTTGTTCACCACACAACCTCTCAGGAGGAATGTGAAAGTCAGAGTCCCCACCCAAATAGCTCCTTCCTATGCCACTGAGGGCAGAACCTAACTTCAGGGCCATATCTAGAGTGGGTAGGCCTATCTCAGCCAAGCAGAATGAATGACAAACACAACGCAAACATGTGACTTGGGTCCTATGAGCATACAGTGGGCATCAATACACAGGGCCAACATGCCACTAGGGTCCTGTGAGTACACAGTGGCATCAATACACATGGTCAAATGCCACTCGGGTCCTGTGAGTACACAGTGGACATCAATACACAGGGTCACCATGCCACTCGGGTCCTATGAGTACACAGTGGGCATCAATCACTGTTGAAATGGGCCTAAAAATCACAGCCAGGGTCCCCAATCAGTTTACACTGTTAACCAGGGAAGTTCAGAGGCCTATAGCCACTCTTGTTAGAGGGAAACACCAGGTCCCCACAAATGAGACTCCAGCTGCAGATGCTGGATGTGTTTGTATTTATTCTGTGTTGAGTCCCTGAGCGAAAGGCACATATCCTCCCTGAGCTGTGGATGATTGTTTGGTAGCAGCCATTAGTGGACGGAGCACCCTTGAACTGTGGATGATTGTTTGGTCACAATCACAGCAGTTAGTCAAACATTGGAATAGGTTTGTCCAGGATACCTCAGTCCAAACAAGTTCCAGGCTCGACTCCAGGGGACTTGCCATGGCTCAGATCTAGACTCACTCCTTCCCCAGGGACAACGAGGCAGAAGAGAACCCAAGAAAATACAGAGAGAGAGAGAGAGAGAGAGA
>LOEQ01000090.1:477067-509458 GCA_001685075.1 Bramus lutescens | reverse complement strand
GTGTGTGTGTGTGTGTGTGTGTGTGTATTACACACTCTAGATTCCCAAGATGCATCTGAGGGTTCAGAAAGAACAGAGGCTGCTGCATCCATCCAGAGGTTTCCCATAGTTCCACTTGCTGCAGGCCTGAGGGCAGCTATCAGTAAGCAGGTTTTGAAAAGGCTTGGAAAGATTCAAGTGCCCCCAGAACAGGCCCTGGGCCTACGAAATGTCAGATGGTCAATAGATGGGGAGATGGAAAGACGGATGGACAGATGTGTGGACGGGCGAGTGGGCATATGGGAGAGTAGAAGGATAAGTGGGCAGAAGTGAATAAATGGCTGCACAGACAGAAGGACAGATGCACTGGAAGACAGTGGGAAGGATGCAGGCAATGAATTACAGAAGAGATGGGGAGGAGGAGGAAGAGGAGGGAAAGGTGAGTGAAAGCTAGAGAGAGGGATAGAAGGGAAAGAGGAGGGAGGGGGAGGGGAAGGGAGGGAGAGGGGAAGGAAGAGAGGGATGGGTAGAGAGGGGAGCTGCCAAGCTGCTCCACAGCCCCAAACTTTCCCTCACTTGACCACCTCAGGCAGCTCTTAGATTTCCAAGACTGGCTGTTCACCTTTGAGGGTGTCATGGTCTTCAGGATCCTTCTCCCAGCAGGTAAGAGCAATGGTGCCCTCTCCTGAGACCTGGCCCACAGCCCTAATCTTCTCCAAGATCTCGATACTGGTATCTGAATCCACACTGCCCCAACTCCAGTGCCAGCTTCAGAGCCTTCTCTAGCAGGAGAGCAAGTGGTAGCTAAAGATCATCTCCCAGGTGACCAGGACCCTGTCCATATCAGAGCTAAGGAAACAGGCCCAAGGTGGGCCATGCTGCCAATCAAGCACACAGTCCTCTCTCCGGCGTCCTCTTGAACACTGCAGATGCTACAACCCTGCCAAACCCTGCTCTTGGTATGGTGAACTGTCTGCCTCAGGACCGGCCAGCACCCAGAGAATTCTCATAATGGGGGAGGGGGTAGAGTGCATGGCATAGCACAAGGCCCTAGGGGGATCAGAGAGCCCTGGAGGGAGTCAGTGTTAGCCAGTCATTTCCAGCAGGGGGCAGTGTGGCCTCACATTTGTGAACTAGTCACGAAGCTGTCAGTCCTGGGCCACCCAGTATATCCTCAGCAGCCTCCGGCTTCTAATCCACCTTGGCATAGCCTCCAGGCAGCCTCTTTGCCCTCAGGGGTTCTTCTGCAAGGACTTGCAGACTAAGTCCTCTGTGCCTCTCAGAGCCTCTCCTGGCATTTCTCTAGGGCTCTCCATTAAATAACCAACCACGCCTTCACTCTCTAAACTGAGGGACACACTCCCCTCTGGGAATCTCCACGTCCTCTGGCTCCCTCGCTGCTCTGATCCCTACCTGCCCAGCTTTTCCAATACGCCTTAGCATTGCATGGCACTGCTGGAGTCCTCAGGCCTGGAGACAAGGCTAGCCCCATTTGCTCCAAGATGTGTCACCACCACCACCACAACCACTCTTTTTACCACTATTGCTTGCTGATGGGAAAGTCTGTTCTTTCCTGTCCCTTGGCTCCTGGTACCATGCACAGGAGCAGAGAAAGAATAGGGGCTTGGTGATATCCCAACCAAACATCATGTGTCCCCAGACCTGAGGCCCTGCCCCCACTCTGGCCTCTCATGTTACATGNTGGGCCTAGAGGCTGGCTCAGCTTGCCACTGCCTGATTCTGCTGCTGATAAACTTATCAAGCCAGGCATCTCTGGTCCAGAGGGACTGCCCTGAGCAGGCATTGCCATGGCAACCAGAGGCAGGAAGGAGGCCTTACACCAGGCTGCCAAGTGATGCCAGCAGGCAGCCTGGGTCTGTTCAGGTGGTAGTCCATTCTTCAGTACTGTGTCCATGAATGTGGTCAGTCCCGTGTACCACTCCAGGGAGACCTGCGCTAGGGCCAACCCTGCCCTACCTGGATTCATCTGTCTCATCCCATCACCCATTGGTCACCAAGGGTCCTGAGAACCATCCCTTCTGCAGGTGTGTTACCTTTACCAACTGTCACCTTGCTCCCTGCCCCAACCTGAAGCCTCTTGCAGGGTCCCTTGTCCTTTCTGAGGACAGACTTCTGGGGAAAGGTATGGCCAACAGAGACCAACCCCACTTCTAATCTGTGGTGATGTCAGTAAAGAGAGAGCATGAAGCTGAGACAAGTTCCCACTTCTCTCAGAGATGACCCTCTTTCCAGACCAAGGAACGGGCCAGCAAGAGCCTTGGGCACAAGAATTTATCACAGAGAACCGGAGTGGGCTGGCAGAAGGGCTGTACTGGCCCTAGGCATCAGATGGGCAGCTCAGTGGTTCAGGGACCCTACCTCTAGACTGCCAAAGGTTCTCGTTGCTCCTGGGGATGGCACTGGCTCTACCAAGGGGAAGACCTGGCTCAGGACAAAGTCTCTCTAGCCAGCAGCACTTCCCAGTCAAGAGGAAAGTGCATCTTGCAAGGTCTTGCTGACCAATTAGGGACCTGGGGGAGGCTACTTCTGGGGACAGCAGCTTTTGTTCGCATGCCTGAGGAAGTGGGAAAGGCATTATGAAGGTCTTGAATCCCAGCATGCTGGGCCTAGCTTCCCTCTGCCCTCCGCAGTCAAGTGGGAAATATTTGGGGTGTTGCAGCACGTGGGTGTAAAGGCTACACTTGACGGGTATGCTTCTAGGCAGCAACTTCAAGGAGCCTGGTTCTGCAGCCTGCTAGCCAGCAGCTAGAGACAGGTGTCCAACTCCTCAAGGCCCCCAGGTCCCACTCCCAGCCTATAGGTACCCAGGGCCTCCCAGGAGTAAATTCATTCGGAGAGAGGGGCATGAGATGACAGGACAGTGTCACCAAACTTGGGGGCAGATGCAGTCCAACCTGCAGACAGCATGGAGACAAAGGACATTTATCACATGAGATGGCACAGATGGGGTATTGCTAACCTGTAATTAATCGGGCAGTTAAATGACATCATGTACCTGGGGCCTCCGTGTGAACCTTTTGCCCACTCCAGCCAGCACAGAGGTAGGAGCACGAGGGCCAGGCTGGGCAGAGAGCAACACACGGTCCTTGCAAGTGTCCACAAGCTGGTGCCCACTGGAAAGGGGTCCCAGAGGAGTGAGTGCATCACACCACCACAGACCCTCCCACTCCCATCACCCCACATGTCTGCAACTCCCAAGACAGGATAGATGAGAACCGAATGGAGATATATTTTGAAATGCTCGTATTTGTCTCTCCTCTCACGTTTTTCTGTGTTTCTTTTCTACAATCCTGAGACCGCTGTTCATCAACCCCCAACGTCTGCGCCACAATGTCCCAGAGAGCAGTTACGCAAGGAAGTCATTTCACAGTCAGACAGTGGCGGCCAGGCCAGCAGGCAGGCAGGCACCGAGGACAGGGCAAGGCTGTTCAAATCACCAGGAAGGGGAAGGAAACCCTGTCGGTTGCTGCCCTCCCTCCCATCAAAGGAAGTGTCTCTCTGTGCTGTTCTCACGCATCTTCAGCCTCCTCGGAAGGGCCTCCTCTGCCATCTCAGCGTCCTGGTGTCCCCACGCTTCTTAACACTCCAAAGCAGAGACAAAACAGGTGCCCCGCCATGCCATCCAGTTTACATGAGGGATAAAATTACATTTGTACAAAAATAGATTCATTTACCCTTCCCGGTGCGTTAAACATTCCTCTATCTTTACTCCCTGTGGACACGGCATCCTCCCCCAGTGGCCGCGCATCCCAGCTAAGGCATGGCTAGAGATCAGGGCACTCCAGCCCTGCAGCATCTGAAAATAGATGCATCCCCTGCCTCCAGAGTCACCAGAGCCTGACTTCCCCACAGAAGGGGACCTCAGGTCCTTGCTCACAAGAAGCAAATGTACAAGAAAATGGGAAAGTCTTGATTAAAAGGAACACAAAACATCGGGAACTGTGCCGCATCTCCTGCCACTGTGGCCTCTGCAGTCTCTGGACAGCACATACGTGTTCACAACACACACCTGTGTGTACGGGGACCAGGTCACATACCCTGATTCTGTGATGGGGACAGCAAATGATTAGCCATTGGTTGCCTACTCCAGCCAGGTCTTCTGGAATCCCAGGGGAGGGGGCGCAGGTATCCCTTGGCACTGTCACCAAACTGCCTAGTATCCACAGGGATGCGGTAATTTGGAAAACTGAGGGTGTGGGGCCGAATTCCCTCAGTGACTGTGGTTTCAGGGTGACATGGGCCAGAAGCTGCCACAGGCTCTGTGGTCATTGTCACTTCTCAGCCATAGGAGCCCCAAGTGAGTCTCAAGCAGGGAGGTGACACAGATGAAGAATATGGCCCAGAAGCAGCAGTGTGGATGTCATATGACCATCGGTGGCAGTCATCCAACGAGGCTGAGGTTGGGATGGGTGCAGGGTGGCTAATGAGCTGGCATTAGTGCTATCTTTAGAAAATTAAAGATTGTCCCACCAAAATAGTAATAATTACAATCACCTTAATTGAACCAGATTGGTAACCGACTAAATGTCTGGTTAAATGAACCCAATTCTTTCCTTAGTGACACCACGCCCACACCTCCCCTGCAAACAAACAGCACTGTACACACAATAATGGTGACAATGAGGCTAAAGAACAGGAAGCCCACCAGGGAGTCTACGGTGACAAGCAGTGACAGGTAAGGCTATGTGGACAACTGGGACTAGGGGCCATGGCCCCAGTTCCTGAAAGCCAGCCAAGCCCGGCAGCATCCCAGAGTCAGCCCCAGGGCTTTCTCTGCTAGAGCCAAGGACCATCCTCAGTGGCTCAGAAGAACACAGGGCACAGCATATAATGGGGGACAGCATGAACAAGAGGAGCCGTGGTCTGCAGAAGGCACAGCACTAGGTGTGGACCGGGGACTCTGTACTCCTCTGCTTGGTGCTACTGTTCCTCAAAGGCTGCACGGGGTTTCTAGGAAAGCCTAGAAGGGACAGCTGGTTGGTCCTGGGAACTGTAAGGCCTCCCACACACATCTCTCATGCCACCACATGGAGAAAGCGGCTACAAGGAAGATGTTTCTGGTACCTTCTATTGGTGCCTCAGCTGGCTCTTGTTAGGCACTTTGAAAAGGTGGAAAATGAATGTGTCCTTCCTCATAGAGCCTATGAAACTGGCTCCTCCTACCCAGTACCTCCAGGCCCAAGCCCCTAGATGGCTGGCTCCATGAGGGTCTTCCTCTCTTACCCCTTTGCACCAATGGGAGACCAGCTGTTGGGGAGGCGGTGTGGTCATCCCCACTAAGGCCCCTGCTCCTGACAAACCTGGGCCCCTGGGTCTGGGACTAGATCATGAAGACTGGCACCCAGGGAGGCCTTACAGTGCAATCAAGGCTGTTCAACCAGAGAGGCACACTCAGAGCCTGAGGTGAAGCCACATGGACAAACTGAAGCCTGAGTCCACAACCTGCCACCTAAGCAGGTGTGAAAAAGCCTTTGCTTAAGATTCTGGACATTGTCCACAGACAACATCATACCAAGAGGAATCCCAGAAAGGCCCATCAGCATTCCTAACAGAAGTGACCAGTCCAATAAGGGGTCCATGTAGGAGTCCCACACCAGGACACAGTCACCTTTCATATCTGCCTGAGCCATCCCCAAGTCCCTCTGGCCCCCTTTCAGGAAACCAGACAACAACCCTCTTCCTTCCCTGAGCCTCAGGATGTCCGGTGTCCTACAAGAGGCCAGTAAAAGGACAGTCCATGTGTTGCCCACAGGACCACTGAGAGCCAGGGGTAGCCTTCCAGGTTGATCCTTGGCACCACCTTGTAGACCACAAAGGAAGATTTGGGCTAGGGAAAAGACAGGTCACCACAGTTGGCTAACTTGGGTTGATGAGACATATGGTGGGGGACAATGACACAAAAAGGAACTGGGCAGACATGACAGAGAACTTCCAGCCTATGCAGCCTTGCAGGAGTCCCAGGATCCCACACAGTGGCTGTGGTGACATCTCAGGCTATCTTTGGAAACAGGCTTTACAGGTTAGCTGTGACCCAAGGGGATAGGACCTGTTCCCTCTTGACCCCAGGTAGATTCCCACCCTAGCTGGGTACCAGGACTCTGAACAGGCAAAGATGGGCCACTCCAAACAGAGGTGCCACATGGGCATGTCGAAAACCAGCGACAGCAAACAGCGACTAGAACAAGCCCTTCTCCCAGCTCCAAGCCCCTCAGGGTGACAGCAAGGTAGCCTAAGAGCCTGATGTGGGGAAGGGGGCTGGCTGGGTCTCAACCAGCTCTGGCCATGACCCTGGGCCAAAGGCAAGCAGTAATAAAGATGACAAGGATGGTGACGCATCTTTTGATACCATAGGGACACTGCACCCTAAAGGTCCACACGGGCCAGCAGAAAGAGCAGGGACAGGGCTGGAGCTGAGCAGCTTTGTCCAGGCAGGGCGCAGGTCCGGCGCACAAGTGGCAGGGGCCTAGGTGGTTTGATGTGGGGCCTCCAGCATCTCCATAAGGAAGGTGTCAATGGGTGTGTCCCCGATGAGCTTGAAAAAGAAGAGGTGCTCCAGGCACTTGAGCCCGATGGAGCGCAGTGCGGGCAGGCGAAGCAGCAGCTTGGCGAACCTGCAGGATGGTAGAGAATAATGATTGGCAAGGAGATCAGGCGGTGCTTCCCCTCTCTGGTGACCTGTAACTTCCCTGGAGACCAGCTGAGACCAGTGGCCTGGGACCTGAGTCTGCAGAGGAAGCTGCCTGAGTTGACCGGTCAGGAAGATGGAGCAAGGAACTGGAGAAAGGAGGCTCCTTAGAGACAAAAGAACACAAAGGGTAGGGGGCCTAGGGTAGGGTGAGGTGCATCAAGATCCACAGGGTCCTGGAATGGAAGTGGGAAGACTACTGTCGGCCAGGACAGGCCCAACAGGATTTGGGAGAGAAGTTACAAGTGTGGGCTTGCTCCACAGGCAACGGGGAGCCACAGCAAAAATTTAAGCAGGTAAGAGCATGAATGGATTTGTGCACAAGAGAGGCCTCTGCAAGAGCAGTTACCTTCTAGAGGCAGGAGGGCCTGTCTTAGGAAGAGGCAACAGAAAGATCTGTGGACAGCCTCAAGGGTAACATACCCGGTACTCAATGGGTGGGGACCCCCATTGGAGGTGGAGCCAGCAGTGAGCTGGGGAATTCTGTGCTCCAGCAGAAATGTCAGCCTCCCACGAGCATCCCCAGCATGGTGCAGGCCCCTCACCAGAAAGGACTCTGCTGGGCTACTTACTAGGTGCTGGGAAGGACCCTGGGTCCTTCTACCCCTGGAGTATTTCCCGGAGAAAAGACTGATTGGTACGGGAAAGGAGTCTAAAGGCTCATGGAAGACAGACATCCAAGCCAATCAGCCACGGCAGACACAAGAGGATAGTGTGGTGTGGGGCCAGGACCTGGGGCCCCACATGTGACCTCTGTGTCTGATGGGGATCCTCCTATACACTGGAGGGGGCTCTGAGCCTCATTAATTATTAACCATGTCTTTCACTTCCAGAGAGGAAGCCCTGTGGCTGGCTGCCCCACCATCCTCAGTTTAAAGGCATAACTTGGAGGCTGGAGAGGCGCCAGAGAACAGGCTGTTTTCTGCTGAGCTGGCGAGATGGGCTAAGGCAGGAAGCCAGGAAAAACAAGCCGTTGCCACCCTCCTGTCCTCCTCCGGGAAGTTTCACTTTAAACCAAACCAGATGAGGACTAAGCAGCAGTGTGGACAGTTAACTATGTACATGCCAGGCAATGAGATGGGTTAGTGTGCCCATCTGCCCAGTCCTCCTCACCCCCTCACATCAGTCTGCAGGCTGAGAGGCTCCCCACAAGAGGAGCGGAGTGAAACATCAGACTGAATCCCAGGAATGCACCATTTCTCCTTCTGAACACCTACTGTGTGCCTAGCACTACAGACTGTCCACAACCGTAGACACCAGTCTTCTTTAGGCATACTGAGAAAATGTGTGTTCCAGCTTTAGCCATCTCCCCTGCACAAGTGTAAAGCACCTACATGGTGCTGGTATTTCCAGCCCTCTTAACAGGTTCAATTTACGAGTGAAGAGCAAAAGGCTTCGTATTCATGAACAATAATAAGCACCTACTGTGCACCAAGAATTGGACCAATTCTCACAATGGGGTATAGGGGAAAGTGTGTTGTCCTCAGAGCCTGTGAGCCAGAGGGTGGCCTAGTTCCTGCTCAGAGCCTTCAAAGCATTCCATGCTGGACCCTGTGGAGGACACTACTGAATTGTGGCACACAAAGGACTTCAGAGATGGTTGGCTGAGCCCAGGGGTACAGGCAGGGGCCTGTCTGGGGGTGGAGGTGCAGCTCACCTGCCTGGCTGCTCCGGATACTTGTGTTTGCAATATGCCTCTAGTGATGCGTAGACCTTCTCCCTCAGCGCCTCCACCTCGGCAGGGTTTGAAAGCCCCTTGGAGTCTGTAGGAAGAAGTGGCCTCAGGTCAGAGCCCCCAGATTTTCTCCAAGCCACACGTAAACACAACAGAGAGTATACATGGCTGCCCTGCAGACTCACAGCTCACAGCCCAGGGGGATGGACGCTCTAGAGTCATGCCTTCACTCTGCCACTTGAAAGCCAAGGGACCGCCAACCAGTGCCTTGACTTTCAAGGACTTAGTTTTCCCATATTTTTCCAGGTGCCCATGAGAGATAATCAGTGCTTTCAATGCTTGGGCCCCAATCCACTGACAAGAAGAAAGCTGCAAACCTATCACCAAGGAGCTCCCTGAACCACACCATGAGAAGATGCCCTGGAAGCCCCTCCTCAGAGCCTAGATGCTGGCCACAATCCAGGATGCAGAAATGCCACAACCACATCACCAACATCAAGGCACAGTGTCTCCATGCAAATACTGAGGGTGGTCTGGGTCTGGGGGCTCCTTGGACTTTGTCAGACTTTCAACTAACCTAGTTCCTGAAAGATCCTTGCTCCCCCCCATAGCCCCTGGCCAAGACCTCCCTGGTTCCCTATGCCTCCAGCCAGGTCACACAGACCTAACCTGGGATCTATCAGTCTGGCCCAGGAATTACAGACTGGTGAGCTATCATGGATAGAAACCTATGCCCCTGCCTCTCCATACCTTCTACCCACCATAGGCAGGGTTGATGAGCACCATCTGCCAAGCCTCCAACCCACATACAATCCCCTACCCAGCAGACAAAGATGAACTTTCAAACACAAAAGCCCATGCATACCCTGCTGGACCAAGGACCCCAGCCTCAGCAGCTCCCTAGGGCCTAATTAGATCCACCCTCAACCCTGTGGGCCATCCCCCAAATCCTTGATTCTCTTCCCAAGGATCCCACACTCTCAACTATACTATGCTTCCATCAACACATGGAGTGGCCACTAACGGCATCTGTCACCAACCCAGAGCTGTGAGCACAGGCCTGGCCCATTCCTCACACTACAGCCCCCTATTGCACGGTGCTGCACAGAAGACAGTGTCCCAGCCTTTATGACAGCAACAGCTTGGAGGCTCCAGAGTCCCAGAAAGGACTTGCTATCCTTGGGAGGCTGCTCTCCACAATCCCAAATACCCTTGAAACTAAAGTTCAAAACAATATTGGCTGTTCTCGGGATACCTAACAGAATGAAATGATCACCAACCCCATCCTGGGAGCTCACTGTGACAGAAGACCACTATGGACAGCAGAGCCCACAAGTGCCAAGTGGTTACACAGAGTGCCACTTGGGCCTCTTGGTTAAGTCTCAATACAAGTGGAGGCACAAGATGGCTGTCTATTATGATGGGGACACCAGACCCTGAAAGTCAAGGCATGAGGCAGAGCAGCTAGGAAGACCCAAGTGCCCTTGGCTGCACGGGAAGCAGGAGGGCCATACCAGGGTTGAAGAGGACAATGGCACGCAGGCAGCCCAGCTCCGTCTTGTCCATCTGCATGTCACGCATCTTAGACACCAGCTCCGTTAGCACCCTGCAGAAAAAAAGCAGGTGTCAAGGTCCACGTTAGACACAGCCTTACAAGAGCGCCACCAAGGGAGACCCACTGAACTCCTGAGATGGCCAGGGTAGGCTGAGCGTAGCTGGATGCACTGGGCCTGGTCAGGGCTATAGGAAGAAAGCATCACCATGAGCCCATAGTTCTTTGCAGGATGGGATCCTCCACCACCTCATGGCTGTCTGGAAATCTAGGCCCAGAGGAGGAACCCCAAGACTGCTGAATCAAGAAGAGCTGAGACAAGATCTCCTGCTGTGTGGTCATTCCTGGTTGCCCTGCACTCATGGCTGTTTCCCTTAGTTCCAGGTTAGACTTCCGCTGGGACAAAGCCTCATCACCACACGTCATACAGCCTCCTCAGCAAGACAGGAACCTCTCCAAGGGCCTGAAAGTGTCTTTAGCCCACTCAGCACGAATGCAGCTTGGAAGAATCCTAGGCCCCACTCCCATGTCAGCCGGTCTCTCTGACCTCAACAGCAAGGAGGAGCCCTATCACCAGGCGTCAGACTCCACACCCCACTCACTTTGACAGTGAGAAGCTAGGACCTCTTCAGTCAGTGCTTGGGATCCCCAGGAAATTTAAGTATAAGACCCCCAGCACTGTCACTTCACTGCTATCTAGGCATGTGGGTAGGGCGACATTCCCCAAAACCAGACCTCAGAAGGTTAAGCCCAATAGCATCTCCTGTGGAGTGGCCGCATATGTGAGCTTGTCAAAGGCCCCCAGAAGGCTTGCAGCACAGAGCCCGGCACTGACTGAGGTAGCATTTGCCCCATCTGTGGCCACAAACCTTTCTATACTAATGCACTCTGTCTGTGTGTTCTAACCGGTCTTTTCCTGGGAAGAGCTCTGTCTGTGTACTGTCTCCTCTGTCGCAAAGAGTACAGATGGGTGGCTTTGCCCACCTCAAGCTTCAAGGCTCTGAAGTGCAGGGACTCACCTGCCCCCACCCCAGCCCTGCTCCCTCCTAAGGGCCTGTTCATTCCTACTCATTTCCTTACATCCCCTGTGCCATCCCCAGCCTCTCAACTTCAGCTGCCACTGAGGTCTCTGGCATGGGCCCCCAGCTTATACATAGTGCTGGCCAGGCAGACGAAAGGACAAGCAGCCACAGTACCTCACCTGGTGGGCATAAGCAGGATAGTCAATTCAGGAGAGGAACTGGGACGCGGCGGCACTCCAGCCTGCTCCTTTGAGCATGTCTTTGAGAAGCAGCTAAGGCAGTCAGAGGCACGCATCCATGCCCACTGTGGGTGTGAGGCCCAGCAGATCAGAAACACCAGCCACTTGGTGCTAGTTCAGGGCACAGGTTACCCTGGGGCTACAACAGCACTGCTTCTTTCTGGGCCATGCCAAATGTTGACACTTATAAAGCCGTACCAGAAACATAATCTGTTTTTGTTAACCAAGTGCAGCTGTCCTTGTAGATACACAGATCACAAAGAAGGAAGGCTGCCTATGGCCTCAACTCCCGACACTGGACTCCACAGACGACAGTCTCCATATGTCTGGCCTGCATTTTCCACACTAATGTCTTTCCTAAGTAGAGGCTGTGCCCAACAGGACAGGAAGAGACCAAGGGGCCTGTCGTCCACAAAGACAGCCCCACCTTGCCTATCTGTTGAAGATGGCCCAACTACTGAAGAGGGTAACTACCCCACCTACCTGCTGAATACAATGCATACTTAGACAACTGGTCAAAAATGGTCCCCAACCCCTCTACCCATCAAAGGTGATGCTATACCACTCATGTGATAAAGATGGCATCCATTCTACCTACTTATCAAAGATCATACCTACCTTGCCCTGCCTATCAAAGACAATGCCACCCGGCTCACCTGTCAAAGATGGCGCCCACCCCAGCACTGTGAGCGCTGTTCCGGTGTACGTGCAGGCCAGTGGCAAGGAGGATCCCATCTTTCACAGCTATGGAACGGTGGGAGAAAGAGGCAATAAGCAGCTCGTTCCAGCCTGGGGGAGGGAGGAAGAAAAGTGTATGGTCACTCTGCTGTTTCTACAACCTCCATCACTGTCCCTTCCCCTCACCTCTGGAAGCGGCATGTTCCAGACCCATTTCTTTCCACACCCAAGTCAAGGGTCCCAAAGAGTGACTCCAGTAAATGTCGCCTAGAGAAAGGCTCCAGAGCACCTAAGTGTGAGCAACGCCTATTCCTTCTACCAAGTACACTGGCAATGTGTCATCCCTGAGAATCCTGATCAAAGCACACCCCTAACAAATTCAGGGCAGAATGGAAGCTTCTTTCTGTACTGGAAGAGGGTTCATGCCTCGGGGGAGTCGGAACTCCCAAAAACTTCCCTTGGGATGGCTATGGAATGACTGCTGACAGTCTGGGCCATGTGGAGCGCTACAAGAGTTGAGTACTAAGAAGGAAAGCCACCTTGGAGCCATGTAACCCAGGGCCCAGTACTAAGCAACCAGAGCTGCTGTGCAAGTACTAAGAAGGGGTGTGGGGAAGGAGATAAGGAGAAGACTCTGCACAAACAGCCAGGGGCTCCTCAACAGGGCAGTATATAAGCCTGTTCAGCACCTGTGTCCTGAGATCCCAGGCCCCACGGTTCCCCCTCATGGCTTCCAGCCTACATGAACATACTGATCCATCTTACATGGGAGAAATTGAGGCAGCCAGCACTTGAGAGGTGGGGTCTGTTATGCTTCTTGCCACAGGTCCAACCAACTTGGATACTAGAGATCACTCCCAGAAACATGACCTCAGGGACCCCACAAGAGCACATGGGGCAAACTCTGCCCCATCTCATATCTAGGCAACTGAGCCCTACACTGACCGGGTCACCCGAGGCCCCAACCTAGTGTCATCTCTTTCACATGGATTTCCATACCTCAGTGGCTAGGGCAAAGACATGGACAGTTATACACCTGGATAGCATGCTTCTCAGAGCCTCGAATAAATCTCTGTTCACAAAGTGGGCCACACACCAGCCCAATGTGGAACAAGTCCACCCAAGCAGAGGCAAACATGACAGGATCCATTTTGCTCATCTCAGCAACCCATGCCCACCAACAGATCCTTTCAAGTGGAAGGCAGAAAGGCTGGGGTCTGTGTGAGCCTCACCCCAACCAAATAGCTTCCAAAACATTCCATGATATACAGGGATCCATCTATATGGCTCATTTTATCTACTGGGGTGGGCTGAGCTGAGGCTGAGAGCCCTTGGTGCAGGCAGAAAAACCAAAGCAGTTGAGGATCTCAGGCGCTTCAAGACAGCACAGCCTCCAGGGCCCTTCACGGAAAAGTGAGGCAAGTGACAACTGTCATCACAGCTCCGCAGCGAGCAAGAGCTGCAGATGCCATTCCCAACACATCCCCATCTCCCCACAGGTAGGAACCTGAGCTAAGGATCCTAACCTTGGCACCCTCCTGGTCACTTGGTGGAATGCAACCAACATTAATAAGGATTCTTCCTTATTATGTGTTAATAAGGAAGAGTCAGGACAACCTGAAGAGCTAGCCCCATGCCAAGTTCCAAGGCTACACTCCTACCAAGCAGAGTCCCTTTTGCTGAGTATGAGAGACACCGCTTATGCTCCACACACTTGCATCAAGACCTCTGCTCAGAAAAGGACCTGCGGCTCCCAGGGGACAAGGTTGCAGAGGTCATAGAGACCTGGTGGGCAACCTGATGAGACCCTTTACTGACACATTCTTAGCTGGAAGAGAGAAGTAGCTCTAGACAGAAGGATTAATGCCCACCCAACACTCGCAGCCTCCCACCCCAGCCTCACCCAGTCTGGCTACTCACCTGCCCGTAGCAGGATGACCTGGTCGTCCAGAGGCAGCTCAGAGAAGTGTGGGATCCTCTTGGCCCACTCCACAAGAGTGAAGAGCTGCTTGTCTGCTGCTTGGCAGATGTTGGTAACGGGGTCATTTGGCTGGAATGGAAGAAGGACACCAATCAAGCCTCACACTGCTGATATCCTGACAGAACACCATCCCACACATTAAAACACCCATGGGGCAGAGTCCCAGAACCCACATACCAACCCCTGGCATCTGAGACCTGACACAGTGAAAGGACTTTGAAGAAGAGACCCAATCATAATACCAAGGATGGGGAATGACCCTGGTTTAATGGAGCTGGCCTAGTATCATGCCAGAGGTCATCAGAAGAAGTAGGAGGCTCAGAGTCTGAAGGAATGTATCAAGAAAAGCAGTGGCACGTGGCTGACCCGAGGCTGGCAGGAGCCCCAAGCCAGGGAGCTACAGACCTCCAAATGCAGGAAAGGCAGGAGGACTCAGTCCTGCCAATGTCCTGACTGGTGCCCAATAAGACAACATAGGGTCACACAGATCAATGACAGAAGATAGCAAACTTTGTACCAAGGAAGTCACTGGATTTGTGGCAGTTTGTTGGAGCAGCCCACAACCCTGAAGAAGAGGAACAGATATGGGAGAGGAGCCATGTAAGAGGCATGTGAGGAAGCTAAGCTGGGGCCAGACCTCATCTTGAAGGTAACAGGAGCCCATCCAGGGAAGACATTCTAACAGACATGGATCTGGAAACTTGGGGCCAGTCTATGCTTGGTCCAGATTCCAGGTCACAGGGAGAGAGGGTATGTCATTATAAGCCTTCCAGAAAGTTCTGCCCAGAAGAGGAACACCCAGTCCTTCTGGGGCCTTACAGTAGACTGGGAAGCCTATCTCAGTGCCTGGCAGGTGGGCTATGGTCATGGCCCTCTGATCTCAAAGTGTGATAGGTAACAGAACCCAGAACAGGATACAGGATTCCTGGCTTTGAAAACAAAAGAGGCCGAGCATCAGAAGAGAGAATTGCCTGCCTTAGAAGGGCTTCAGCTGATAGAAACCATCTGGTCAGCAGTGACGTTCAGTCTAAACAGCCAGGCCGGTGTGAAGGGCCTGTAAGGGCTCAGTGAAAGGCAGTTGACAACTCGGCTTCACACCGCCGGCCTGGCAGGACTGGTGTCAGGGGAAGCCTAGAGCTGCAAGGGCAGGTGATGTCAGTACAAGATCCCCAGGGCAGAGTCAAAAGGGGTGCTGATGTCTCCCAGCCACGTAGAGTCCTAGCACAACAGGTACCAGGGACTCTGCTTAGCCTTCAGGCTTGTCTACTGCCTGGCCCTGCCTGTTAGCCAAAGCAGGGTCACTCCATGGTCATCTTCCTTGCCTGCCACCTGCCAAGTTGGGAGACAATGAGTGTGGGCCCTAATCCAGCTGAGGGAATACACGGACCAGACGACAAGTCTTGCACTCACACTCTGTGATCTTTGCCTTGCCAGACGAAACAGTTTTCTCTCTGGCTGCCCTACTGAATCCTAGATTGCCACAATGCCACTGTGGTTGGGAAAAAAAGCTCAAAGCTATTCCTGGGCTGCTATGACCTCTGTGGCCACATGCACATGTGCCATCTGTCAGGACTGGGCAGAAGGCTGGAGCAGAGGACCAGAGAAGGAAGGAGGCAGGCGCTGCACAGGTGTGAGGGCCAAGCACAGCAGGAACAATCTATCTGGAGGGCTGTCTGTCTGGGAGGGAGGGGCTGGGTGGGCTCTGGCTCGGACCTACTCCATCTTACTGTATAGCTTCACTCCTCTGAGCTGGCTCCACAGCAGACATTTAATGAGCTACTGCCTGTCAGGGAGGTGTGGTCACAAGACCACCCAGGAAGGGCCCAGAGGAGACAACAGCCCATCTGTGAGGCTAGCTGCTGCCTATCTGGCCTCTTTAGCTTGCAGCTGAGGGAAGAAACACCCAGTCCACGTATGGATCAGATCAACGCTAGGCACAGGAAGCTAGGAGGACAATGACCTTTTACTGGGTAACTGAAGACCTGCCCGCTCCCGGGAGGATGGCAAAGGCCCTGTCAGAGGACATTACCAACAACAGCCTTACTTGACCTCAGTCAGCCTCCACAGCCCAGGCAACTCCTAGGATCCTATTCTACAAGGTAGAGTCCTGATGCTGCCCCCCCCTCCTTTCTAGGACTGGCAAGAGGAGTCGGAGGACAGGACCCCTGCCAGAGCACTGGGCAGGTTCAAGTGGGCAAGGTTTTCTGAGGTCTCCATGGGGGGAGGTGTCATAGCACAGCCAGGATTGGGTCCCCAAAAGAAGACTACCTATAAGGCCCTACACCTTCTCCCCAGTAAGGCATCCCCGGGCCTTAGACACAGGAGAGGTGGGTAATGGGGGTGGGAGTGAGACAGTGATTCTGTCAAGGGCCTCGCAAGTATGCAAGAGGGGATTTCTACTCATAGACTACAGAGGGGGAAGAGACATGTCTCAGCCCCTGGGTGAGCTCAGACACCACCCCACTGACTCCTGGGATAGCCTACTATGACACTGACTGCCCTGTGCCTAGACTGAAGGGAAAGAGCCAGTGTTCTGTGTCCAGTTCGCAGCAAAAGGCTGAGAGTAGGCACCAAGGAGCAAGAAAGACAAACATCATGCTGACTAAGAGAGAGAGAAACCACAGGGCCTTCCCTGAGGTCTACCTGGACTGGGTGTCCAATGGTTAGCCACAGGGCTCTGATCCCAGCCCAGAGGCCCACACAGAGGTCAGATGGGAGTTTGGACATCATGCTGAAAGCACACATGGGGCAGAGGGGCCAAGAGCTTGAGACAGCATGAAGCCTGTGGGTCTATCCAAGGTTCTGTTCTTGGATCCGCACAAGAAATGCCCCCAATCTGGGACATGGCTGCAGCCACCTCCTCATTGGGGCCTTGGGCAAATGGAGTCTCCCACCCAAACAAGCCCATCTTGGCCAATGGTCCCTGAAGTGATGGCAGGGGGTGAGGCAGGAAGGGTCAGGGGAAGAGTACAGGTTAGAGTCCAGGAACAGGCATGGAAGCCAGAAAGTTCTGAAACCAAGACCCTGAAGGCAGCCAGGCAGAGATCTACAGCGGTTTTGTCTGGGGGTTGCAGCAGTTAGAGGTGGCAGATGGTATAGCAAGACTGGGGAAGTGGCTGTCTAGGCCATTCCTACAGGTGGCCAGTTCAAGGGTGACCAACTAGAGGAACAAGAGACACTTCTGCTTCAACAGCAGCTGCCACACACGAGCACTTCCCTGCTGTCTCCTCTACCTTCTCACAGCAGCGAGTGGGAGAGAGGCTGCAAAGTCACCCTGAGGCCACGCACTCGTGACAGCCTTAGAGCCTAGCAGCTGCCTCCGAGCCTTCTGCCCAGGCTCAGCTCCCTATAGCTTCTCTGAAGAATTCTCTTGCCCTGAGATCAAGCCTCACCGTGCACATGAGCCAAGACCCCACAGTGACAGCTGGCTCTGGCCCTGAGTCTGCTGAGCATTTGGATAGGGCAGATACAGCACCCGAGGTATATCCCAGGCAGAGTAGGGCACTCACAGGGTCACCCAGCAGAACAGAGGTCCCACTGTTGGGGATAAGAAACCATAGCAGCCACAGGCCTGGTTCATTGGCTGTTCAAGCAGGAGGGTAAGTGAGTTAGTAACCAGGCTAAACTAAGGCAGATGAATGTCTTGAGACTCACTGAGCTGGGGTTCAGCCCCATGTTTGCCTCCACGTATGTCTCAGTCTTGGGCTCAACAGCAAGCTCTGCTTCCAGAATCTTCTCCACAGGCATGTCTTCATTGGCACTGCTGGTGGACTCCACCTCATTTTCATTCCGGTCCTTGCCTCTCTGCCGTTCCTCCTGCACAGCTATATACAGAAGACAGTCAGCCGGGCTGTCCATAGTTCCTGGAACACTCCCCCATGTTCAGAGCCAGGAAGAGCTAGCTCCAAGCCAGTGCATCCACAATCCTAGAGGCCCCTCCAGGGCTTGCTGAGGGAGACACACTCAGAGCCCAGCCTTGTATCTGTCTGTACCTGGCCACTGGGTGGCTGCATACCCTGGACGCACGCTGCTGGTATTTGTACCAGGAGCCCATCTAAGGTCAAAGCAGATGGCCTTTCCTGGAGCTGATGGTTCATAATACTAAAGCAGGTGTGAAAGGCTTTGATGGTCTGAAGATGCAGAGAAACCCAAGAAGGCTTCCTGGAAGAAGTGGGAATGGGCCTGAAGAAGGAAATAAAATGAGGAAAATAATACAGCAGAAGAAACAACATATAAACACCTCCAGGAGTACAGGGCATGCTCCTGACCAGGACAGGAAGCGATGACAGAGATGAACAGGTGACCACTGAAGTGATATGCCAGAACAAGGGACAATTATGGTCAGAGACATGCTGGGCACATGTGAAGCATGCATCTACTGCTCCCGTGTTCTCCATGCTTAGCTCTGCAGACGGGAGAGGCACCCCAGCCTCACATAGACCACACAGCTTTGCCTCCATGATGGCACAGGCCTTTGGACTGCCCACCCACCAGACAACAGCTCCCAGACAGCTGTGAGCGGACCAGCTCTCAGGAATGGTGGAGGCAGCATGGCAGGAAAAAACTACAGCGGCAGGAGCAAGCTCACTCAACAGCTGCCTGGCTGGAGAGCAGTCCAGTGAGGAGCCTCAGGCGGGAGCCAAAGAGTGTGCTTTTCCCGCTAATGGCTCCCCTGAATCTATTCTGTCTCCACCCCTGCTCAGACACCAGTAAGGTCCTAACCCCTCCTAACCCCTCCCTCCTGTGTTCCTGCAGCAGGCTAGGTGGAGACCTGATTCTCTCTCCTCTAGACAGATGCCTAGGATAATGCCTTTCTAAAGGCTCAAGGGTGTGAGATCTAACTAAGGCTGCCATCTCAAGACCTTGGTCAGAGTTCAATCAAACCTTGTCTCACATTCCCTAGGTGACAGAGCACAGGTTGGCAGCATCAGGATCGCAAGGACAGGGTCACAGCAGCCTCTTCTTCTACAGCCAGACTTACCTCCTGACCCCAGGCTCTCACCCTCAACCCCCGTAAATGGTTTTGGAAATACAGCACAAAGGTCAACAGGAGGGATGAAGGGAGAAGGGGGTCTCATACTGCAGGGGCCTCTCTGCCTAACACCCGGGGAGCAGGCTTCTCTCACGCTCACCACCCCTCACTCCTCCATGGCTCCCACTGTAATGCTCGGCCCAGCGGTTTCCTTTCTGCATATACAGCTTGTGGCAGTCCCGAGTGACCTTTATTCTGCTTATTTATTTATTTTTGGTTTTGTTTGTTTTTTGTTTTTGTTTTTAGACAGTATTTCTCTCTCTAACAGTCCTGACTGTTCGGGAACTTACTTTGTAGACCAGGCTGGCCTTGAACTCACTGAGATACCCCTGCCTCTGCCTCCCAAGTGCTGGGATTAAAGGCGTGTGCCACCACCACCCAGCAAGTGACCATTTTTTAATCCCCCGGCTACTGGTTGAGGGTCAGACTGAACCAATACATAGCTCTCCCATGTTGGGGCTATGATCCCCGAGACTCAATGGCCTGGCTGAGGCAGACACTTTCTAGCCATGAAAGAGGCAAGGATGGGAGGTTGCTCTGATGTCTGCAGAACACACCAGCTGGGCTGAGGAGCTGGGCAGAGGCTGGTGTTTTGCAAGCTTGGCTCTTTTGGAAAATCTGACAGCAGGTTGGGGCTGGTGTAGAGTTGAGTGCTATGGGCAGATGGTGCCCAGCCTACACAGGCTACAGAAGGTTGCCAGCTCCATCCCTCCCCAGCTGGGCTTCTAGGGCCCTTCATGTGGCTCCTGAGCATCTGGGTTAGGGTTACTCCACAAGTCAGAGGATTGTGGCCCAGAGCCTGGAGAAATCAGCCCAGCAACACTAAGCAGCCCCACTGACAAGCATCAGAATAGACCAATCACAGGCAAAGTTAGAGTCAGGAAGTCTACATCCCAAGGCCCAAAGACAGAACTCTTCAGCCTCAGGCTAGGACAATGTCAACTCAATCACCTCACCTTCCCAGATGGAAAAAACGACTCAGAGAGCCAAGTGCCACAGTAAACTATGGACCCTGGAAGGAGATGGTCTCCCTTGAGCAGCTGCGATGCTTCGGGCAACTACTTTAGCATCTCTGTATCCCACCTCCTGTAAAATGTCAAGGCAGAGTCTGCCTTCCTGAGGACCCTAAAGGAAACACCTGAAGAGGCCCACCCCACCCTGTTGGCCCAGTTTCACTCCCCAGGAAGGGACTTCCTTGCTCTCAGAGACAGCCTTGGGATTTGGGAAGCCCAGGGGAAGGCAACCCTGAGTGCAGCCAGCTATCCCTGCGAGCTTGTCCCTGGGTAGATGAGGGGCTCTTCACACCTGCCTCCTGTGTGGGGGCTGCCGAGAATTAATTAGCAAATGTTTTGTGAGGCACTTTGAAGCCTCCAAGGGCCCCAGCAGCTCAGGGCGGCATCGTTATAAATATTATCGTTTTATTTATAGACAGTGGAGGGGGCAGAGGGAGCGGGGGATTTATGTTTTGCCAGCTCAATCACCTTTTAGACGCACTCATGTTTGACTTATGCTCCACTGGCGCCGGGAAGCCTCGGGCGGGAGGCGTCTGTAAATACAGGTCCTCGTTATCCTTCCAAGGCCTTGCGGGGGAGGTGGTTGCCTCAGAGCCTAAGGTTCCCTCATCTGCCTGTGGCCTGTGGTTCAGTCCTCCCAGGATCCACACGCAGGCTGAGCAGGGGATGACCCTCCTCCTGCACACCTGGGTCCACATGTAGGACATACAAAGTGGAGTGTGTCGGGACTGATCAGAAACTGGGCCCAAGCAGAACTGAGGGGCCTCTGGGAGGTAGGGTGTCAGAGTACAAGAGTATCCCAGATGTTAATGCCTTCCCTGTTTAGGGGTCTGCCAGAAACTGTAGCCTTCTTCTGCCCCTCCACAGCCCAGGGCTGGGCCCTAAGGTAGGCAGGACCAGGTTCTACCAACATGCACTGGTCCAACTGCCCCGTCTTTAGACCCAGGCAGTGGAGGGCCAGAGCTAGTGGCTTCTTCCCAGAGGCCACACAGTGCGTCAAGGCCCCTGCAGCTCGGGGGGAGATGGCCTTCCCTCCCTCACGAACAAGTCTGGGACAAGCCACAAGAAAGGTAAAAACATAGACAGTCATGCATACATGTACAAACACTGGCACAAGCACAAAAACACACTGTGGCCACTATGCTCCAACCCCACTATCAGCGAGGCTTGAGCTGTCTTCTGCTCTGTTCCACCAACAAGCCTCAGGGGACCCTTACTGAATCCCCATAGTTCAGATGGGGACACTAGGCTCAGAGAAGCAAAGTCATAAACCTAGAGAAAAAACTAAGCCAAGGCCATTTCCCTACAGCGGAAATGGTGGGCTCATCCTTGTCTGTATACATACATGCACGCATGCACGTGCACACACACACACACACACACACACACACACACAGAGCAGAAATTGCCATTTCCGCACACAAGTGCTCCAGAGCCAGAGGACAGGGTGCAGGAAGCTAAGAGAGTCAGGAAGGAAATGCAAAGAGGCCTCAGGGGAAGGGAGCTGAGGATGGGGCGTGCAGTGTGCAGCCTTTCCAGCCTGCAGATCTACGCACCTGCAGGCCCCCCAGCCCTACCACCACCTGCACCAGCCAACAGGCCCAGGCAAGGCCCATAAAGGGCACTGCCCACCCCCAGCTGGGGAATGCTGCCAAACAAGTCCCCGTGGCTGCTTGCACACGCAGGCCCCTGCTATTGCCCAACATAGATGCTATCAGCCTGCAGTATCCTTCATCAGCCTGAAGCCATGGTGCCTCTCCCAGGGCAGGGCCACGCTACAGGGAAACATAGCCTTCTTGTGGTCAGCTCCTTCCTCACAACACTTCTGTTCAAACTTCAGTTTTCAGGGCTATGTGGGATGAAGCCTGGAAGAGGGAGACTATGAGATTCAGACTCCAAAGCTTACTGTTAGTCGCAGGGGCTGGGTACTTCAGGGGCTGAGCCAACACTGGAGTCGGTGGTGCACATCCTGCCTTCTCAGGGCCAAAGGCCCTGGGTTGGCAACTGGCCTCACAGCTTCTCCAAAGGCTGTCAGGCTATCCAACTCACGCAGCCAACAGCCCCACCCGCTACCCACAGAACTCTTTCTAGCTGGTTAGCCCAGGAAAGCAGAGGGAATCAAATATGAATTCACTCTGGGGACTGGTCCAGACCCCAGAGTGGGGAGAGGGGCAGTGTCCACTACCTAAATGCAGGTAGAGATGGGGAAAGGCCCTTGGGGATCCTCCCAGAGACCCTTGCAGGGTGAGATCCCCGGCCAACCACCTCGAAAGTGAAGCTTTGGACTAGGGACCACAGCCTCTGCGAAATGCAATGGGTCTCAAGTGGCCAAGACAAAGTCCCTTTCCCCTGCCCAGGAGCAGCCAATGGGTGGCAGTGCCCAGCAGGCCTGAAGGCCTCAAGATGTCTTACAGCTGCCACACAGATACCCTGTGCAGCCCAAGGAGCCAAGCTCCATGGTTGCTGTGTCTGGAGCAAGAGAGTACACCACAGGGCTTGTACTAAACACTTAGGGCTCATAAATCCCGCAGGAACAAAGAGGCATGGGCTGGGGTTGGTGTGCATCTCTCCACAGGAATGGGTAAAGCATTTCTCAGGACCCAAAACACTGCCACAGAGTGGCCCAAGAAACAGAGCAGGCTGCAGGGCTCTGCGCAGGCAAACAGACAGCCTGGAGCTCTCTTCTCTGAACTTTACTCCCTCTTTGTGCAGGGTGGGCAGCATTAGCACAGGCATGGGGGGATGAGCATTTTATGGGCAAGGACTGGACAGGGGTTGCTCTGTGCCCCCACCCACAGGAAGCACAGAGTAAGACCCACACTGCTGAATCCAGCCTCCCCATCTCAAGACTATCCCATTGGGATTCGAGAGCACCATCCACACTGCCCACACCTCTGGAAGGCCAGGCAGCTGGTGTCCAGACACCAAGCACCTAAGAGCAACTATGCAGGCAGTGAAGGAAGAGGTCATGGGAGATGGAGGGTCAGAATTGTAGCATCTGTCCATGCCAGGTCTACTGACAGCCTTGGCTTTCACAGACACCACTCCCTTCAGCTGGCACACGGCACCTGATCTGCCCACAATCAGGTGTTAGCCTGGGCATACCCCTGCACAGAGTCATGCTCAGCTCCCAAGTCTGGGTCAGGTACCAGTTCCCAAGCTCTTGCTGACCAAACCAGGGACTTAAAGCCACCTACTTATCTGGTGGTCATTTTTAAGGGCTAGGAACTCATACCCAAACCTGTAACAGTGTCCATTACCAGAACAATAGCACTGAGAAAGAGAAGGCTTGGGCTGAGCTCAGCTCCTGAGAGGCTCACACAGCCCCACTTCCACCTTCTGGCCATGGCGCACCCAGGTCTATCCACTCAAGCACCTGCCCTCTAGAGGACGCATTGTATTGGTTACTCCCATTAAGTGTTCCCTGACGACATGTGGTACCCCAAGACAATGTACCCCACCCTTGGCAAGGCATTCCCTCCCTCTATTCTCTCATTATAGAAAAAGGGGGGGAGGACAGAAGCTGGGGTCTAGCTTAGCTAGACAAAGGTGTAAAGACTTGGCCCCTCATGGCCATGGAAATCTCCCAGCATAGTCAAGGTCAGACTTACAAGAACTCTATATTCTGTATGAAGCATGTACTCAGTCAGAACGCACTGGCTAGGGACATTCCCATACACATTCCAGCCCACAGTACACAGTTCTGCATATGCTGCCCTATACCAGCACTGGGAATGAGGTGCAAGTACTCCCTCCACCCCTGCTGACCTCACAGGAGCATGGGCTTCTCGTGAAGAAGAGGGCCAGAACATACTGAAAGAAGACCAATGCGAAGAGAGGAGCAAACCCCAGCACTGGACCTACTCAGGCTGGTGCCAGACAGGGACAATAAGGAGCTGGTGAGAAGATGGAAGGACACACAACCGGCACTGGGGTAGCCCCAGGGGCAGTTCTGGAGGCAGAGTGGTAGATCCTGCCTCAGAAAGTGCCCAGCCCTGTAAGACCTGGGCCTAGAACTGATGGAAGAACCCCACCCAGGCACCCATACAGAGACACATACACACTCACACTCACCCATGCACCCATACAGACATACACACACATACACGCACACACATGCATACACACACTCACCCAGGCACCCATATAGACACATATACACACACAAGCACACACACACACACACACACTTCTAACTAGAGAACTAACTGTTCTAAACGCAGGTTCAGGAGGAGACAATGTAGCTGGGGAACAGAAGGGTCTAGCTATACAACTTGACATCTGGGACCTCAGGGGAGTCTACTGGCCTGTTACATAAACTCCCTACCCCTTACATACATATCTTTCTAATAAAGAGGCTCAGAGTCCTGCTTCTCAGAGGTCTGTGGGCTGACAGGTGACCCTGCCAGGGATGAAACAGGAAGTGGCCAAGTAGCCTTGAGAAGAAGGGAAGCTCAAGATGGACCCTCACATTCAACAGGCTCTGGGGAATATTTTGGTAGGCTCTGGGGAATATTTTGGTGGTCTCTAGAGGCCCCCTCCATCACTCCAACCCAAATATGCCTCATACCGTGGGCCTCCCTGGCCATTCCCTCACTGGGCAGATGGAGGGACACCCTCTCTCTTGTCACCTTCCTTACAGCCACTTCTGCTCCCAGCCTCCTCTACCATGCTTCCTCCAGTCAGTGCTTGGTCTCCACAGACCATCTCGTCCAGGCATGTGTTGGCTCAGCGCTGCCATACCTCAAGAGGGGACTCTTTGCTCAGCTCCTGTTCTTGGGGTCAAGCTGCCAGTGGGATGGTCCTGGTCTGTCTTGTCTATTGTAAAATACCGAGGTCTAGCCATATAGCAAGCACTCAGTAAAACTCTGGTTGAGGGAAGAGCTGGCATGAAGGCAGTCCCTCAATAGGCGAGCTATACAGACAGCAGCCTTAACAGCACAGGTCAGGGGCTCCATTGAGCTCTGAAGGGGGGGAGCACCCAGTCATTGAAGGCATAAAAAGGAAGCTGTCAGGCTACACTAAAGTCTGGCAAACTACAAAATTCAGGCCTGGACTCTGCTCAAATCTCTCCCCACTAAAAATGCTGGGGAAGGAGACAATGGAGGTCTCCTGGGTCTGATGAGAAGAGGATGCTGGGCAGGAGGACGGCGTTCAAGGCCTACCTTCCCGCTTCATGCCCATGGCCAGACACTTCTGGTAGCGGCAATACTGACACCGGTTTCTCTGCCTCTTGTCGATCAGACAGTCCTTGTTGTCACGGCAGGTGTAGGTCAGGTCTTTGCGTACTGTCCTCTTGAAGAAGCCCTTGCAGCCCTCGCAACTGTACACCCCATAGTGCTTGCCTGTGGGGTGTGGACAGAGGGATGAATGACAAGACCTTCATCCATGTGTCTTGCTGTTGGCCAGAGCTCTGCTTTCAGGTTTCAGACGCCCTGTCTGGGCTCAGGCTAGACCCTGCCTGGTCCTCCCTGGTAATCAGAGACCAGGTCCACCTTCTCTCTATCTGTTAGGGCTCACTACCCCTGAGGGTCAGCATCACCAACTCTGCTACTATTGTGCTCTCTATACCTGAGCTATTGTTCCCTAGATGGTCATGGCTCTCAGGCTGCTGGGGTTCAGTAACACAATGCAGGGGGGCCTTCCACAAGCTTGGCCCAGAGAGGAGGCTAGCTATCACTGTGCCTCAGCCATCCATGCTTGGATCTTCTCTTGGCATGCCTCTAAACCACCCTTCCCACACTAGTATCTACCTTACCTAAGGACAAAATGAGGCCCCTGGAGCTATCAGCCCACCCCTTGCTCTAGGGCAGAGGAGGTACCCCTGGGTTCCCGTCTCCCTGTACCCGGCCCAATGGAAAATGCTAGGGCAGCCCTGTGAGCTCTGTCTAGGTATCGTGCCCCTGCCCAGCAGGCAGTGGGTCCTACCTGAGGAGCGGTCCCCACAGATAGCACAGATGTGCTTGGTGAAGGATGCCATATTTCCTGAGGGATGGGCAGGAACCTTGAGGACGCCATTGAGGCCCAGCGGGGGCTTGATGTCCTCACTGCTGCTCACAGGGTTCATGGGTGAGTTGAGCTGCAAGAGGATGAGTCAGGATAGGTCAGCCTTAGGAAGCTGGGGATGGGCACTAGTGAGTGCTGGGCTTCCTGCGACTCCACTCTATACAGCCTCACTCACTCAGGCCACATAGCTAAGGGACAGCAGGACCGTCATCCTTAGAACAGGGTTCAGCTCTATGCACCGCCTTCAGAGGACCCCTCCCAGCAAACTCAGGCCACTGCAGGGTACCAGAGACCTCACATAAGCAGGGATCTCATGTCTCAGTGCCATACAGGAGGCCACTTATACTCCACCACCCTCCTAGGAGCCCCTGTCACTTAACACCTGCTATGGGGTCTGGACATTAGAGCACAGGTACTCTGGGCTCCCCCACTACGCAGGTGAGGCCAAGAGGCCCAGGCTCAGGGAGGAGACTGGACTGGGCTCTTCCAGAGTCACACATATCCCCACCACCTTCCATGGCAGCAGAATCTGGGACAGGACAAGAGGGGAGAGCAAGTGGGCACCACAGACATCAAGCCATAGGGTCAATATGGCCATCCTGGCCTCGGCACACCCCTTGCCTCACCCCGCCCGCTGGCCGCCAGGGGCAAGCGTGGGAAACTCACCCTGTCACCCAGGCAACAGCTGCAGCGTCGCAATGACACAGCAGTTTTGGTTCCGCAGCCTCCAGCCCAGCTCTGCAGTAAGCACAGGGCCCAGAGGCGCTTCCCTCTGCCTGCCTATCTGCCAGGGCGCCAGAGCCCAGCTGGGCAATCCCCCCACTTCTGAAAACTCCTGACAAAGGCAAAAAGCCAGCTGTACAGCTGCACTGCCCTTGCATAGTCCCCGCTGCCCCCTGCAAGGGGAACCTCACCTCCTTCCTCAGGGCCTCCTGCCCCATCCCCCTCTTTCTCACAGGACAGGAATAGCACAGAGGCCCCAGAAACTTTCTATGGGGGGGCCTAGCTCTCAGAAGGATTCTGCAGCCCTAGCTGGCCAGGGCTGTGAGATAAGCAGGGAGGCTCTCTGCAAGGATGCCTCATTCTGGTCAGCCTGGGCAGACATAAAACCCTGAGTGTCAGGACGCCAAGTCCTTGGTGGCAGGCAGGGCGTCCTACAGCAGAAGAGATCAGTTCATATGCTAACGAGTTGAAGGCCCTAAGTGGGAATCCTGGAGAAGGAGGGTGACACCACTGGCTTTTGCTAGCAAGACTGCATACACTTGCCTCCACTCTGCTCACTGTATGGGAAGCCTAGCCCTGAGGTTCCTGGAGGTCTTAGCTCTGTAGCATAAACAGCTCAGGGCCCATGAAGCTCTGATGTTACAGCAAAGCAAAGGCTGGGCTGCAGCACCCAACCTCACCACAGACCCACGGACACTCACAGGGTTCCTCAGTGCTCCACTAGTAGACAGTCCTGGGATCCCGTGGCTTTTTTGCTCTTTCCAGATCTGAGCTGATGAATCGGGACAGTTTCTATCCTCCCCTTCCTCAACTTCCCCCATGGACCATAAGCTCCACCCACCTGGGACTTCTGTGTTCCCTATACAACTCTCAAGAGACCCAGGACTGGACAGCCCTCTGTTGGAGCCCACAGCCTCCCTGGGTGGGGTCATCCCATTTCCCCTTTCATATCCTTGGCATTTATTTCGGTTCTGCATCATTGGTGCCCCACCTGGGTTCCTGCCCACCTCTCAGGCATCCTCTCTTCCAACCCTACCTCATCCTGTACTCCCAGGTCCAGGCCAGCCCTCAACTAGCCCCCCTTGGATGGGCTATCCAGAGCAGATCTTGGGCCTTCATCTCAGGCTCTGCATGCTCCCCACAGCTCCACTCCCCACCTGGCTGGTTGCAGGCATCAAAAAAAAACATCCTGCTTATGCAGGGCGGTGGTGGCGCACACCTCTAAGCCCAGCAGAGGCAGGCAGATCCCTGTGAGTTCAAGGCCAACCTTGTCTAGTTCTAGGACAGGCTACAAAGCTACAGAGAAACCCTGTCTCGAGAAAACAAAACAAAACAAAGCCAAAGTCACTGTGGCCCCCACAGTGGGAGATCCTCTTGTACACCAGGAGGATCAGAGGCCTCAACGCCTCACCAGCTCCACACTGAGGCACTCAGAAGTGCTTCTCATTTGTGAATCATCCCGGGAAGTTAGCAAGGCCAGACAGACAGGACTGGGAAGTAGTGGTGAACATTACCTTGGGTCCTGTTCTAGTAGAGTCCCAGGATCAAATAAGACACAGGGGTGGCTAGGGCACAGGTGGCCATGACCTGATATAGTTATATCCAGACCCAGCAAGGTGCCTCATGGAGCTAAGAACCAAGAGGTGCCAACACTGAAGCCAGGGAACTGTGGTGGTCAGGTCTTCATCTACCCTCTCTATGCGTGGCATTCCAAGCTAGCAAGGGTATAGAGCAGCTATGATAAAAATAACATGGCCTGGCTGGGGAGATAGCTGGGTGGTCAGGCTTGCTTCATACCAGCAGTCCTTCAGGCCTTCTGCCTGCTTCTGGACAGCAAGGTGAGGAGCCCGGGGTCAGGGTGACAGACTGTTTGTGAACAGGAACACCAGCTCTTCTATGCACATATGCACACAGGTACTTGTGGGAACAAGCACATGTACATACACACACACACACACACACACACACACACACATACACGTATTCTGGGGCAAAGGGGCTTAGATGGGATCAGCCTAGAAAAACTAGCCAGATTGTCTAGAGCAGAGGCTTATGAGGCTCAAGCCAGTCCAAACAGGCTCCCTGGTCAGGCAGTGAGAGGTCCCCAGCATACCCAGCACCAGGAAGGGCACACAGGAGATGGCATGGTTCAAGGCACAAGGCTGTGGGAACCTAAGGGGCACATAGGTGCTGTAGCCCTGTGGTTCTAGGGAGGAGTCCCAGGTGTGCCATTGTGAGATGGCACAACAAAGCTACTTGTGCCAAGACAGAACCCAAACTGAGAAAGTCAAAGCAGAAAGGAGATCCCTGACCTGTTTCAGGGACAGTTGAAGGAAACCTGATGGGCAGGCTCTCCAGAGGCAGAGCTGTATGTTTACTAAAGTCAAAACTCCTGGTAGAAACCCACCAGAAGCCTCGAGGAAACCAAGGCAGAGCACAGCTCTATCCAACAGGCATTCAGGGGCTTGAGAAGCAGAGTCTGAATAAGGAAGGAACCAGGGTACCCACAGCAGGACGAGGGCCATGCTAGGCCCACAAAAAGGAAGTCAAGTCTTGTGGATAGCCAACATCCACAGAGCCACTGAAAGCCAGAGCCACCAGGGCCTCAGTGGGACCCAAGAAGCGGCATCCCTGGGCCCAGGGACATTGAACCCAGTGGCCTGGGTAAGAGGACCTATGAGGTCTCGGGGTCCTTGGAAGATGGACCTAAGCCTCAGAAAGCAGGTAACCCAGAGTTCTACAATCATGAGGACAGGCTCCAGGGGGACTTGAAGACCGACTGAGAAATTTCAAGTGACAGAGCTATGGAGGCCAGTCTGGGTCAGCCACCAGCATGGCACTCTGAGGCTAGTGTTTGCTCTGTAGCCCACTTTCATAGAGGAAAGTCGAAATGACAGCTCTGACCCACAGGTTCATAGCCAACAGATGAAGTTGCCACCTGCTGTTCCATTTCCCCCTTGCTGTTCCATTTTCCCCAAAGCTCAGCCCAGCACTCACCTGGGGGCTACCAGTTCCAAAGCCCAGAGTGGGTGTGGTGGGTACCGACATGGAGTGTGGGCCCATAGGGGAGCTGATGACAGAGAAGGGTGGGCCCATGCCATTGATGGGAGAGCTCAGGGTGCTGATAGGTGAGTGCAGTTGCCCAGGGGAGCCCAGTGGAGAGCCGATTCCTGGACCCAAGGAGGGGTGCAGCGAGGGGGCAGCCATGGAACCTCGACCCGTTGGAGAGCTGAGGGATGAAGAGTTCACCTGGGTGGAGAAGTCTGCAAAACAAGAATTGGCAAGAAGGAGGGTCAGAGCAGCCTCAAGGACCAGTCAACTGCCCACTCCCACCCACTCAAGTCACAGGCAAACCTTCATGATCAAGGTCAGGCCAGGATGCCAGGACTTCTCTTGCATACTCCAAGAGTTAGACCATCTCTCGCGGGCCCCAGTAGGTACACTCTCTGGGGTTCTCACAGCTGAGCAGGCAGAGCCAGGCCCAGTACTGCAAGCTGAAGGCTCTGAAGTCTGTAACCCTGCCCTCTGGACCACATGACCTGGACCTTCTAGGTACACAGCAAGGCAGCCCACTCCAGAGGAAAGAAAGGCACTGGCACTTCCCACGTTTTGTGGAGGGCCTGGGAGTGTGCCAACCATGAGACTGGCAAGCCACAGAGCAGGGCTGGGTCTGGGACCTTCCACGTGTCAACCTTTCATGCAAGGTTTCAAACATGTAAAAAAGTCTTATTAATCAGACCTTCCCAGCTCCAGAGGCCGGAGAGGTTCCCGGGTGTTCGACCTACTGC
The DNA here is from genome assembly GCA_001685075.1 of Bramus lutescens. Taxonomy (NCBI): domain Eukaryota; kingdom Metazoa; phylum Chordata; class Mammalia; order Rodentia; family Cricetidae; genus Bramus; species Bramus lutescens. The sequence continues at coordinate 479,064 of LOEQ01000090.1, read as the reverse complement.
CCACAGACCTGGTAGGCCATGGAAAAGACAATGAGGAGTCTGCACAGGGCAGAGGGAATTGCCTGCCTCTCCAAGGCTGATGCTCTGAGAAAGCCCCCCCATCCCTCTACCCTCCCTCTTTTCCTCTCTCCCTCTCATCTCATCAGGAGAATAGTCCTGACCTTTCCTGCCACCTCACTGCCATGGCATTTGCTTCCAATAAGACAAGAAGAACTACGGGCATGTGAAGTGATGGGAAGTGAGTGACTAGCACACGCCAGGTAGGGGACACAGACTGGTTACACTACTCAGCATCCTGGAAAGGCCTCACCATTCTGAGCCTACCTCATCCTGGTCATGTCCTGGCGTGTGAGCTTAGCAGGCAGAAGCCCAGAGCAGACACTGGAGGACACCACACGTCTTAAGACAACACTGGCACTTTGGATGTGACTCTTAGACCAGACTTGACTCTGGCAAAAGCCCATGCTCCTGTTCTGAACCTGATGACCAGCACAGTACAGGGAGATCCCAGTAGCTGTACCAATGCCAGTTCGAAGCCAGGAATGGTACAGAGGCCATGGCAGCAAGAACAGATCTTCAGAGAGAAACCTAGTCAATATCCGTCCCAAAGACTCTGGGGACATCCTCCCTGTTTCCCCTCAAGAGGAGAATGCAGTAAGGAGGCCCCACTGTGACCAGGTCAACTATGGGGAGGCCAACCTGGCTACCATGACTACCCCAACTGACAGACAGAAAGAACCAATTCCATCAGCAAATGAGCTTCATTTGATCTGCCAGAAACCCTGGCCATTCATAAAACTGGGAACAAACCAGTCTGCTGAACAACAAAAAGCCAATTTAAGAAATTGCGTGGTGGCGCACGCCTTTAATCTCAGCGCTCGGGAGGCAGAGGCAGGCGGATCTCTGTGAGTTCGAGGCCAGCCTGGGCTACAAGAGCTAGTTCCACGACAGGCTCCAAAGCTACAAAGAAACCCTGTCTCAAAAAAAAACAAAAAACAAAACATAAAAAAATCTAAAACTAACTGTATAGGGTGGTAATGTGTCTTTAATCCCAGGAATAGGCAGGCATAGGCAGGAGGATCTCTGTGAGTTCAAGACAAGCCTGATCAGCAAAGTGAGAGACCCTGTCTTAAAACAAAGGGCTAACGAGACGGCTCAGTGGTTAAGAGCACTTGCTACTACTCTTCTAGAGAACAAGGGTTTGGTTCCCAGCACCCACATGGTTTCAGGGAATCTGATGCGTTCTACTGGCCTCCACGGGGACCGCATGCACATAGTATACTTACACACATACAGGTATGTAGCACGATTAATAAAAACCCAGAGACAGAAATTGGGTTTCAACCTGATGACCAGAAAAACAAAGCAGCCAGCCACTGGCTCTTACCTCTACCTCCGTCCGAAAATGGCGATCCTGCCTTCAGGAATCCTCAGAATGAGACTGAGCCTGAAGCCTGTCTCCTCTCGCTTTATATTATTCCTCTCTAGTGCTGGGATTAAAGGCGTGCACCACTACCACCCGGTTTCTATTGCAAACTACTGTGGCTACTGGGATTAAAGGTGTATGTCACCACTGCCTGGTCTATAAGGCTGATCAGTGCAGCTGTTTTACTCTCTGATCTTCAGGCAAGTTTTATTTATTAAAATACAAATGAAATATCACTCCACAGGTAAAACATCCAACACACATAAATAAAAACAAAAGGAAAAAAACTTAATCCTAGAACTAAGAGGTGGTAGTACCTACTGGTCAAAGCAGGAACTACAGACCAGCTCTATAGGCCACTAAACTACTTATGGAACNACTCTCTGATCTTCAGGCAAGTTTTATTTATTAAAATACAAATGAAATATCACTCCACAGGTAAAACATCCAACACACATAAATAAAAACAAAAGGAAAAAAACTTAATCCTAGAACTAAGAGGTGGTAGTACCTACTGGTCAAAGCAGGAACTACAGACCAGCTCTATAGGCCACTAAACTACTTATGGAAC
>LOEQ01000090.1:459219-477060 GCA_001685075.1 Bramus lutescens | reverse complement strand
GGAATCGACAGGGAAGGAGGTGGGAGACAGAAGAATGTGTCCAAAAGGAACAAATACAAATACAATTGCTTACATGAACCTGGAATGCCTTTGTTTCTTTGACGTCAATTGAATTCTTGTGACCCTGTCAGAAAAGCCACCACCTCCTACCTGTGACAGAAGAAGAATCTGAAAAGGTTCACGGATAAGAACTGCCCAAAGGCAAAGTTAGAGCAATCTGCAGCTGCCCCTAGGCCAGGCAAACACAACCACTTCCACACTGCTGGGATACCTGGAGGCTATACTGGGCTGACCAATCACAACCCNTCCTCCTCCTCCTCCTCCTCCAGAGAAGGAAAGTAAGACAGCTCCTTCCCTGTGGCCTGCTTTGTCTTCTGAGGTCTGTGGACTGTGAGACCCAGCGTTCCAGCTAAGCCCTCATTGGATCCCCTTTTAGCCCTTTTGAAAGCCACATCTTGCTGAATTTGAGCACATCTACCTTCTGCAGGCATCCCAGAAGAAGACAGGATAATGCCGTGGGCACCCAGGAGGGAGCTGGGCTGGACCTAGAGAAGGCCTGCTTTTCCTGGCCTTTGAGAACAAGATGAGGGCATGACCAGAAGAGAAATCCCTCAGATTCCTCAGGCTCCTTGCAACCCCATGGGAAAATTTGGGCAACAGGAGAGTCCCAAGGCCTAGGGGCAGCTTGTCACACAACCCTAAGCGTGGCTCTCATGAGCTGGCTGTACCCAAACACCAAGAAAAACCAGCCATGTTCACCACATGAGAGTGTTTCTGCCCAGGAGAGTCAAGGAAGGATCCTTGCAGACACAGGGAACAGCTGGGGTGGGAGGGTTGGGCTGCAACCAGGTCTCTGTAAAATGCCAGAGCCTGCGCTGCTCCCCTCACTGTGGGCTTTGCTGTGGGAGTGGCAGAACAAAGTTTCAGCAGGAAGAAGGGAATGAAGGAAGGAGGGAGACAGGCTGTAAAGCTGCCAGCTACCGGCTGGACCCCAAGCTTCTCTGATCCTTCAAGGTACTGCCCATACCTGGCTCAAGTCAGAAACTGCCAAGGAGGGAAGCCACACCAATAGAGGAGAAAACTGGCCAAGGTGGCATATGGACAGACTTCAGGAAGAAGGGGAGACAGCAGCAGCAAGAGCCAAGTCTCCAGTCTGGGAATGTGGCTGTCCCTGTGAAGGTTCCTTTAGGCACCCCTCCCCCAGTCCTTCACCCTGCCTGAAGCCTGATGGTAGGCAGCCAAGGGTCCTAGGGTTGCTCCAAGCAGACAGTAAGTCCCTACAGCTCCAGTGTAGAAGGGGCTGCCACCAGAGCAATGCCTATCTTGGCAACTCCCCACTGCCCCAGGCCCCCACCCCAGGCCTTCCTGTTTACAAAGAATATCCACTGCAGACACCTTCCCGGAGTCTGGGTGACAATGGGCTGGGTGTGTTTTCTGGGTCCTTCTAGAGGGAGAAACTTTCTAACCAGGAAGGGAATGAGCAAGAAATGCCCGCTCATCCTTGCATGTGTGCAAGCCATGTGCACGTACACCATGTATGTGTATGTATATTCATGTATGCTATGTCACGCTCTGTTCTCTCAGGCACTTAGCTGTCACCACCCTGATAAGCCATGGCCCCCATAAGGCACAATTCCAGCAGCCTCCCTTTGGCTTTGCAGGGGTGTTAACACCAGCCAACACCACTGCTTAGGAAAATCTCCACACCCCTCCAGCATCAGAGCTTGTGGGGTGGGGCCTAGGGTTGCAATGTGTCAGCTTCAGACCTGGGGATTACAGGACACATGGTACTCTCCGCCCAAGAAGTCACAGAGAAGATAAGGAACATGACTGAGAGGAAACTGAACCACAGAACCCCAAAACCTCAAATTCTGAGGCACAAAGATCCCATACATAATCTCACATCCCAAGATACCTCTGCAGGACTACCACCAACATAGCTAGGGACCCTGGGGAAGGAGTGTGGCCAAGGGGCGTGCATGTGCCTGAAGGACAGACACAGAACAGGAAGCCCATCTCTGCAGGGAAGTTGCCCATCATCTCACACACTTCATGGGCATCTGGCACTATAAGTCCAGGAAGGGGATGTGGAAGAAGGAGCACTCAGCACTCCCTGGGTACAAAACTGACCACAGTATGAATGCTTGGAGGTTTAAACACAGAGCAGAGATGGATTGTCCCCAGCCCAGAACCCAGGGCAGTTCCTAGACCTCAGAGGGAGAGTGCGAGAAGCTGGGTGACATTAATAAAGCTGAAATACTGAATGCCTGGCAACAGCTCTGGTGACTCCAAGATGCCAGCCACTACTGAGGTCATAGGCAAGAGAGGAGTACCACTCCCACCAGAGTTCCTATGCCATACAGTGTCTACAGGATGCCTGCCAACAGCAGGACCCCACAACAGGAAGCCCAGGGAACTCCCACCAACTCCCTTCGAGCCTCTGCTTGGCAGGCAGGGTGCAGGAAATGGCACTGCAGCTCACTGTAGCTCATTGCAGCTCACTGCAGCTCACTGCAGCTGGGGTGGGGTAAGCCCCACAGCCCTCCAAGGTAGCCAGCAAACCCCAGCTCCTAGAGGGGGAAACTCAATCATCCACAGCCCTTTGGCACAGTAGGATCTAAGCAGGTCATGTGTCTGGGTAAACAGAAGTGGACCGTGCAGCTGCTCCATCTAGAGCCAGGGAGGGAGGACAGATGGATCCAGATGACAGCACATGGGAAGTTGATACTCAGTTCATCACCAAGGCAGGACCCGAAGAGGGTAGTCAGCATGCAGGCAACAGGCAGCCACACAGTGAACCAGCACCAGGATGGCTGTCACGTTCTAAGCACAGTGCCCTTATCCCCGCCTGGGGACACCCCCGCCCCCTTAGGAACTGAAACTTTGCAATAGGTAGCTCATGGATCCCCAGAGTTTCCTGGGCTGCCCACCTCCAGCTTCCACCTTCTGGAAGTACCACTTCCCCTGAAGACCTAGGAGGCAGAAGTGGGAGCAATGGAAATGTGGCAGGGACCATGGCACATGGTCAGAGGCCCCAAAGGGTGGGAGGGGTGGATTCAGAAGACAGGTCAGAGGCCCCAAAGGGTGGGAGGGGGTGGATTCAGGCACTGGGAAGACAGGAAGATAAATGACCCACTGGCCAATGCTAACCATGGTGAGAAAGGGCTGCTGCCCACACTTGAAGCCAAAGGGACCCCTCAATATTGAGTCTCAGTTCCCTTCTCTGTAAAATGGGCTGAGGCTCTGTGTCCGCACAAAGAACAGCCCCCAGCAGTCCTGTTTACCCAGCTCTATGATAAGTCTGACTCCCACTCCCTGAGGAGGGACTCCCGGGGGTCCCCTCCAGCTGTGGGTTTGGCTCATTCACCGTCTCCTCTTGGAGCATCAGCTTACTGCTCTAGGAGCCTGTTCTGGGGTCACCCTGCCCTTCCCTCAAAAGCCCCAGTCAATAGCTCAGTCTCCTCCTCCTACATGGTCAGAAAAAGCAAGACTGACTCCAACCCAACTCCAAGATCCCAGAGGGCCCAGTACAGGCAGGCCACCACAGGGGCCTCTCAAGTAGAGAACTCAATTGTCAGGAGCAACCCAGTAGTCTCATAGATCCAGACCCAGAAAGTCTGTCAGCCCAAGGCCCTACTATCCTGACCAAACTCTCAACTCTTAGTGTGCAATGTACCTACCACTGCAATGGTCTTCACTGAGATGGGATCACCAGAATCTAAAGGGTGTAAGCCTGGGAAACAATATCCACTGTGAGGGCCTCAAGAAGCACCAATGGTTGCCACCTCAGTATCATCACCATCATCAAAATTACCATCACCACCATCATCACTATCAGTTCATCACCATTAATATAATCAATCATCACCACCGCCATCACAATCAATAATATTATCACCATCACAATCAGCATCATCACTACCAACAGTATCATCACCATCAATATCACAGTCACCACCATCATTAACAGCATAACTACATCACCACCACCATTATTATTATCAACAATACCACCACCATCATCACCACCAACACTGCCATGAATGTCAGCAATTATCATCAATACTGTCATTATAATCATCACTATTACTACCAACATTTCCATCGTCATCACTATCAGCATCAAATAATCACCATCACCACCACCACCATCAATATCATCACTACACCATCTATCACCTGATGGAAACGGACACCTTAATTCACACCTTGTTCTATTCTATTATACAGGTGGAGGCTAGAGCCCAAAGGGGCTGATGAATTCTGCAATTGGCAAAGATAGAGTACTTTGGGTTCTCTTGACCATACTCAGCCAGCTTGGGACTGGCTAGGGAGGGGCACAGGAGGAACAGAAAATAGTGCCTAGGCTAGGAGCTACCTCCCATACAGCCCTGAGTGGTACTATGATTGGACCCGATGGTGACAGGTGTGGCTAGAGCCAACCACAGTAAAGGAAATGGGATAGCCAGGAAGGAAATGGGAAGCCTAGCCAGGAAGACAAAGGAGGTAAGGAAGAACCCCCACCTAGATGCCCAGCCTATGATTGTGACAGGCAGTATTCAATTGGGAGTTGAGAAGCGAAGATACCAGTACACTCAGGCATGAGAGCCAAGGTGTTGACAAAAGGTTATCCTCCATGCCAACTCTTCCTGAAGCCCACAGTCCCCACCTCAATTCTTGCCAGTCAGTATCATCACCCTCTGGGCCAACTGTGGTGGTCACTGTCTGGGATGCCTACCTGCTGAGATACACATCACCCAGGACAGTCCTGCCCAAACAACCAGGTCTGTCTCCATTCCCAAACTCCCAATGGCTTAGAGATTTGCTCATCCACCCTCCATGGGATAGTGGAGAGGTGTGTGGGGTACACTCTGACCAGGCAGCTGGATGAGTCTGGCTGGACCCCTCCAGCCCCTGCTACATGGTACTTTCCCTTTGCCTGAGTACAACTAGGGGGCAGCAGAGAGAAGACTCCTAAGCTGCTCAAGCCTCAGACTCATCAGGTACCAGGGCCTGCTGCAGACATCTTTGCCGGGCTCTAACCTGAGCGTAGTACACAGACATCCTCAATTTCTGGCTCCTTTGGTGTCACCTCCTTTTGTGAGTCCAAGGTGTCCCAGTTGAGGGCAAGGCAATTTCTTTGGAAAAGCTAAATAAGGACCTGTAGAGGCGATCTCTAGTGAGGGCCTTCAGTCTTGTCCTTAGAGGCCTGGGGTGGGCTGCTCCAGGGTCCTGGCACCAGCTATGGGTGAAGAGTAGCACCCCAGGGTGCTTCATCTGGCACAAGGCTCCTGCCCTGGGTATTATCCTCTCGCCTACCCAGGAGAAAAGCCTTAATAGATGCTTGTCCCCAGTCTGCAGGTCACATAGCTATTATACAGGGTACCTATAGAAGAATGTCCTGAATCTATCAGCCAGGCCCAGGACCCCAGACTGAAACTTGGGTCCTTTCAGATAGCTCTGAGGCACCTAACTGTACTGAAAAGTACCCTTAATTCTCTACTATCCCAGAGACGGTTGCGGGGCAATAGTCAGGTGGCCTGATTGTGCCAGCCAGTGCTGAAAGTCAGAACACAGGAACAGGTAACATTCAGCTCCAGGGCCCTAGAAAAGCCTGTGAATTGGCTTCCAAGCCCTAAAAAGGGACCCATGCATTCCCAGTCCATCCCTGAGCACAGCAGGCAGACTATCCCAGCCTGCTGCCCAAGAGCCGGGCCAAGTCTCCTGTCCTGTAGCCTGAGAGGTGCTGTCAGGGGCAGGACTATACAAAGGGTGGAAGTCACACCCACTTGTCCCTAGGCTGCTAAAGAAAAGCCACAGGAGAGTGACCAGGGGGACAGGACAACTGAAGAGCTGGTAGCAGAGACTGACAGCTGTGTGATGCCCTGCCCACCCTGTGCTATGTGAGAAACCGATAACAGAAGTGCCTTCACATTCACACGGGGCAGGTAACTGTCAGCACCTCAGAAGCAGACTGCAGAGCGATGGAGACACTTTTGGCAACAGTCACAGCAGTTTGGGTCGCCATTCTGCAGCTTCTCTAAGCTGGCATGGTACCATGTGGGCTGGTGGAAACATCAGGCCAGGAAGGACCTGCTGCTCTGTCCTGTGGCAAGGCCTCAGCTCTGGGAGGATGGGGAACAGGAGCTGCCAGCCAGTCTGCATTCAGTTTTCTGACAACCATCCCCACCACAACTTAGCCCCACAGAAACTACCCTCGGCTTAGGCCCTGGACAGCCCATCATAATGTCCTGGGCTGGGGGTTGGGGGTGGCATGCCAGCCTGGGAGCCTGGAAGGATGCTTGCCTCGCTAAGACCAGGCAGGGGCTTCTTTCTGAACACTGAAGCCTCCCCTCCTGGTTGTTCCTTTGAGCTGTTTGTCTGTTTCCAACATTCTGTGGTGCCTGCCCACACTTTAGAGGAGGGGAGGCGAGAGGGGAGGAAGGGAACTTCAAGAAAAACCCCAACTGCCCCACAGTGGCAGGGGCAAGGGGACCCTGAGGCGGCAGACTCTCGAAGGCAGTTTCTATTTAACAGGAAGAGAAATGATTGTTTCAATTTGAGGCACTTAGCCCCTGGTGGCTAAGAGGTCCCATCACCCACCTGCCCACAGCTCTGTCGTGGAACCCACGGAACCCCGGTTAGGCTTCCTGTCCTCCCCCACAGACCTTCATTTACATTCCTGACTGGTCTTAAGCCACACTTAGAGGGGACCTAGGCCATACCCACCCAGGTCATACCTACCTACCATGAAGTGAACTGGGCTCCAGGGGACAGGGACACTGGGGACTCTGGAATGGTCAGGACAGAGGAGATACTCCAAAACAAAGAGCACCTCTCTTGGGACATCCCCAAATCCTCCCACGCCCATTGAGCATCACTATTTTCCAGACATAAGTATGATGTGGTGCAGTGGGTGGCTGTCCAGGACCACATGATAGACAGAAACAGGGCTGAGCCTGGAGGGTGGAGTCTCTGCTGGGCACCAGGGTCGGAAGTCAAGCTCCCTAAAGCCTCTCCAGAAGCCCTAGCCCACACCAGCACACGCACCCCCCCCAACAACTCACCCATGCCCTCGTGACTCCTCAGCATACCCTAACAGCGCATTTATCTTCCCCTCAGCAGGGGCTTGCCCATGCCCTCATGACTGGCCAGAGTATACAATGCAAGCACCCAACAAACACAGAGGTCTGGTTGCTAGAGCCTCTGCCAATGGGGCAGGATTTCATCTGTGAGACAGGGTGGGAATGGAACTTCCCAATCACCACCCACACCCAGGGCACTCTCCCCGTCCCTGACTCCACATGGACAGAGCCTATACTGCAGCTCATGGAAATCAGCAGAGACCCTCCACAATGTCCATCCACCGTTTGACAGGGCTCTCTCCATGGGACTCAACTTTACATCCTTCCTACTGCCTGACACCATGCCAAGTGTGTAAACACTCTGAGATACGCCACTCACAGCCTGGGGCCCCAGGCTAAACCCCAGAAACTTTCCTTGCCACTGAGATCCCCATGTCTTACTTGGCTGGGGTCTATGATGTCTGTAAGCCTGAACCCTATCAAGAATATCAACACAGTGGATCTCTACACACAGACTATAAGATCAGGCAGTCTGTACTTCTTCCTCAGCCCCCAGCAAGTGGGAGAGACTGGTGTCTAGGGAACGACAGGCAAGTGTAGGGACAGGATCTCCCACCCAGTCTTCATTCACAAACTCCCTAATGCTGAGAAAAGACCCTCACTAGCCTCGTGTCCCAACCTTGTCGACTTGTACCATCAGGGCTGCAATGGCACAAGAATGGGCAGGAGATAGGCAGCACTGTGTGCTGTAGCCCATGACACAGAACCTGAGAGGGGTGTACAGTCAGCCACCAGCCCTATCTCAGGGACAGGGGATGGAATGATTGACAAGCTGCAGGACAGCCTCTCTACACTCTGGGGACCAAAATCTTCATCCAAATGGCACCTAGGATAGCTGTCTATCCCTTCAGTACAAATGAGAGCCAGTATTGACCAAACAACAGATGCAGCCCTTGCTAGGCTAAGCCCAGCTTAGCATGCCTGCCCCCTCCATAGACAGGATGGCAGGGGTCTCCTCTGCTGCACCAGAGGCACCCATGATGCTCCACAAGCCCCCAACACCAAAGCCTCTGAGAAAGGGGCCTGAGTCTGCCTCATCTCTGCTGGGCCTGCCTACCCCCTTCCTAGTCTGCTCCCCAAGCAGCTCTCAGGGCAACTGAGGCCGGAGCCAGTGTCAGGGGAGGGGGACCAGAAGAAATGGCATTTCTGCCACAAAGCATGGATACCATGTGGTAAGTGTACCCAGAGGGAAAGAAAGGGGAGCAGGCTGGACCATGCACAATAGTACCAGGGCACCAGTACAGCACTCTCAAGGATGGGGCGCCAAGACACTTGGATTACCAAGTATCTATGGAGGGCTGAGCTTAATAAGGAAAACTCAGCTTTATGGGATGAAGATGGAGGCCACAGCCACAGCCTGGGAGCCAAAAGGCCAGGCAGGAGGCACCATCAGGTCCAGCTTGGACAAAAGAGGGAAGACCATTTTAGCACCTGGCAGGAAGGGAAAGGGTCCTGGAAACTGCCTTCCAAGGTTTCAAACCCACTCCTCCTCAGGAAGCCCTCAGCATCACCTAGTGAATGTGACAAAGGACATTGAGGTTTAATCTCATTAAGCCAGAGGTGACAAGTCCAAGCCCTTCACCCGGGTAGCCAGACGTAGGGGAACAACATAAATGAGTCAGGAACGCCAGACTTGGAGAGACCGCACACACTGGGCCTAATTAAGAGACCCCGGCTCAGAGCCTATTGACTCCCTCCCCTTCATATACAATGTTAAGGTGCCACTCCAGCTTCCTAGAAAAACAAACAACTGACGAGAGGTGATGAACAAGCCAGAAATCCACAGAGGGCTGGAGAGAAAGCTCAGTAGTTAAAATGCTTACTGTTCTATAGAGAGTTGGGGTTTGGTTCCCAACATCCACAGCAGGTGGCTCACAACTGTTATTTTAGCTCCAGGGGATCCCATGCCTTCTGGCCTCTGTGGGCACCTGCATGTATGTGGTAACCCAGGTTTGGTTCCCAGCACCCACATGGCATAGCCATCTACAAATCCAATTCCAGAGGATCTGGCCTCATCTGACCTCTGCAGGCACTGGGCATGCACATGGAACACTTACATACTTTAAGGCAAACACTCATACACATAAAATTAAAAGAAATCTTTAAAAAGAAAGGCAGCAGGAAGTGAGGAAAAGACGAAAACGCAAATCCCAGCAGGCCAGGGCAGCTGACACAGGAACACAAGGGGACTGGGCTCATTTCTTCATGGAGCCCATACCATGCTCCTGGGCTGTCTCAACTACACATTCCAAACACAAAGGAGACTGACTGCAAAGGCCCAGAGAGACAACATGGCCCAGCATGAACACTGATGCCCATATCGGAGTCTCCCACTGGCATTGGAAAAGTGACTCCACTTCTCTGAGCCTCAGTTTCCCCTCAAATGTGGACAGAAGAGTATGTCTCCAAGATACCTATGAAGACCTGTCAACACTACATGCAGCCCGGGGCATACCATACAAAGGATATCATTGCTGCTGGAAAGAGGAAAGGCTCAAAGCCAGCCAGCCAGCCACCAAGATGGCAGCTCTGGAGACTTATTACAGTCCTACAGACCCTCAGAGCGCCAAAAGGCCCCCACTCCCGCCACCTCAAGTGGCAGTCACAGGCAGATATGACAGAGATCCAGGTTAGCTAGGGTTGAGGCCAATTGTGCATCACAGCATCAGGCCAGAGCTCTGTCACCCCATCAAGGGTATCTCAATGCCAGGCCCAGGAAGAGAGGGCCAACCCTCCATATTCCTCTAGCTAGACAAACCCCACTGTTCTCCCGACCCGAAGAGGGAGGTCCCACCTACAGCCTCAAGATAAGGAAAGCAACACCCCTGACTTAGTGAGAGTCTGAAGCCTGGGCCTTTTTCCAAAAACCTTCCTAGAAAAAAGATTTTCTGTTTCCGATACCCAGGTGAGACCCAAATATGTGGGGCATGGCACTCTTGGGATAAGCCTCATTTGCTCATCATGGTCTGAGTTGAGCAGCCTGGATAGGCCCAGCCATGATAGGCTGGCATAACCAGGCATCACCCAGGTATATGCCATAAAAGGGTCCATACCCAGGCCCCTGAACCCTGACAGACTCCCTTCCCCTGTGGTCCCCAGGCCCTCTCTTTCTCCCTTGACACAACCCTGCAGTAAGATCCTCTATACCATACCAAACACTACCCTCACCTGCCAGCCACCTGTGGTCCCCTGCCTGCCAGGCCAGGCCACCTCCCGAGAGAGAGGCAAGAAGGCGCAGCCTCATGGTGAGGGCAGGTGATAGGTCCCACCATGGTGGTGGCCCCATCAGTCCCCGGCCAGCTGGCTCGGGGTCCCACAGTCTCAGGCGATGCAGCTTGGTCAATGAACAGGAGCCTGGAAGGGAAAGGCAGCAAGCGGGGTGAGCCTCTGGAGGCAGCTGGGCTCTCAGGAACAAGTGGTGCTGGCACTGGCCCTGTAGCCCAGTTCCCCTTTCCCAGGGCCCGCCCTGCCCTCCACCCTCAGCCAGACACCTGTGACCACAGGCAGCTCCTGATGGCCGAAACCAAGGGCTTCTTGGAAGCAGCCTGGGAAGCAGCCTCATTTCCTCAATCTGAAACAGACAGTACTTGGTGCAAACAGACTCCCACCTGACCCAGATGCGCTGACCCAAGTTCAAACCCACCTCCGAGTCCAGCCACCTGCCTGACTTGAAGCAGATCAGGTCACCCGACTGGCCTTGCTCCACATCTGTATGCTGGTGGGGCAACAGAAGCCAGTGCCAGCTGGCACTCAGGTGTGCTCCGTGGTCTGACAGTGTGCCTATCATCCTAGCCTGGACCCTGGGGGAGCCTGCACTTTGCCTATAACCTCACATTACACTATGCCTCCCTCCACTCCCCAGCCTGCAGCACACTCGATAGCAAGTCAGGCTTTCAAGTCCTGAGAAGTCCTACAGAGCAGATGCAAGGCTAGGTCCAGAGGCCAGGAGCCGCTGTGCTAGGAACTGGTGTAAGAATGCAGTAAGGCCAAAGCTGGGGACACCAGGCCTGAGAAGCCAGACCTGTAGAAGTGCCATGAGGGTGCTGCCTCTACTGCTGGAGGAGGACAGTATGTCAAGAAAGACGGCAGTACAGAGGACTTTGTACTCCCAACCACCTCCTACCTATACCAGGGCTTGTTCTTCAGGGTACAGGGTGGGTGCCTTCTGTGGCTTTCCAGTCAAGGGCCAAACTCAGGCCCAGTGATGGGAGCTGGGCATGAGGACACAGCACAGTCTTCCACCCCACCATCACCTAAGGCTTTGTCATACTAGGCTGCCCTACTCAAGCGATGGAGTCTGCAGTATGGAGTCAACCTGCCAGGGCAGCTCTGAGTGACAAGCACTGGCTGCTGGCACACACACACTATGTCCACCACTACAGCACTGGGAACAGACTACCAAGATGTCATCAAGGACTGAAAGTCATCCATGGCGCACCCATGTGCAGATGCCCATCTGAAAACTCTTCTGTTGGGGTTTGGGGCTGGAGGGGGGGCTGGTCGGGGCAGAAGGGGAGAACTTGCTTGGCTGAGCATGTGCAAACCCCACTGGCCACAACCTCCTGGGACACTGGGGTGCAAGAGGGTTCCCTTCTCGGTCTGATAGCCAGAGGCAGTCCTACCCTCCCTCATCACCCACTACCCCCAACTGGGCTAAGCTAATACTATCTGGGAACCTCACCTGCTGCAGGGTTACAGCAGCTCCCCACCCCCCGCCTCCCCAAACTCACCACATAAAGGTTCACACTCTGGAATGCACTGGACTGTCTGCATGTCCCGCTCCATCCTACATTGTAAGCAACTCCCATCACAGGTACCTGACCTCTGTTCCCAGACCCAGCTACCTAGATCAGGAGCCCAGGGGTTGCACTTTGCAATAGAGGGTTCCTGGGATCTTGGATCTAAGTCAGAGAAAACACAGCCTATTTTTGTGCTTTCCTTTGGCTTGGGTTTTGTGTTATTTTCATAATGACATAACACCTCCAACAGACAGACCCAAGCTACTGTCCTGAGTGCTAGCCAAACCCCTGTTAATTTGGTTCAAGGCAGGTTTCATTTAGATCAGCTACAGTCAACAGACCAAGTTGCCCTGTCTGGAGGGACTACCATAAGCCAGCCTGTCTGATCCTTCTCCTACTCTGACCAAGAGGTGAGCCATGCCACCTTGGCTGTGCCTGGTGGACATTATGAAACCCTTGATCCTTCTGCCTTGGGTCTGGCAGGTAAATAAGGCCTATACCCCCAAGACAGAGTAGGGATGAGGTGGGGAGGCCCTTTATAGGATCATCCTGGCCATCTGTGAGAAAACTGACTCTTGCCATCTCAGCAACCAAGAATGGCAATATTCAGTGTCATTCTTTCCACCTGCCCCCAAGGCTCAACCTAGGCCCCAGAGCAGGTGGGGCCTAGGATTGCAGGGCCACCTCTCAAAGCTAACAGCCTTGCCTCCAGCCTCAGTATGGCTCCATGCTAAGCTCTGAACACATCCCATCCACACTCCACACAACAACCTCATTGTCTTCTGCACTGCCGGAGCCCATTGAGAATACCATATAGAGTAAGGCAGATGACTAGTCACAGGCCCCTGTTCACTCACTGAGGGTCCTCACATGAGGCACAGGCCTTTCTATGGCCCACCTAAATGTACCAACTGCTGGAGAAGTCTCTAACAGGAAAAGTTACTAAGTTATGTTCTCACCTTCATGATGCACACAGCCAGGTCTGTGTAGATCATACATTGCCTGAGATCTGACCAGTGCCTACACCTAAGGCACAGCCAGGGGGCACCTGTCCCATATCAGCCCAGCCCTACCATGCCTCTCAGCTGGGGTCTTATTTGTCAGGTGCTGCCTAGGCCAAGCCAAGCCATAGGTCCTCTGACACTTGGCAATGTAACATTGGAGCAGATTTGTGAGCACTAAACTTGCCACTGTGAGCAGGCAGAACAGCAGGACCAGTTCTTCCGTGGTCACTTCTTCCTAACACAATGACATCAACATCACCTAGGTGGCTTGGGGTCAGCCATGGTGGTATTCACACCAAGAGAACTAGAAAAAGCCGAGATAAGCACTCATCACCACCCAAGTAGGCTGCTATACATTGACTAGAGCAACACAGCCATTACTGGGGTAGATACGTGATCAAAAGGGGCTACTTCTCATCCCTCAGACAGACCCAGTGAAGCATGGGGGTCCACTTGATCTTACTCCTGCCTCTCATCTTCCTTTCAGCCCAATAATCCAAGATGACACTGAGGCTCACCCCTGGGTGTTGGACCTTCGAGTACCCAGCTTGTAGCCCCAGGGAAACCCTGTAAGAAGCCCCACTGCCCTCCCCCAGCTTTCACCCCTCTTAGATTGGACCCAGGCAGCCAGAGCCTGGGCCCAGACTGGAGCCTCTGTGCCCCATCAGAGCAAACAACCCCACAGACCTCAGCTTCCTTCCTTCCAAAGGCAGACAGACTGAGCACAAGCGGGCAGAGTGGTAGGAGGGCAGAAGACAGACCTAGCTCCTGTGGGCTAAATTTAGCCTTGGTGATGTGGTCACTAAGACTATGTCCCTCTTCCTCCACCTGACACACTGACAGGCTCCTCAGCACAGACACCAAAGGCCATCAAAAGGCCTAGCTATCTAGCTAGCCTGGGTCTCAGGGCAGAAAGATGACAACCTTGGAGGCACCCGCTAAATACCAAATCTGACATCTGACAATTTCCTGACTCCCTAGAGAGAGTCACTTCTACCTGAGTAGTGCCTACCTAAGGGAGGGGGTAGATTCAATATCCCTGTGGGCCCCACATACAGAAGGTCTCATGACCATCAGCAATCAGGGCCCATTCTGGCTCTGCCTGGTCATTCTCTCTGAGTCCTCCCACCAAGGGTACCTCTTCTACGAAGCCCTCCTTAGTCCTCTTGGAAGATCCAGCTGGTCTCTAGACTGAAGGCCGTTTGGCAATCTGGGCCCAGTCATCAGTGAGGGTCTGGCCTTGTAAACAGTGTCCCAAAGGAGGCTCCTTACTTCCTACGACCACTTTAGACCTGACCTAGTCCCAGGCAGGTCTCCTCCAGGCTCCATCAGGTAACTATAAACAAGCCTTAGCCTGTCAGCCTCAGCCTCTCAGCTGCAGCCAACCCTGCCACCCCCACTCCCCAGGATCTAAATGACTCACAGGGCCAGCATGCTGCCACCTCCGGCCCACACTGCAGGCATCCATGAACACTCACCTGCCCAGGCTTGCTGCTGGCAGGCAACAGCAGTGCCAAAGTCAAGTTTGATCCACTGGGAGGCAAGATAGGTCATGGGAACCAGGGTATCCTGAACTCCACCAGGCCAGCCAGTCACACAGTCGAGAAAGGTCTTCAGAAAAGAGTTCCTGAAGGTCATGATCAGGTGAGGGAAGAAGGAGGGGACCCATGACAACACACACAGACATACACCAACAGAACTGTAGTCCTCACCCTGAAGCTGAACAGTCCATGAGAGACCCAGGCCTTCTTGTACCCAAGAAACACAGCCCTGAAGTCAGATGGAGGCTACTCTGCACGCCTATGGGCCCAAGGAAACCTCCAACATTAGGTCAAGGAGGATGCCGACCCTCCCCCTGTGAGAGTCCTGCAAGTTTTGAGCCTGGGGAAGCTCATATTGATTGCCATCATAGAGCAAGGCTGGCCTGCAGACAGGGAGTATCCAGCCAGAGTTCCACTTCTGACGAGACAGGACCTGGTGTCTTTTCATTGAGAAACCAGGGTGTCCTGTACATATTCCAGGAATACGGGAGGCTAAGAACATAAGGTAAGACCCCGGAGCTGCCAGAAGCTGTGGAAATACCATCTGTAACCCAGACACTGGCTCAGACCAGCTCAGTGTCCAGTGGGGGCTGCTCCCAACCCAGGTCCCAAACACAGACACCCCCCCCTATGGACAACGGAGTGAAACAGGCCCTCTCACAGTACCCCAAGAGCAGCTCAGCCCTGGCCTGACTGCTTCCCTTCACCTCTGCCATTCCTCACAGGCACATTTTATCCTCCAACACCAGGCTTAAGGCAACTAACTGTACTTTTGCCCAGAGCCATGGTTACGTACAGTTAAGGGGATAGGTTCAGGCTCCTGCTCTCTGGGAGTCCCTAGGACATGGAACAGACTCCTGAGATGTGGGAGCTACTCTCATCCAAGAGAAGAAGTCAGAAGAGGCACAGCCAGGCAAAGACCAAGGCCTAACAGGGGACAACATGACATTGGTCCTGCTGTGCAGAGATGTGGCCAGGGTGGGCTGAGGAATCTGGATGTAAGCCCCAGAACTAAGCCAGAGGCAGGTGACCTGGCTGAGTTATATCTGCTAAGCAGGGACAGATGCAGAAAAGACAGATGAGGGACTCTGTCCTCACCTAAAGACAAAGCAGGGCCTCTTTCTGGGCAGGGCATGAACAAAGCAGAACAAGATGACTTGAGGAACTCAAACAAAATCAGAGCCAGGCTAATGAGGTGTAAGAAGGCAGTATGGAGCCTATGGCTTGTGGAAGCCTACTTCTCAAATGCTGCATGGAGTCAACACCTGCTCTCCACCCCAGCCATCTCCTGGACCCAGTGGCCTACCATCTGAAGACCAACTAGAACGCTAAGCGCTGCTCATTTGGCTCTTGTTCCAAGACTATTCCGCAAGGACAGAGCCCTGCTTCTTGGATATGGGGGACAAGGCCCATGCTCTTAGGCACGCTGGAGTTTAGCTCTTAAGAAGCTAGCAAGCTTTCATGTACCCTAAAAGCCATGGAGCCACAGGGCCAGGCCACTTCTCCCTGCTCCACTTCTGAGCACAGGAAGTGTGGGTGGAGGGTCCTGGAGCAGGGCTCTACACACAGCACACCACAACACCACAGTTGTCTGGGCTTTCAGATACTGGTCTCATGGAACAGGATGTGTCACTCTCCCTGAGACAACAGCACTCATCCCCAAACAAGTCCCCAGTGCTCCCTGGGATGGTAAGGCACTCCAGGAGCTCAGGGCCTCACAAGCTCCCCTCCCTGGCCTGGTCCTGAACCAGGTTGTCAGCTTCCTGCTGGGCTTGCTTCCAATCCCATCAATGTCACTGAAAGCCTGCTCACCGCCCTCAGCCCCGCCCTGGCCCGTGCAGCCACCCCTCAGGAGGACAGCAGCCTGCAGACGCCTAGCTTGTACCAATGCCAAGCTGCACACCAGGGCTTCAGCCTATCTGGGTGGTCAGTGCCACCTCTAGCTCAAATCAACCTGGCACAGGAAGGCTCTCAGCTGGAGAATCTGTCAAAGTGAGGCACATTTGTGCACCACCCTGACAGCCTCCACCTTGCTCTGTCTGGGAGGGCAGGACAGGCTGCAGTGTAGAAGGAAGGTCTAACAGTGACAACACAGAGGGCAGAGGTGAGAATCAGACAAGGACAGAACTTCTGGGTTTCCCTCACCCTCTAAAATCCAACAGGTCACAAAAGTTCATACTCAGCTGTCAGCACGAGGTCTTGGTACTAGTACTAGGACTGGTGGCACTCACTGTGTAGGGTTCATCAGTGGACACAGGAGCATCCTGACAAAGGGGTGTGACCTGTCACCTCCTGGGAAAACAGCACCAAACACATTCCAGCAACCCTAACTCAGAGTCATGTATGTATGTATTCAGAGAGCGTGCATCATGGCATGGGTCCTGACAGCCCAAGGCCCACAGCAGCTGAAAGGACAATAAACTGGGCACATTCACACAAGAAACATAAAACAAGAATGAAATCCAACGAAATAGAAGCAGCTTGAAGGAAAGCAGCAGCTTCCGGTTACAACTGGACTAAAGCCACACTGCAGGGAAGAGCTCTAATGGTATTGTGGGGAAGGCGCTACGATGGGAGCTGATGGGGGACTTAGGGGACCCTCTAGCAGCCTCACTGGAGGAAACATCACCAAGTTATGTAGGAAAGATGTGTGCCTCTCACGGTAACCCAGTGGCTCCTTCTGCACACAAATCAGCTTTGTCCCTATACACCCAGGACACTTTCAAAACCCAAACCCCAGCCAGGACCCACCCTCAGGTTCCACGTCTTGCTCTGCAGAATTCAATCGTGCTCCAGACACATGCTGCCCTGGTATCACCTACTCCTTACCAGGAAGGATGACAAGACTATCACCCTCCTCCAACTGGGGGACAGTACACTGCAATGTGCGGGAGGTACCCAGCTTAGCTGGTTCAACACAGCCTCTCTCAATACTGCCCAGAGTCACCATAGGGTGAGGAAGTCAAGGCTCATCCTGGTTACCTATCTCTGAGGCAGGGAAGCTGGAGCTCTGTCTCCCCCCACTCCCCCACGTCTCAACACCTGAGCCTCCAGAGGTTGGGCAACCATCTGGAGTCGCTGTGTCCCAATGGCAGTCCTGAGGCCAGTCTGAGTAGGAGTCAGTCATAGCAGCAGAGAGCATGCCTGCACAGAGGGCACAGCGCCAGGACAAAGGCTGGATGACACACTGTCCAGACCTCCTTCTGGCCTGCCCACCTGGCCAGCTGTCCAGGGAAGTAAATGCTCCCACCTCATTGGGTGCTTCCTTCCCCAGACCCTGTGTTCACCTGTGCCACACAAGACTACTTTTTCAGAGCCTAGATTCCTCACTAGACTCAGCTCCAAGGGGCCAGGAGGGACCCCCAACTCCTGGCCTCCACAGGTGGACACGCCCAACATCCACTTTCTACCT
>LOEQ01000090.1:419006-434360 GCA_001685075.1 Bramus lutescens | reverse complement strand
GAGAGAGAGAGAGAGAGGAGAAAGAAAGATTTAAAAAATTTTTAAATTTAAAAAAAAAAACCTTGCACAGAGGAGAAAGAAACCCAGCATTGAACACACTGGCTCAAGGCTGTGCTCGGTACAGTACTAGTGAGGATGGGTCCTGAGGCATGGGGACCCTGCTGGACAAGTGTCTCCTCTGGTCACTAGAAAGATCAGTGGAGCTGGGACAATAGATCTATTCCCAAGCCCCTGTTGGGGTACAACCAATAACAGCCTCCCTTTCTGGCCCTGGGAACTCCTGCACTCCCGGATGGTTCTAGAAGCAGCCATCCCAGATGCCCCTTCCAGAGAAATACTTCTCCCCCAGCGGCAGATCTGTGCACCTGATCACCTTCCCCACAGTGAACGTTTCCATCCCAGTCTGCACACCCATGAGCAACTCTTCTCCCTGCCCCTGGGCCCCTGGGACTAGGACTCTGCAGTTCTGAGAGACCCTCAGCCATCACTCCCTACTTCAGGGCCAGAACCAAGCAATAAGCCCTACTTCAGTACCTCTTATGACCACTGGTGAAAGCCATGGCCCCACACGCAGAGATGAGAAAGCAAAGATTCAAAGACGGAAACGCGCTAAACACATCTGCTGCCCAGGGTTCACATGCCACTGATGGCTCCCACGATGTCCAGCACTCACACACCAACAAGGACACACACACTGCCTAAGGATAAAGTTGCCCAGCCCTGCAGCCCACTGATGACTTACACAGCTCTGAAACAGGAGTGCCCTCATTTCCCACAGGCCAAATGCCTGAGCACAGGGCACCTCCAATGGGCAGCCACATGGAAATCTGTAAGGTGATGGCCTTCTCCAAGAAAGACCACACACACACACACACACACACACACTGTGAGGTTGTCTTTCCTGGTCTCTAATCAAAGGATTACCTGAAAACCCCAGCATGCACACATGCAGGTTCCGTGAGCACTACCTCTGCCTTATCTCCCGTGTGGTTCACACTGAAGAGAAGCCACTACTACCACCTGGGCCAGCACCAAGCCAGCCAGGGCAAGAAGGACTAGGAGGGAAGTCAGAGGAGTACTGTTCCTGCCAGCCAAATCCCCCAAACCTGATGGGTGGCCTAGTGCACAGAGACAGTCGGCTCCAGCCACCTCTTCATGGAGGCCACCATCCTGCTGTAAGCTAAGCACCTTCAGGGTCAGTGACACCTCTCTGAGCCTGGTCCTCCTATGAATGGGGCAACTCTCTCCCAGGACTCTTAAAAGGTGGAAAGGCTTAGCAGGCTGACATTGAGAGAACTCAGTGAACCCAGATGTCCATGAAACCATAGCCCTGCCAGGCCTGGAGGTCACAGAAGCCTGAGCTGAATTCAGGATCCCATGTCCACCAGTCACCAGTACAAGTCCTGGCTATGCTGAAATGGCAGCCAACAGGTAGGAACCCCCAACCCAAGATGAGCTCTGCAGACCCCTAACACCCCTAACACAGCATACACACTGTGGGCTGGGACAGGGCCAGGAAACAAATCTACACAAGCCACAGCGCAGCTTGGTACTGCCCTCACTACACCCTGCCCAGCCGAGTCTCAGCTGGGCACACTGCCAATATATGTACCCAAAGTCTATGCCCCACCCTGCCAAGAGCACACACCTCTACCAAGAACCAGAGAGATGAGCAGGGAAACTGAGTCAGACACTAAGGTATACACCTGCCACCACCCACTGCCCAGGGCTGCTCCCAGAATGAGAAGGGAAGGAGTCACCCCTCAACACCAGCACGAGGTGTGGACAAGCCAGAAACAGGGTCCTGTTCCCAGGCCACACAGACATCCATGTGAGCTCCTGTCCAGAGTTTGAGGCTTGGGCCAGGAAGCCGGGTGGAGACTGGAGGGTGGGGCCCATCTAACCCAGAGTTGCTGAAAAGAGCCCACGAGGAAGTAAAAATAGGAAATAAAAATAAAATTGCTCCGACCAGCCGCAGTTGTTTGTGAAGGAAACAGGGTATCTCCTTGCCTAGCAAGGCAGGCTGGCTCCAGTACCTCCCAGATGCAAGGCGTCCCCACCCCTGCTGACACCATAAGGCTAACCAGGCGCCTGAGACCCAGCAGGAAATGTTGAAAAGGGGAGTCCTGAGGTCCTGGATTCAAATTCTAGCTCAGCAGCTAACCAGCCACATGACTTCTCTGTATCTCCCTGTGGCTTCAGGCATGGGGAGGGAGAAAGGGGGAGCTATACCGCACTGTACCCCACCCTGCTGAAGCCCCCTGTGGCAGGAGCTGCAGTCCAGTGAGCCCTGCTCTGTCCCCACCATCTGCAAATCCGCTCGCTTTGCCTGAAGTGGACAGTAGAAAACAAGGCACTAGAGAGCAGTCCTCCACAGGCAGCCTAGCCCTTGGCTTCCCCACCCGCACAGCCTGCCTGCAGCTCTCAGACCTGATTTCCTCATCAACACAATGAGAGGAAGCCTTCCTTCCTATCCTTCCCTGCTGAGCCTTGCCAGCACTCACACCAGGCTCCTTTACACTAAAGTGTGGGCAACTGACCCTGGCTTTGGGCCCTACTAACTACATCCCCTGGGGCACAGACCTCCCTTGGAGCCACAGTTAGAAAGCAGGGATAGGCCACTGGACCTTAGCTGGCACACTGCCCTCTCCCTGACAGCACCAGGCACTTTCTGGGTCAATACTCAGACTAGTAGGGAGTGGCGAGGGTGCCTCAGAAAGGAAGTTGAGGTGCTGTAGACAACTAGCAATACCTGTTGTGGTCTAGGCCTGGAGAAACTGGCATATAACACATGACAAGCCCCTATGCATGGACACAGGTATGCATACATACAGAAACACACAGACAATGCACAAACCTCATGCATGAACACAGTTACACATGAATACAGATATACTCAAGCATAGTCATGCACACTCACATGTGGGCACTACAGAATCTCAAACATGGATGTGGGTATGCACATAGACATGCTCACATAGGGCCATGTATACAGGCAGTACAGGAACTTCATATATGGACACAGGTATGCACAGACACACACAACAATCCAGACTCACACATGGCCAACAGATCAAACCTCATGTATAACACAGGTATGCACATAGACATAAGCTTACATATGGCCATGCATACTCTACATATGGACAATACACAGGATCTCCCACATGAACAAGTGTGCATACTTGTTACAGGTAGCTAACACACAGAAGCTCATGCACAGACACAGTATGCAGACATATGCACACAAGCATGCACATTCACAGGTAAACAATAGAAAGAATTTCATGCACAGACACAGAGTGCACAAAGATACAAGCTCACAAATAGCTGTGAACACTTATATGTGAATACCCAGAACCTCATACGTGGACACACATATGCAGACATGATACACATGCAGCTATGTACACTTACATGTGTATAATACACAGAACCTCATACATGAATACAAATGTACATACAGATACACATACATAGCCATGCACACTCACATGTGAATGATACACAGAACTCCATTAACAGACACAAGCACACACACAGACACACATGCATAGCCACATATACTCAACATAGCTAATAAACATGAACACAGGCATACCTACACATGGTCATACACACTCATATGTGGACGATATGCAGCTCCTCACACACAGGCATGATGCACACACAGAGGGTCAGACATGGGCACAAGTCCATCCACCTACACAGGTACGTACACAAAGAACAAAGACTTCCTCACTCACACTTTGCCTAGCACCCAGTTGCACAAACAAGCAGGAGGGCCCTGCACTCATAGTGTTTGGACTCTAAAAGACCAGGGAAAGTCTGTGGTGGCCAGCATGGCCTAGATCCAAGCAGGAAGACTAGAAGAGAGGATCACACATTACAAACCAGGTCCAGGCTTTCTGCCAAGTGGGCTGCAGGCTGTAGACCCTATAAGCTAACCAGGAGACTGGTAGGCCCAGGTCCCCATAAGTGAGAAAACAAGTGGGGACCGAGGACAAAAGAACAAAAGGAACTTCAGCCCTCTAGTCCCCCAGGCATAAAGGACTAGCCCCATGTGCTTACTGCCAGCCATGTTCAGATGCCCACTGGTCAACAACACAGGTCCCTCAGTCCCCAGGTTCCCACACCAAGTGAGGAGGCCACAGCAGGAGGCGGATGGTAACAGTGACAACAGTCACAGTGTTGTTCTCAGGAAGGCAGCCAAGGAAACCTGAGGGAGGGAGGGGTGACCAGCAGGCCTGCCGCCAGGAGGGGTGGAGGGGTCTCAGGGGGAGAGGTCACTTCAAGAGTCCTGGTGGAACCGGAGCCCTGGAGAGGAGAAAGACCCCCTCCCCAAAACTAGCTCCTATACCACTTCACCCACAAGTCCCAGAAGGTGCAGGGCCCCCCAGAGTCTCCACCATGCAAGGCTGAAATCAGCACAGCCCCCTCTGATAATGACTTCATAGCTTATCAGGCATGTCCAGGGCCACGTGGGCCCAGCAGCCGTCCTCTCCTCTGCCCCATGAGTGACTGTGTGTCCAGTAGCCTGGCACGGGAGACACAATAACTATCCACAAGTAGATAAGTTCCCAAGCCACTGCAGGCAGGGAGGCCATGATATCAGCATAGCAATACCAGCTGGCCAGCCACAGCTTCAAGAGCCAGCTGCCCAAAGGGTACACACCACCCACCAGTGGGGTATCCAAAGTAGCTCAGTGACCTGTCCCATGACCCTATGACCTGGAAGGTGCTGTCAGCTGAGCCAGAGTCTGACCCAGGAGCCAGAAGTGGTTTTCATGTCCTGCAGCCAGGTGGACAGAGAGTATACCCAACACAAGAAGGCCCTGCAACACTACAAAATTCTCCCTTAGAAACCACAACACAACAGTCATGGGAGCTAGAACGAGCCAACCAGGTCAGCTGCCTGGCTGTAGCTGCACCCCAAACATCTGCCCAGAGAGGCCTTGCGGAGAACACTGGCCAGGACAGCTAGGGAAGCTGCCAGTACCCACAGCTCTGCCTCCCAGACCAAAGAGGCCTCATGAGGCATGGAGCAGGCCAGTCCTCCTCACCTGGGCGGGCCATCAGGGGCAGGAAGAATATGCAGTTAAAGAGGACATCCTGAGTCAAAAAGCTGTCTGTAGACCGTAATGTCATGTGCATGCCCCACCTAGGTCAGTCAAACTTCTCCAAAGACCACAGGTAGTCTTGTGAGGGTGAAGCAGCCAGAACCACAGGGATCCAGGCACCCATCCCAAGACAAAGCCGGGACCACCTCCCCTCTTACTCATGCCAGACCTGGGGCCCACCCTACTAGTGGTGGCTTAGCCTTGGTCCAAGCACTGCCTTGAGCTTATACAGCGCCATCAAGACAGAGTGAGTCCATGACACCAGGAAGGGACCATAGGCCTAGGATACAGATGGGCTAGAGTCCATCCAAAATCTGGCCCACAGCAGCATCCTCTAGACATCTGTGAAGGACCGCATCCCTCCTCAGACGTTCCCTGAACCTCCCTTACTTCTCCTAGGTACCACCGTCCATCTGCTACTTCCTGCCTTGACTTTTGCTACTACACCCCCTGTATAGCAGCAGAGCCTTCACCACGCATCACCTCCACAGGCTCTATCCCAACATTCAGACCCCAGTTCCTTTGACCTACCTCTGGCCTTCTGCCCTCACTAAGACCTAACCTCATGCTTTCCCTAGCCAATGTCCCTAGACAGGTCTGTGACCATGCAGTTTGCCACTGGCCTCTCCAAAGCTCCTTCTGAGCACATTTTCTCCCACTCTGCATCTCTATATCCTGCTGGAATCCCAGCCTTCCTCAGGATGCCATGCCTGCCCCTGCATATCTCCTCTCCCCACAGCCATAGCTAGAGGGAAGCCTTGCCTGTGCACCCTAGGGAGCTCCTCTGTGGGCTAGGTACTCACGGCTCTGCCTCAGCTCCTTAGTCCCTTGTAAGACTGGCACTCAGCAGGCAGAGCTACAAGAAACCAGCATATCTGACTTCTCTTTAGGGTTGAAGTTCTGAAACTGCACCCACTCGTGCTGTGGTAAGGAACATAACTGCTGGAGGCCACAGCCAAGGGACACCCAGAAGTCTTAAAGCAGATCACAACAGCGGAAAGAGTGTGGCTGTCAAGCTCAGGGATGACAACATCAAAGAAATCTGTCCCAGAAGCCAGGGAAGACACCTGCTGATTCTGGGGTAGGGGCTCTGCAGAGGGCATTTTCCATAAACACCCTACAGGGTTTTAACACACAGCACAGGGGATTCCGCAGCAAAAGGCCCAGGTGTCACCTACCCTGAAGGACAGGGTACTCAGAGCCAACCTATCCAGAGAGAGACTCAGGTACTGGGCCCTGGGGGAAAAGGCTGAAGCCAATTCTGCCATAAACTGCCAAGGATCCTGGAGGGCAACGCAAACATACACCCCCCACCTCCACCAAAATCGGGTGTCCATCCTTCCTGCTTGCCACCAAGAAAAACAAGAGAGGAAGAGTTATACAGCTTGAGTCAGAAAGTACATGGAGCAGGGAGTGAGGGATAGCAGTACCTAAGAAGCTGCAGGGCCTGGAGACCACATAGCCCAGTCTTTCTAGGCCAGGTCTCCAGGGTCCCAAAATCAAGTGGTGGCAGGTGCCCTGTCATCATACCCAGGGAGTCCAAGAGGGAAAGAAGCTCTGCCCCTCTTGGCCCTGGTATTCAATGACTAAGATCCCCACCTCCCCAACCCTCCTCAACCTTGATCCTAGGCAGAAAGTCCAAAGCAGGTAAGTGGGGGTGGCTCTGCCACCTCCCCTGGACTCTGGTCCCAATCAGAGCTGTCCCACAGCCACCAAAGAGGGACAGGGACAGTACTTCTTGTAGTCTCTGTAGCAGATAATACCAAAAATGACCTCAGGACTAGGAATGGGGATGGACCAAAAACGTGAAGATTGACTGACTCTGGGAAGAAGCCTATTGTTCCATCCAAAATGGGCCTGAATAGGGCCACCTACCCTAAAGATAGCATCTCCAGTGGGCAATGACACATAGGGGGCCAGCAGAGTCATATTCCACACCTTGAGAACCAGAGGAGAGACTGGAAATCGGGTCATCAGGGGAGCAGCTAAGAGCGGATCTGTGGCCACAACATCCCCACCAGGTCTGAGCTCAGACTCAGTTCCAAACAGAGTTAATCATTCCCACATAAGCCAGTCACATGACCCCTCCCAACTCTCTCTCTCTCTCACACGCACGCACGCACGCACACGCACGCACGCGCACACACACACACACACGGTTCCCACAGCACACATCTGTGACCCAGCTAGCAAGAGGAACGCTAGAGAAGCCTGGCTAGGCAGCTGGATCCTTCTGGAACCCTTCAGGGGAAGACCCATGCTCACGCCCACCTGGACATCCCAACCCTAGAGTCTCAGCTGGGGCCACAGCTCTCTGGAGAAGGTCTGCTTTAACTACATGGCCTACCTAGCAAACTTGTACTCACGATTCAAAACCTAACTGTCACAATTCCATGAAGTGTCCTCAATTTCCCAGGCACCTAAAACTTAGGTGGTGGCTGTAGGCACCATGCCCCTGCCCCTCCCCACCCCTTTCTTAAAAACCACAGTATCTGCAATGCATGTCCCTTGCCCTAAAAGGGTCTCCTCTAATACTCCCAGTTGTAATCCAGAGCCACGTCCAGTTCCACCACCAATGGCTGGCTAAGAGCCCATGGCATCTTGGGTCTCAGGGGCACTCCAGTCTGATTCCTGTCCCCCTAAGCCAGGGAAGGGAACACAGTCATTCCTAACGAGCTGGTATCCAGATGTGTCACAAGACTGAATGGCCACCAACCCAGAACAAAGGCAAGATGCCAGAAAGGAAATACAGAGGCCTCCAGCTGCCAGGGGCCCTAAGGAGGCCAAGACCCAGAGGGAGAAGAAGAGCTACTTAGGGACACATAGACATCTGGGGAGAGAGAACCTGGGCAGGACAGAATCAGAGGCTCAGGTGGACACCTCTCCCCAAAACTAAGAGTAGCTGTAACATCTCTAAAAGCCCATCTGCAGGGCGAGATGACAAAAGGCATGTCCAGACATCAGAAGTCTGAAGGAGGTACATCTACCAGGGTCCTTGAGCTGAAGGAACAGCTTATGCTGTCACCAACACAGGCTGCATGGTGCCCAATGCTGTCTGAGGGGCACCTGTCTGGTAAAGTGTCTAGACACCAGGCCTTGGATTTCCAAAAAATGAGGTTAAATGGCCCTGCCAGCCCTTTCCAGAGCACTGGGCATCTTCTAGCTCCAGCAAAGCCAGAGGCCGATTCCATCAGCTCAAGTTGGGCAAGACATGCTTGGCCCTGCCCTCAGGAAGTCTCGGAAAGAGACACAGGATCAAAGCTGGCCACTCAGGACTCACCCCGGCTAAGCATGCACTCTACCAGCCAGGCCTGGAATTCAGTCTCATAAGCCCCATAGGGAAGCAGAGTGACAGCAGGCAGAGAAGCAACTGGTTTAAAGACAAAACTGAAACCCAGACAGTCTGATGCCACCCTTTGCATGGTCCAAGGCAAAAACACAGAGGGTACCCCATGTGGAAACCCAGCTAGCCTGTAGACAATAGGGAGGGGAGGCCACCAAGCTCCTGAAGGCCAGGTCAGTCACCTAGGGCTCTACTCCAGAGGTCCTGGACAAATGAAGCACCTTCTGAGCCTGCAAGCAGCTACTCCAGCCACCTGGATTGTCACCGCCTGACCTCTGCCCGGGGCCAGCACGGACACTTAAGCTAAATTGGTCAATTATGGGATACTTAGATCCCTCATGGGGCTTCCCAGCCTCCCTGCACTCTGGGCCGCAGCACCAGGAAGCCAGTTGAATCAGTAACCTCATTACAGCCTGCGCACACCCAGTGGCTTTGAACTCTGCAGGGCTTATCCACAGGCGCTGCAGGATTTTGTGTGTGTGTGTGTGTGTGTGTGAGAGCCTAGCCTACACCCAGCCTAGCATGCTCCCATCCCCTCCCACTCAGGATGCTATAGCTTCCACTAATAGCCCTGAGCTCCGGGATGCTGTCTGGGGAGATGGCCAATGGGACAGCAGAGACACGGAGGCTAGGACAGGCTCTGATCTCCATGAAAGATAGACATAGCTCCCCTGAGTTTCAAGACCAACTGACAGAACTTGCCCCTGAAACAGGACTTGAGCCTCAGTGCCGACCTCTCCCTCAAGAAATCCAGGGTCCCAGTGCCAAGCCCCAAAGCCTTTTCTTCACCACAGCCCTCAGGGTACCTACTCTGATCCCATAGAGCAGGATCCCCCAAAGCCAACCTGGTCCCTAGCGCCATATAGTACACCAGGCCTGCCTGTCCTTCCAGGCCAGGGCATAAATTTATGACCACCATACTCAACCTATCTTGGAAACCCTGAAGACACTCCCTGACATCATAAGCCCCAGGCCTTGGGATATATCAGTCAATGGGTTAAGAGATTTCCCCAAGAACAGGCCAAAGGCATAAATGGAGGAAGTGGATAAACTACAAGGGATGGGCAAAACGGGGTCCTCTCCTCATTCTCATAAGCAGGACCACTGGCCAGGAAAGGTGAAGACCCCACAGGTCAGGCAGGGGCCAGCCTAAGAGGAAGCCTCTGGGAGCCCCCTCCCCAGTCGAGACACTGAGGAGGAGATACTTCCACCTTAGTCCCCATCCGCAGCCTCCAGCCTACCCCTGCAAGCACAGGGGGCCTGAGATGACTCCACCTGCCACCATGCTTGCTCCAGCCTAGCCTCATACAGTGCCACCTCTCACCATGACTGCTGCGTCCAGGCCTGCCTTTGGGCCTTTGGTCTGGCTATCCTTGTCATGCACCCCCTCCTCTGCCGTCTCTCCATGGGCTGAAAGAGGCTAAGTCCAGTAGGTACTACATACATGGGGACAGAGGTCACCAGCAGGCCCGGGGCCTCCTTAGGAAGGACTTGGCACAATGCTGCTGGATTTCTAAAAGCCAGGTCACAGTGCACATGTATATGTGCATACACATGTGCATTCATATATGTGTGCATTCATGTTCTGGGCAGAGACTACAGATATAACCAAGTCCTTGCCCTGAGAACCCAGTGGGGCTGCCCTCCTCTGGCCCCTGTCACAGGCCCCTATGGATCTTGCTGCCAAACAACTCGGCCCTGGCAAGGTGAGGCAGAATAGCCAAGCTACTGGGTCTTTGGGTAAAAGGTACCTCTTACTGCCCACTACCCCCAACCTACAACAGCCCAGTGAAACCTGGTAACTTTTAGATGCTCTCAGAATGGCAATCAAGGAGTCTCCACTCTCCAATGGGTCTTGATGAATGAGGGCAAACCTCCGAGGATCAAGGATCTAGAGCCATCACAGTGAGACCTCAGACCTGCCAGCCCAAAAGGCAAAACAGCTACTCAGCCTTGGGGTGGAAGCAGAGATAGTAGCAGGGCTCCAGACTGGGCATGGACCCCACTCTTAGAGGCAGCTTCTTGAGATGCTGACAGAACAGGACCTAAATGAGTTCAAGAACAAGTTTTGGCCCAGCTGAAGATCAGGGCTGGGCCTGTCTGGGAAATCAATTTGCAGAGCAGAGAACCTCACCGAGACATGACAGTGAAGTACCAAGGCAAACAACTCTACCATGGAGCTTCCATCACTAAGTGAGGTTGCTCTGGGTCACCCATGAGGTCCTGAATTAAGTACCAGTACATAGCAAACACCCAATGGATACATATCAGCACCCTCTTCAGGTGGGCGAGTCCTGAACAGGATAGGAAAGATTTCAAAGAACAGGGATGCAAGAAGCAGCCCAGCCCACAGATCCATGTGAAGTCTAGGAGGCCCTGAGAGGCCTGCAGCACTGGCCTGCTGCCTCATGGTGGGGTAGAAGACAGCACCAGGTAAGGGGGGGTGAGTATCTGTGCACACCCAGGCCGCTCCCCACACATCCTGGGCCAATTTTATTTAGCTGCTTTCTGCTCCGTTTCACGCTCATTCAGCTGCTGAGCTAGACAATTGCTTTGTAACTCTAGGGTGCAATTTCCCTGTCTGTGAGGCGCTGGGGCACGACTGCTCAGAACATCTCGCACCAGACTCGGGTGGGTGTGCAAATGCGCAGTTCTTGGCTCCACCAGACTCGCTGAGCCTTGGGGAGAGGCATGCAGCAGCTGGGGTCTGTCAAGGGAGCCCAGCAAGGGAATGGAAACCTAGGCAGGGGACACCCAGCCAAGGGGCCAAGGGGTTGCAGCTGTGTTCTCTTGACACCCACTTTCCACCTCTGCTCCCATACCCAACGGCACAGGGGAGTCTCAGGATGGTTTGGGCTCAACACTGGTGACAGACCCTGTCCTGACACAAGGCAGAGGACCAGAGAAGAACTGGTTACAGACCTCACGCTGGGAAAGAAAGAGGCACACTCCACAAAGAGCTCTGTGAACTCCCAACCAGCCAAGACAAAACAGGCTACAGGCCCAACAGCCTTGAAAAACAAGGAATGCACCCATTTTACAGATACAGGTGCCTGAAATCATTTGTCCAGATGTGTTTGTCCTTCAGGGCCCTCTGTGGCTATAAGGGAGGGCATGGCCATGGAAGAGAGTCTGAATGGAAGGCAGAAAGGACAGGGAAGGAACAAGTACACCTTATAGCAAGGGCAGACTGCAGGCCCATGAACAGGTGGACAGTCCACCTCCCCCAACCCTTCCCCAGAACTGAAACTAGCCTGTTTCAAAAGCACTGGGGGCTGGTGAGGTGACTTAGTGGGTAAGGTACTTGCTTACCAAGGACTGAGTTAGATCCCTAAGACCTGTATGGTGGTGGAAGGAGAAGCAACCCCCAAAAAGCTGTCCTCTGACCTCCATACAAATGCTGTGGCATGTGTGCCTGCAAGTACACACGCACGCACACACACACACACACACATCACACACACAAACACAAACACACACATATCACACACATATATACACACACAAATAAAAGTAATTTTAAAATTTCTTTGAAAGAGCATTGGGACAAATGTTTGGAAGGTGAGCCTGCAAAAGGACACACTCCAAGCCACAAACCAGACACCTACACTCTGGAGAGCTAGGACTCCAGTCCCCAATCCTGGCCCAGCTGATGGCCAGTTCCCATGAAAATTTAGCAGCCAAACTGATACCTCAAGGCCCTCCCGGGCCCACAAGCTTTAGGCATAAGGAGCACGGAAAGAAAGCAGGTCTTGGCTTGTCCTGGCCCTAGGCCATGCACAAGGCCTACGTCTTGAGGCAGCTGAGCCAGGTCCACCAGCCCAATTCTCTGCAGAGCCAGGCCTCACTCACTGTCGAGACCCTGGCCCTAACATGTTCTAGCATAGTGAAACCCTGTATCACTAAAGATAGGAAGCCTGGGGCAACCTCACTGACTAATGGGCCAACACTCTCTCATAGCACATTCTGTGCAGGTTGGGTCTGTTCACACGTGTGGATACTAGAGCCCCTTTCATATGGGCGGAGGGACGCTGGCCAGAGCACCCCTACAGTGACCACAGAGTGGCAAACCCTCTGAGCCTCTTCCTTTCCTAAAGGAAGGCATGAGGGTGGGGCAGGGTCCCTGCTCTTATGCTCAGCCTCCAGGATAGTCATGGCACGGATGGGACAGGACACTAGCATGGCAATTAGAGGTACCTCCCGGAGGAGGTGCACCTAGCCCAGGTCCTGAAGGACATGCACAGCTGGAAGAGCCGCCTGGGCCCTGGCAGACCTGGCCCTGGGAGCCAGCCCACGGCAGCTGCCCCACATGACCAAGCTGTGGACTCAGCTCTACACCCCACACATCCCACAGACTCTGAGCGGGGCAGACCTGTGCTGTGTGTAGGGCTCCCCACCCTCACTGAGTCCTTCCTGTGGGCCTAGCTCTCTGAGCCCACATCTGAGCAGATGCCTGTGCCCAACACAACAGTCAGTGCCAGCCCAAAGAATACAGGCAGGCAAAGCCACTGCCTCAGTCAGACCATCATTTTTCTCGCCCTAACACCTCCTCAGTCAACAACAGAGTCCCCTCCAGAGTTTCCCAAAACAAATGCCCAAATGAGTAGGCAGCTGGGGGGCCTAACCGTGAACTGCCTCGTCAGGCCCAAGCTGGACTCCAAGCCCAGCCTCCTGAGAGTCATGTGACCCTGTTATTTCGGGACGCCCGGAATGTGCTCTATTTTGGGTCTCAAGGGCTCTGATGCTACTAAAAAGCCCCCTCACACAGGCCCCAAGTTCACTAAGTCCCCAAGTACCCCACAAGAGAGTGGTTGGAGGCCTGGAGCCCTGCTTCTGGGAACCTGTTACCCTCGCAAACAAATGGGCCACTAACAGCTGAGAGGGTCAGTGCAGTCTTGGGACCTTTGGACTCTGCAGGCTCAGCCTTCCAATCCCACCATCCAGGCTGAGGCCAGCCCTTACCCCACTCCCCAACAGGCATGGAGGAAGGCCAGCCCTGGGCAACAAGGCCAGGAAACAGGGGCTGCCTGGGGCAAATTCCCCAGCCTCCCTTTCTTCTCAGTTCTGTCCCATACTGATCAACTCAGTGGACAGAGGCTCAGAGGCTACCTGGACTGCCAAACCCCACACAGTGCAGGCTGGGAAGAACCCTCAGTCCCAGACCCCAAAAGTAGCAGGGTAGTGAAGAAGGGATAGCCAAACCTTCCTAGCCACTTCAAATCAGACCCAAGCAGCCAGTGGAGACCCTGGATGAGCAGGCTCCTCTGACACTCAGCCCCCAGGAGGGATTAGGCTGTGTTGACAGGAGGGCTTAGGCAAGTAGCCACTTAAATGGACCTTCAACTGCACTGGACTTCAGAGCTGGTCACAAGCTTAGGAAAAAATAAAATGTAATCAGAGACCAGGACTCAGCCCTGGGGCATGGGCTGCCTGAGAGGCCACAAGCTGGTCCTGAGAGCCACTCTGTGAACCCAAGACTCTGGGTCTCCTAGTGAGGGGGGACAGTAGCTCCGAGACATGACTCCTCTTCTTGGAGTCTCCAGTCCAGCCACCCTGCAATCTCATTCCCAGTTCTGTGTATACTAGCTTCTAGAATAGGTTCTGTCCCTCCTGTGGTGTTGCTTCCCATCCCAAGACCCTAGCCATGTCCTGGGTCTGCAACTGGCCAAAGCATTCCTGTCCTAAGGACCTAGCTCTGTGTACATGAAGGCTTGGCTGGAAGAAAAAGAGGTGTCTCAGGAGCCAAACCAACCTGACATCAGGCCCTGCAGCAATAAGCCACAGCAACACAGCTTTCTTGCCTGTGGACTTTGGTAGGGGGCTCCAATGCCAAATCCACCACTTAGTCTCTAAGTGTGGCTTCTATCAGCCAGTTTCTCAACTGCAACATGGACAGGAGTTTACAGCCTGAGAGGCAGACCCTCAAGCTCAGCTGAGCTCCCATGGTCTCCATCGCTACTCAGAAGGACGGAGTGTCTGAAGCTTTGACAAACTTGGAACACTCTACCCAAGTCACTCTGCAGCAGACCTGTCTGTGGGGTGTAAGAAGGCTGAGGCCAAGGGGGGCCACCTTCCCAAATCACCAAAAGTCTTAAAAGCCATGCTAGGTTCTGATCACCCCAGGGGCAGCCAAACTGAACCCCAAGATTCATAGGGGATGGGTAGGCAAAGAGGCAATGATCATCATGGAGCTTTGTCCATAATCAGCGGTCCTGATTGCCATTCAGCACAAATTCTTCACCAGCCTGACAGCCTGGCTGCTGTCCTCACCACCAAATTAATATCCTTCCCAGAGCTCATTTATAAAGTCTCTCTACACTGCTTCCCTCTGGCTCCCAAAACCCCAGGGAGAGCAATGGTTAGGGGGTTCCGACCCTGCTGGGTTCTACTCCCGGAGTTGGCAGGCTGTCTGCAGCTGAGAACTGCTGGCGGGAGGGCAACAGGACAAGAAAACGGACTTTTCTGCCCATGGGCTATCCTCCCCCTAAATACCAGGGAGAACAACTAGGGGTGCCAGAGCGTGGGGCCCCGGTTCTGGGTTTGATGTTCCTGATCAAAGGCCCCTGAGTGACCGTGCCCACCTAGGTTTGGGCTGCTGTCGGGGAATGGCAAGATCGCAGACTCCGTCCTGGGCGAACAGACACCCAGGGGCCAGCGGCCTGCTCCAAATAGCATCCCGACGAGCCCGGAGGAGCAGTGGCCTCCAGGAGCATAGCGCGTCGCCCCCATCCCAGTGCCAGGGAGGCCTGGAGCCCTCCAGCGAGCGCAGAAGTTGCTCCTCCGGCGTGGCCCGGTTCCTGGGCGGCTGGGGCTCGGCGCCCCGGGGTTCTGCGGACGAGCTAGGCGCACCGTGAGGGACCCTCTCCATGTCCCGAGCGAACCTGCCGCTCT
>LOEQ01000090.1:396056-414713 GCA_001685075.1 Bramus lutescens | reverse complement strand
GACTGCCAGTCTCACACGCCTCCATCCAGCGAGCCACTGCACCTGCCTCCTCACAGGGTGGGGGTCAGACAGATAGGGCAGAAGATGGCAGGGAAGACTGGAGACCGGAGAGAAAGGACAGCTGATGGTGTTGGATAAAGGGGTGTTGTGGGAGGTACCAGGAGGAGGAGGCCAAAACGACTAACTCTACCCTCTGCAGACATCGGATCCTTCCTCTGTAAGATAAGAGGACATGATCAATGAGTCACAGAGGACTTTGGGGCTTAAAATGAGAAGATGACCGTGGACAGTAGATACTAACACATCACAGGAGCTAAGAATGCCAAAGGAATCTCCCAGCCTAGGACAGGATCCCAACCTCACCTGAGTTCAGGCAGCATACTCTCGCCGCCTCCTGCACCCTGCCCCTCTCCACACATAGCCCATCAAGCGAGGAGATAATGTGTTTTATCGGGGCATTTATTATCAACAATTGCTCCATAAATTTCCTGTTCACATACATATACATACGAACTGAATAAATATTCAGAGAAAAGACTCCCTGCCCAATCCCCTGATGTCACCAACTTGCCCCCATAAAGATAACGGGAAATGATTCATAATATTTATTTGACAGACATGATATGAACCGTAATAGTCTGTTGGGATTAAAAATATCCGTCTGTCTCTGTCATCCACCAATGTGGTTTAAATATTATGTATGTGGCCACTGCGGCAGCAGGAGAGGCGAGCGGTTATTGATAGCGCCATAAAGAGGCGTCATTTTTGCATTGAAGAATGGGTAAAGTAACCCTGGAGTTTGCCGAGTGCTTCTCCTCTGGGCTTGCAGCAAGAGAAACTGTACTTAAAATGCTGCTCTCTCTTGCCCAGCCCTCCAGTCAATGAAAGAGGCAAAGGCACACCCTGGCGCACATCATCCAGCCAATGTTGGCTCACATGGCCCATGAGAGGAGTCCTGGCTAGGCTCCAGGCTGCAGCTCAGCCTAGGGAGGNACCTCTGGAGGTCTGGGGCCGATTGCAGGCCTTGGGAATGAAGTCCCCCAAAGGCCCACACTTTACTTCCTACTGGTCAGGCTGTTGCCAACCGCCACCCAACCCAGAGCAGGCAGTACTTCTACCGCCACCCAGTTTATCCAGCTCTAACCCCTTTGCCCTGGGAATGAAGTCCAGACTCCTAGCAAAACTCACGAGGCCTGCACTCTCCCTCCCTCCCTGAGTCATCTTCCTCCTGCACACCAGCCCTACCCATAGCCACCCCTCCTCAGGCTAGCTGAGGAGGAATGGCTGCCCCACACCTCATCTACACTGGCCACTCCACATTTTACCTGAAGACCCAGCTTCCATGTGACACCCACACTTACCAATATACACCTGCCTTCACATGCACAAGCACACATGCACGCACACACGCGCATCTTCTTTCGCTCACTGTAGGCAGATTTGCAATCCATAGCTCTCCATGTCCCCACCAGACAATGTCCCAACACTTAAAAAGCTAAAGGAGGGGCCGGGCGGTGGTGGCACATGCCTTTAATCTCAACACTCGGGAGGCAGAGGCAGGTGGATCTCTGTGAGTTCGAGGCCAGCCTGGTCAACAAGAGCTAGTTCCAGGACAGGCTTGGACAGGCTCCAAAGCAACATAGAAACCCAGTCTCAAAAAACAAAGCAAACCAAAAAAGCTAATGGAAGGACACAGGGACCTTGTTTTGAAGGGGCCTGAGGGAGGCATTTCCAATCCCGACATCAGAGTCCTTCTCCACTTATACAGCCCCCCCAAAAAAGGACCTTCCTCCCTAGGGCCTCAACTTATCTATCAGTGTAGACGTGCCCCCTACCCTAACCCCTGCCTCAAGATTTAGGTCCCTCTGAGGAAAAGGCTCATTTACGAATAAAGACTTTAGGGGGTTTGCTTTGGAGAGCAGCCAATGTCCTATCACTGAGACAAT
This sequence comes from Bramus lutescens, assembly GCA_001685075.1. Classification (NCBI taxonomy): domain Eukaryota; kingdom Metazoa; phylum Chordata; class Mammalia; order Rodentia; family Cricetidae; genus Bramus; species Bramus lutescens. Next base: position 412,767 of record LOEQ01000090.1, on the reverse strand, counting down.
CTGTGACGGGGTGGGTTTACCCCACCCTGCCTCATCCTGGGCCCCTAATCAAGCCCCCCATCTTGAGTCCCAGAAGGCAAGACAGCCACAATACCCGGGGGGAGCCCAGTCCCTAAGCTGATGAATTATCAGCTCATGGTGACAATTGGCCTTTGTTTGTCCCTCTAATAAGGGTCCCCTTCCCCCAAAAGAGCCTCTTCTGAACTGAGACACAAGAAGGGGCTGTCCTGGAAATGAGGTCACCCGGAGGAGGCCAGACAGATGCCTGCAGTCAGCAGACCCGAGAGCTTAGTCCCAGGCCTCAGAGCCTCCCTGAAACAAGGGAAATACCCCAAGACAGGTCTGTACTGCCTAGAGCATCACTAAGAAGCTGAGGGGAAGCCCCGGGCATTATGCCATGCCCCACATGTGGCCCCTCACCACACCCTACCTGGTTGAGTCTGTCCTCCTAGGACACCTGCTTCTCGTAAACCTTCACATGTGAGGCTCCCATTAGGTGCCTGCTCTCAATGTGTCCTCACAACTCACAAGTTTCCTACTGCCTTAAACTGGAGCTTCCCTTGGGCAGACACCCCTAGGCTGCAGGGACACCCCTAGGCTGCAGGAGCTCTCTGCTTCCTCCACAGCCTAATGGAGCCCTTCCCCAGAGTGTTGGAAGCCCAGAAAAGGCAAAGAATAGGTATAGAAGGGAAACTGCCTTACGCCAGTGGGCTGTGCAAGGGCTCAGCAATCAACGCTAACTATGACTGTCCTTGGTATGGAAGGCAGCAATCAGTAGAGGGTCGCATCCTGCTTGAAGCTGCCTAAGGACCCCAGACCTTGGTTAGTATGTACTTGTCACTGAGTCACCTGATGGACTCCCCTGTAGTAACAGATCTGGAAGGAATCCTAATGCCCCAGCTTCTTGTCCTATGTCTTTAACAACTGGAAGGCTGTGGACATTCAGGAATGGAAGCCAAGGTTCCTGTCCCCCTTCCACAGCAGCAGGGCAGGGAAAGAGCCTAGCTCTGCCAGTTCTGTCATCCCGAAAGTCCTCCTCACCTGGACATGCACTGTTAGTGGTGTTTAGAATTTTGTTGTTATTGCAGGGATGGTGAGCTTTTGAGACAGTGTGGGTGCTATTTTGTTGTTGTTGTTTTCTGAGTGTCTTAGTCACTGTTCTGTTGCTGCGAAGAGACAACATGACCAGAAAAAAAATTAATTGAGGGATTGCTTACAGTTTCATAGGGTTAGTCCATTATCATCATGATGGAGGCACGGCAGAAGCATGGTGCCACTTACGGCACTAGAGCAGTCGTTGAGAGTTACAGCCTGATCTGCAGGCAGAGATGCCAAGAAGAGGTAGGGGCCTGGGTCTGGAATCAGCTTTTGAAATCTTAAAGCCCACCTCCAGTGACACACTTCCTCCAACAAGAACACACTGTTCTAATCCTTCTCAAACAGTGCCACTCCCTGGTGACTAAGCATTCAAATATATGACCCTCTAGGGGCCGTTCTTATCCAAATCACCACACCAAGTTAATCATATTCATGCTAAATCCAGCTATAGTGGAGAGGTGTTGGGATCTCCGGTCTATGGGGTTCAGGGTCAGATCTATCTGCGCATGTACCCCTCTCTGCTGACTGGTCAGGTTTCAGGTATCGGTGTCCATCTCAGAGAGGACTGACCATGTAGAATTCTCTCCATCAAATGACACAATGTCTCTGAGCCTGGTCTGAGCAAATGCTCTCTCTACACATGATATGAGCGCAGTTTGGTGACAGACAAACTGGTTGGGGCTGGGCCACAACTAAATCATGTGGCTGGAAGCTTCAAGATCACTCTAGTGATGGTACCCTTGCCCCAAACTTCATGGCACCAAGGCTGCCAGACAATGCAGGTCATGTGAGCTGAGTCTATTCAAGGATGTAACCCTTAAGGTTCGAGCTTTGCTAGGAGACCTCCCCATAGCTTCTCTGGCCTCTGGTCTCAACTTTCAAGAATTTCCATACTTGGAAAACCAAGGGAGAACCAACTGCCTCTCAGCAGATCTGGGAACCACTCAGAGATGCTGAATGGCTAGGAAGGACACAGGTCCCTGCTGTCAGGCAGCCACAGGACAAAAGCAGAGAGGTGAACTCTGCCTTGCCAATCATACACAGCTTCACAGCTCAGCTTGAGATGAGTGTGCATACCTGGGACAGTTGACTACCTATTGCTGCACCATGTTGACTGCCCCTGCGGTCAGCAGTGCAGAGGAGCTGGCCAGCCACAGGGTCCTGAGTCTCCTCATATGAGCCTGTGCTAGAATTGCTACACTGCAATGCAAGGGGAAGCGAAAAGCAGCTTGATGCATAGAGAGTGGGAGCCCAATCCCCAATACATATGGTAAAGTTTGGGAAGAAATGCACCCCACCTTACTCACTGATGATAGTGAGGCTCTACAGAGAGCCTGGGCTTGCACAGCCTCCTCTGTGCTTTTCCTCATCTTTCCCAATGAATTTTATTACTTTCATAATCAGATATAGTCTCGGACCCTCACCCTCCACAAAGTCCAGTATGAGATCCAGCAGGACAGTACCCTACCCCACCTCAGCTACATTGCCCATTGCCCCGTGTCACCCATGTAACATCCAGAAATAGGGTTCAAACCCCAAGGACATTCTCCTCTTGATAAGCCCCAATGCCACAGGCCTTCCTCAGCCCTGGTCAGCCCTCCCCAAGGGTCAGCTCCCCTCCAAGAGCCTGCAGAAACACCACCATCTTCCTTATACGATAAGAAGGCATTCATCCTTCCCTCTCCGTGCTGCCAGGAGATTTATCTGATCTGCCTACCCTGTCACTGGGCCAAGCAAGATTAATAATGCACTTAATTTCACAAGCACAGAAGGTTGCATCTAAATGGCCAAAATATTTGGACCACAGCACGACAAGTGAGCTCATTTCAGTGGTTTTAAAAGCTGACGCAGACATGGTTTGGCTTCGTTCACAGTTGTCTCGTGCCAACACAAGTGAATGGCTCGCTCCTCCAGGAGGAAGGCGCCCTGGACCCCAGTGCTCCAGACTCCAGCAGCGAAGTCCAATACCCTCAACACCAGCATGTTGGATACAAGGATTCCATATCCTAACACCCCAAATCTGAGCAGTCTAGGCTCTAGTACCCCCAAACCAGAACCTTAACCCCAACATGCTGGATCCAAGATCACCAGATACCAGCACCCTCAATGCCCTTAACCCAGATCCCAGCACCTCTTACCACAGCACCCCAGACACTAAAATCCACAGTCCTAGACTTCAGCAGTGTGAACTCCAGCACCTCAGATGCCAGCACCCTGAACTCAGTACCCCCACATACAGCCTAGTGCTCCGCAAACATATCTCAGGAGAGAGTGGAGGGTCACAGATGAATGCAGCAAGGAGCAGCCACTGTATGCCACATCCCAGCTGACACACTGGTACTGGACACATGTTCTGTGGGCCAGGTTTATCTAGGACAGATAAGGAACCCAAAGCACAAGGAGATGAGGTGAAAGCTACACCCAAGGGGTACTCTGAAGCCTCCTGCCCGAGCAAGACTTAGGATATCCCACAAGCACCCAGGCCCTTTGGAGGTCTGCTCTCCCTCACCCTCCAATTTTACACATTGGGACTGAAGCCCAAAGGATAAGGGGCTTTCCAAAGGCTATCCAGGGAGTAGGGCCCCCAGCCCAAACAGGACTCAGCAGCCCCAGCTGTGGCCCCTCCCTTGGGTTGCCCTGTCCTGTTGTTGCCTCCAGGAAGCCTTTGAACTACTTTGTCTGGAACCACTGGACATGTGCTCTCCAGAGACACAAGCAAAGCACTAACAGGATTTGTGGCTCTGCCATTTCTGTGCTTTTCTGAGAATGAAGAGGAATTAGCATGGACCCCAGCCCCCTACACCACTCCACAGGCATTTTTCTATCTTGGTCACCCTTCCTCCAGGCCAAGCTGCACACCCAGCAGTTAGGCAAGGGCTTTAGCTGGTTGGCGGCTCTCCTGTGAGTTCCCAGCCCTCTGTCCTATTACCAGGAGGTCTAGCCTGGCAAGGGCAGAGATAGCTGGGTTTTCCTAATCTGTAGTTAAAATCGCAAGTCCTATGGCTGCAAGGCAAAGATCAGCATCTTGGTTCTCAGACCCTTCCCTACATCATCCAGCAGATTGCAAAGCTCTCTGTGAAGGCTGTCATCCATCAGGAGAGGTAGTTCCAGAGGTCAAGGGTGCTGAGAGTGTGAAGAACCCTCTGGGCACACTCCAAGATGGAAGGTACTACAGAGAGTAACTGAGCCTGACATCTCATATAAGTGGACTCCTCGTGGACAATAGCACTGGCTTTTCTTGGTCCCCTCGTAAGAGGTATTCATTGTGCTATAACTGTCCCCAGGGTTCATCTGGGACTACTGAGAAATTCTAGGTTGTCACTCTCTCAGGGGCTTTCTGACTGGCTCTTACCGGCCCCTGTATCTGGATCACCACCTCAAGACAGGTTGGCACTCACACAAGTGAGGGGTCTATGGCTTAACCTGTGAGGACTGACGGACCAGGACTCTACCACTCTTGCCTGAATGCCCTAGGACACAGCCTCAGTTTCCTCTCCTATGCAGTAGACTCTAATAGTAGACAAGACACGTAGCACAATGTCCATTAAGAGCAAATAATATTCAGCTTTTGTCATATTTTGTTTTGTTTCTTCATGTCAGGCAAGGCATTGAACCTAGTGAGTGTCTCATGTTTGCCAGGCAAGACTCTACTGCTGAGCCACACACCCCCAAACAAAAACATATTTAATTTAAAAACAAAATAGAATTTGACTGTGAGAAGGAAACACTCAAAATAAAAACACTCAGTTAATTCCTTCTGCATGACAAGGGAAGGAGGTGACACACCCCATCCTGATGGACAGCCTCCCTGGCCTCCAGCTTTAGGATCTCATGAAGGAGATGCCCCTTTAACAGTAGAAGGCATGGCCCCTCCCCAGCTGGAGCAAGAGATTATCAGGCTGTATCTGCATCTACGGCAGTCAGAAGTTGGTAATGTGGAATTCCCCTCTGTATCCTGTGAATATATTTTATTACCACTGGCTAATTTAAAAAAAGCTGTTTTGGCCTACGGCAAGGCAGAATAGAGGCGGGAAACTAAACTGAATGCAGGGAGAAAGAAGACAGAGTTGGGGAGATACCATGTGGCTGCAAAAGGCACTAGAGAGATGGCTTGGTGGTTAAGAGCGTGTGATGCTCTTGCAGAGGACCTGAGCTCTGTTCCTAACACCCATGCCGGGTGGCTCACAGCCACTATAACTCCAGCACTTGGAGATTCAGTGCCCTCTTTTGTACTTCATGGGCACCTATACTCACATGCACGCACACACATAAGCACACACTTAAAAATAATAAAATAGCTGGGTGTGGTGGCACACATCTTTAATCCTAACACTCAGGGCACAGAGGCAGATGGATCTCTGTGAGTTCAAGATCAGCCTGGAGTACACAGTAAGACTCTGTTTCAAAAGAAAGAAAAGTTATTGAGGGAGTAAAAAAGGCTGTATATAAATGATATACCAAACCAGGCAGTGATGGCGCACGCCTGTAATCCCAGCACTCGGGAGGCAGAGGCAGGCGGATCTCTGTGAGTTCTGGACCAGCCTGATCTACAAGAGCTAGTTCCAGAACAGGCTCCAAAGTTACAGAGAAACCCAGTTTTGAATAAATAAATAAATAATATGTCATATTCATGGATTAGAGATCTCAATGTGTGACTTTGGGTTTCCTAAACTAATTCTACACAATCCCATTGAAAATCCCTATATGATTTTTTTGACGGGAGTTGACAATTTATTTGTAGAAATGCATGTAAATTACCTAGAACAGTCGAAGCAATTTTTGAAAGAAAAATGAAATTGAATAATTTACCTGATTTTAAGTGTGTCTACAAAAACTAACACAAAGTGGTCTGATGTTAGTTTGAAATAAATAAGTGGAGGCTAGAAAGGTGGCTCAGCAGTTAAGAGCACACTTCCTTCTCTTGCAGAGGACCTGGGTTCAGTTTTCCAACACCCACATCAGCCTTTGATTCTGCAGGCACCTGCACTCTCGTGTGTGTGTGTGTGTGTGTATACACTCATGCACATGTGTGTGAACACACACAACTTTTAAATGAAATATTGAGCAAATGAAAGGTGTTATGTATATTTTTGAACCCTGAATAAGAATAAGACATCATGACAATTGACACAGGAGCCTAGACAATGCAGTAGAGAACTTGTTACAAAAATGCTCTCAAGAGTTGTATCCACTAGATACCATCTAAAAAACTACACATCAACCCCAACATCAAACACAGATGTTAACTTGAACTAGATCACATAGAACTAAAGGGAATTAACTAAATTAACTAAACTAAGTTAACAAACATTAAAAGGGCCCTGAAAAAAAATAGATGAAATCTTTGAAAACTTATTGTAACATTGGCACACAAAAATCTTGAAGTCTTTTTTAAAGGTAAATTGGACTTCACCAAAATTAAAAGCCTTTATTCTGCAAAACATGTCATTCAAAATAGAAAATCCAAGACACATATTGATAGACAATATGTGCAAGGCACAGATCACAAAGGNNNNGTGTGTGTGTGTGTGTGTGTGTGTGTGTGTAAAGAGAAGCATTCAGGTTGTCACAGTGAGGTAGGAAAGAGAAGGTAGCTTTGGAGGCCCTGGTGATCCAAACCCACTCCTGCCATGCGCTAGCTACATGGCTTCAGTCCCTCAACCCACTACTTCCTCAGCAACAAGAGGGGGAGAAGAGAAGAGTTGTCACAGGGGGTACAACAGCTTCACCTCCATGAGCAGCAAGCTCCATGTGTGAGAGCAGGGTCTCAGTGGCTACCCGCACTGCAGGTCCTTATGGTCGCAATATCCATCCATGGCAAGTGTGAGCCCTGTTGTGTGTCCAGGGCATGCATATCTAGGTGTGGGCATGGGCTCACAGTGTACCTGCCCATAGTGTGGTGTCCATTTTGTGGGTACCATTGGAATACATAGGAGGTGAAAACAGGGGCAATGATAAGCAGCCAGACAGAGGGACAGATTGACTCCACATCACACCCAGGAGGGAAAGGATGTGTTGTATCAGATCTCAAGCCTCAGAGGATACAGTGACTGCAGAAAGAGCTGTCCAATTAGAACGAATGGGGCAGAAATAGTAGATACCGTGCTTGTTTCAGCAGCACATAGACTAAAATCGGAACGACACAAAGATTAGCGTGGTCCCTGCGCAAGGATGACACGCAAACTCGTGAAGTGCTCCATATTATTCTTTAGAGCTTCCCTTGAGTCTGTACATAGTGGGCTGCCTCAGGTGGATCAGTCATTAAAATAAAACAAGCCTAAAAAAGAAAAAAGAAATAGTAGATACCCAGAGCTTAGAATGTTGTGGTAGGAGTCCCTTGGTGGTGAAGGAGCCTTGTGTCAAAGCCACTTCGGGCCTAGGTTTGTAACTCAGTTGATAAAGTGCATGTCTAGGCATGCATGAGACCCCGAGTTCAATTTCTAACATCACACAGACCAGGTGTGATAGCACACGCCTGTAATCCCAGCAGCCAGGAGGTGGGTGTGAGAGAATGTGGAGTTCAGGATCCTGCCCTGCTACACAGTGAGTTCAAAGCCAGGCTGAACTCTTGAGACAGGTTCAAAACCCTGTCTCAAAAGCAAAAAGAAAAAGAGAAGTGTAACATACATCCTTACCCTCCTGGATGTGACTGTGGAGCTACCCTGTCCCTCTATCTGGCTGCTTAGCCCAGGCCCAGTGTCTGCAGGCCCTTGATGTCCCCTGAGCCCTGGCTCCATATTTTACCCCACAGTATCTGAAACCCTCAGCACAAGGGCATATAAAAGATGGTTCTAACCTTGCTGGAGACAACGAGCAAAGAGCTTTCTCCTGGTCCCCACATTCACAGCTTAGCATTTTACTGCATTCTCCTTCAAGCCCCCAAATAAAACGTAAGATCTATTGCACTGGGTGTGTTCAATTGGAGGAGACTTTGAGCTTTGCCCTGTTGGGAGGGGTTACCCTCTTCAGGGGAGGAACCTGCTCCAAGGAAACCACACGTTCCTCTAAGGAAAGGGAGCTTCTCAGAAAGATGCCCCTTGTCCTTAACTAAAGCTCACTTGATTTCTACAGTGTGGCCCCATGAGGTGACAAGGAGACAGTCTCAGGGGTCCTGCAGATCTTGTATCAAATTCTTGTATCAAATAGTACTGACCCCTGAGTCCAGTCCCTGAAGCTTAAAGACTCTAAGTCCTCATTTGTGTTAAACCCCTTCTCCCAGGTAAGCTCTAAGGTTCTGAGAAAACAGGATGGCAAGCCAATGCTGACACACTTCCCTCTGGCTGGTACAAAAGGGAGCAGGTACTGCTCCCCTACCCCCTCAGGGTAACTTTGGGCAACAAGCCAGAGCCTCCAAGGGCTCCTTATCCTCAAGGATCAGCAGGGCAAAACTCTAGTCAGCATCAGGACCCTTGAACTGTATGGGAGACACCCTCATGCCTGTCCCCTCCTTGTGAATGCCCTGCTTGATGCCGCTATGGTGCCCCTGGTTAAAGCTCTTTGCTCACACTGGCTTTTTCTATGGGGATGTTTTATAGTTCTGTTAGTGCTGGCCTCAAAGTATATTACCTTCTCACATGGAGGAACCAAGTGTCAAAGCATTCTTTGTGCAAAAGAGTCCCCATGGCAAGACAAGGCCAGGCAGGCTTAGGCCTGAGATACTGAGCTGAACCATCACCCACAGATGCCATGCCCATCCAGATCATGGCTCAGAACCTGAAGCAGGCAAACATATTGCCTCAGTGTAGGCTGCAGTATACCATGGGGCCCCTACATCTGGGGGCTCACAAAGACAGTCAACTATATTCCAAGACTGTGTGGGTCAGGAGTCACACAGGTCTCCAGCTGTGTGTAATATGGTGTTCTGGATGCATGTTCATGGGTATTCAGATAGCAGCAAGCTGCTCTGGATGGTTGACCATGGCTTTCTTTACAGCATGATCAGACGACCCAGCTCAATAGGTACCATCCCCTGGCACAGCCTGGTCAGTACCTTGTCAAGGAAAGTGGACTTCTGAGGTCTCAGCTCGGGACTCACAGAATGTCTTGAAAGGCTCAGGCAGAGAGCTTCAAGGCTTCCTCTCACCTAGCCTTGGAAGTCGGGTGACTTAATTTCTATTGTAGTTTATTAGTTCAGCAAGCTGCAGAGCCGCTCAGAATTAATGAAAAAGTATTAGACCCCAACTCTAAAACAAATGAATGTCCATGAAAGGGCTCTGTGCAAGGCCATTTCCTTCATTGGCTGTATAGGTAAACCAAAAGAGAGGCGATTTAACTTATTACCATCAAAATCATACTTTTCCTCAGCAGTATCCCTATCATCATTGGTACCATCAGCATCGCTATCACAGTACCATCTACACCACTATTGTCAATACCCTCAGTGCCATCAAACACCACCATTGTCTGCATCATTAGCACCATCACTATTGGCATTCTCAAAGCTATCAACATCACTATCACATTACCATCCACACTTCAGCAGTACCACCACCACCATGGTGTCAGCATCATCACCATCAGCATCATCAGCACCATCTGTGTCATCAACGCTATTAGCATCCTCACTGTTACCAACATCAGTATTGCATTACCACCCACATCTCATCAATTCCAGCAATTACCATTAACACTGTCAGCAGCATCACCACCATCAACATCACTACTAAATCACTAGTTACTCCTAAGCATTACCAATAATCACCATCAGCATCTTCACCACTATCACCACCAGCATTTTCTTCTTTAGCATCAGTATTACCATCATTATCATCATCACCAGTAAGTATCACCAACAAAATCAGCAGCAGCACTGATACCATCAATATCCATAACCATCACTATCATCACCACCAACACTACCCAAACCATTACCATCATTATTACCATTGTCATCACCACTAACACTACCATAATTATCACCATCAGCTCCATCATATCATCACCATCAATATCATGACCACCAACAAAGAACACAATCAGCATCAATAATAATATGACCACCACCAAAACATAGCCATCATCATCGCCATTATTTCTACCATTGGCAATAACACTCCCATGGCTATTGTGGTGGCCATTCTCCTTGTGCAATACCAGCCTGTTTTTTGTACTCTGAGATCATGAAAATAGAGGCACAAAGTTGCTGTGTTTTGTACACACATGCTGCCCTAGGAGAAGCTCCTGGCTGCAGGTTGGTCTGTCTCATGTGCTTCCTCAAGTACTTTTTCTTCATGTGCCTGCTCCTCTGGTCTCCTCAGAGTCTCCCACTCGGGGTTAGCCTATGAATCATAATAGACTCACTTATCATGGGCACAAGGTCATTATCTCCAAACAAAAGTCAGAGGAGTCAGGCACTGAGAGGGGCAGGCTGGAGTCTCTGGAGGCCCAGCCTCTCCCTCCCAGTGTCCTCTCTGCTGAGCAGCTGATAGAGCACATGAAGTGGGAGGCAGGGGATGCAGAGCAGACATCGTTAGTGCAGTCTACACTAATCACATTAATTGGATAATTGCCACTTCATGGTGTTTGGTGTTAACACAACCTTGAACTTGGCTTTCTTTCAGAAGCTTTTATCCAAGCCTCTAGAGGAGGCAGCTCTGATCAGTAAAAAGAGCTTCCTGCTCCCCAAAGCCAGGGGCCCCAAAGTCTCCTTTTCTAACTGAGGGACACGTAGTAGCAGAGAAAGGCTAAATGACCCTCCCAGGTCACCAAATGACCCGTGGATGAGGTGACACAAGAGCCAGGTGACTGCCCACTGCCTTAGGCTCTGACAAGTAAATCACCCCAAAGAGACCAATGTGATTTCATTTCTATTCTATCTACAGGAGGGGGGAAAAATCAATGTTTGCTAAATGAAAAGGAAAAAGATCGGCAGGAGGAAAATACATTTTCAACTCTTAATAGGATATCATCGACAGTGACGAGACAGAAGTAGAGTAACAAAGCCGATTGGCTGGGCTGGGGGCAGGGGGTGAGTTGACAGTGAGGGGAGGGACATGATCTCATGGGCTAGGGACAATGAGGAGAAAGCTTAGGCTGAAGCCAGAAGACACCCCCTGCCTAGCTGGGGTGGCCAACACCTCCAGGCAGGTCCCAAATGGCTGTTTTCAGTGAACAGAAGAGGCTCCAGAGGGTCTGGAGAGACAGTGCAGTGGTTAAGTTACAGTGTGTGTACTTGTTCATTCAGAAGACCCAGGTTCAATTCCCAACACCCATGTGGTGGCTCACAACTGCCCATAATTCCAGTTCCAAGAGATCCAACATCTTCTGGCCTCCAGGGCACACTGCTTTGTGGTGCACAGCCACGCATACACACAAAATATCCACACACGAAACAATTTAAAATGGGGGCGGTGAACCGGGACATCCACGAAAGGAAGGAAGAAAGAAAGCAGTAAGGATCTAGGGTCCCTGGTAAAAGGGGGGATGACTCCAGGCTGTGCACCTTCCTGTGCTCTCAGTATTATTTCCAAGGACAACCTCAGTCAATGATGTATGTGGGGGTTATTCTCCCTTCCCCGGGTGACCAAAACAGACTTCTTCCTGCCCTGGAGCAATAGGTGAGTCATGGCTGATAAGCGTCTACTTCAATTTCAGATCCCTTTTTCCTTCCAGAAAAGTTCCTTACTTTTGGGGTCAGGGAGTGACAAGAGAGGGATCAAGTCAGGACCAGAAGAGGCCTCCAGAGGGAGGAGACACCATGAGCCCCTGGAGGGCCAAAGAAAGAGGAGGAGAGATTGCCATTAAGAGAGCCATAGATCTGAAGGGTGGGAGCTGAGAGAGCCTAGGAAGGCAGAGGATTAATGCGGCTTTCTTCAGGCTCATTCTGGGCAGGAGGGAAGCAGGGACTGAGGGCTTCTGTGTGGACTTGACTGGGACAATGATACATGACTTTCTCAACACATGGCAGCTCCTACCCTTGCTCATACCCTTAGCTCCTCACCAAATCTCTCTAGTTCTTGCCTTCACACACCTCTGGATCACAATCATGAGAAATCATCTTACCATCCTTGACCCTGACATCAGAACATCTAGCTTTTCCTTGTTGACTTCATTGCGAGTGTAAGTGTGTGTGTGTGTGTGTGTGTGTGTGTGTGTGTATACACAGGTGTCCATGTGCACATGTGCTTACATGTGCACATGGAGGTCAACCTCAGGTGTCAATCCTCAACACTCTCCACTTTATTTTTTGAGGCAGGGTCTCTCACTGGAACCTGGGATTCATACACTGGGCCTGGCTGGCTGGACAGCAAACTCTAGGTATCTGCTTATCTTCCCCATGCCAGCACTGAACTACTGACCCATCAGCACTCTGATTTTTCACAGGGATGCTGGGAACCTAGCTTGGGTCCTTCTGCCTACATGGGAAACACTTCACCAACTGAGACACACCCCTTACCCACCGACCCTAGTCTTTGGCCTCATCTTGATTTCTCCATTTTGATCCAGCTTTTTTTTTTTCTAGGTTTGCTGTTTGTTTGTTTCATCCTGACTCCAGGTGCCCAAGAATCAACATTTCTTGGTGACCTGAGAGGGTTCTACTGGCTCTCCAGCCTTCTGCTTAGAAGAGCCCAGGCCCTTTGAGGTGATACACTCTCCTTGACATGGCGTGGATGTCCCCTTGCAGAGATAGAAATCAAGAGGACAGTTGAGGGAGACTGAGCCTGTGAGGGGAAAACCTGACCCAGGTGAAGGAAGCAGGTTGTCCAGGGTCAGAGTAACCCTGAGGCAGGCAACAGATGCCCAACTGTCTTGAGCCTATTTCCATCTTTCCCACCAAGATACCTTTATAAGCTGTAAAGCAGTGTTTCTCATCCTGTGGGTAGTGACCCCTTGGGAGGTGGGTCAAATGATCTTAGCAAAGGGGTTACTAAGACCATCAAAAAACATAGATATTTACATCACAATTCCTAACAACAAAACTACAGTTATGAAGTAGCAATGAAAGTAATTTTATGGTTGGGGTCACCACAACCTGAGGAACTATATTAAAGTGTTAGAAGGTTGAAAACCACTGTTGTAAAGTGTTGTGCATGGGCACGCTAGGGGTTGTCATGGGCCTGCTAGGGGTTGTCATGGGCATGCTAGGGGCTGTCATGGGCACGCTAGGGGTTTTTATGGGCATGCTAGGGGTTGTCATGGGCACGCTAGGGGCTGTCATGGGCATGCTAAGGGTTGTCAGCATGCCATGACCTTAAAGATGAGCCCTAAAAGAGGGACAGCCGGCCACAGTAATTGCAGAGTGGAGCTGGGGAAATCAGCCCTTGACCACACTTTGCTAACTTCTGATACTGGAGGGCAGGGAACTGTCAACTCCACCCTTAGTACCAGCCTCTGAAGACCCTGAGCCCTGAAGAAGTCAGGAGACAGACTCCTCAGGAGCCAGGGATATCCACAGTTGTCACCCTATAGCCTTTATGACCGTGGACTGCTCACCTTGGAGCACCTTCTGCACATCCACTCTCATTGCCAGTGTCCCACGTGAGCCATGCACAGGGGCTTTTCCGCCACCAGCATTCAGGTTTGTCAGCCTTCTGGCCCACTGAGCAGACAGTATTAGGCAGCTTTAAAAACATTTCCTCTGGCACGGGGATTCTCCTGAGTTCAACACAGCGTGGGTAATCATGGCAAATTACCATCAATCTATCCCAAAGTTCTAGAAACCACGGTGTCAAGGGCTTGAAGGGGCAGCACACATCAACTCTGAAAAGTCTGGCTTTTGATGTCAACATCAAGAGTTTCTACCTGTGCAACTGCAAATGCCAGGTCGTCCCTAGTACAGTTTACATCTATAGTGTTCCCCCCAAAGACTCGAGTGTCGAAAGTTTGGTACTGAGGACAGCAGTGTTCAGAGGTGGAGACTGGATGCTCTGATTTCATCCATAGATGAGTTCCTAACTGAATGGACCAATGGAAAACTGGAGGAAGAGGGGCCTAGCTGGAGGAAGTGGCTCACTGGGCACATGCCTTTGATGAGCAGGTCCAGGGCTACTGCTCTCTCTCTTTCAGCATTTGCTCTAGAGAACATGGGGTGTCATGGCATGAGGACACTGGAGTTCCATGGGGAGGTGACAGCATGTAGGAGCAAAGGTCTCTCATCCACAGCCCATTCCAGCCATGTGGGTGAGCCCTGAAATGAGGGCCTTCCATCTGTCAAGCCATGGGAATCCAGGTGGCATCTTACTAACTTCCTTAGTGGATAGATTAGACCTATGCAGTCACACTGTCTCCAGACTCCTGACCCACAGAGACTTGGAGAGAACGAAGAACCCCTGCTGTTGGAGGCACTGTGTGGAAAGGGATTATTTCTATACCATAATAGATAGCTGCCATAAGGCTTAATGGTACAGCTTGAGACCAAGGTTTAACATCCAGATTTGGGGTATTAAGGCAAACCCATTAGAAGCGCATCCCAACTCGGAGCTGCCCATGAAGCTTCTGCGATACAATCTGTGAGAATAAGCTCAACTGAATGTGAGAAATTTCCAACTCTCCACAGGAGTTGAGACAGTCATTCCTTTATGAGGATCCATTCTTAAGAGAACTAATTTAGACCCATAGACCTCTTCCACCCAGTGAGATATCATCAGTTCCTTCTGAGGCTGGAACCCCAAGAATCTAAAATCAGCTTTCACTTGAGCCCACTTCCTAATGGTCCCACCGTCTCTCGAAAGCCTTACAGTAAGGACCACATGTCCAACATAGAAGCCTTTGGGTGGGGAACATCCAAACCACATCACCCTTCCTTCACTTCTTTGTTCTGTTCAGGCCCTGGCATTGTGTGATGTCACCCCATGTGGGTGGACACTGGTTTATTTATTAAACAGTAGCTTATCCATTCAAATATTAGTCTCATCCAGAAATGTTTTACTGGGTAACTGAACAAACCAGCTGAACAGACACATAAAAATGGTCATGGCATCCCACTTAGGGCATTTTAAAGAAATGGAGATATAACACAGAGAGAGAGAGAGAGAGAGAGAGAGAATCATTCAAAACGCAATTTGGGGCAGGGGTGTCCGGAATAGTCACAGAATTATGCAACCGCCTTTGCTACCAAATTCAGAACAGCTTTATCACCCCAAAAAAGGAGCCCCCTATATTTGGCCACTGCTCCCATCCTACCGGTTCCCCATTTCTGAGAACTGTTACTCCACTCTGTGGATCTGCTTGCCCTGAATGCTTCCTCAGAACAGAGCACCATTGTGAACAGGCTTGAAGTTTGTGCCCTTTTTACCGCTGAACACCACTCGCCAAGCCACATGTTGGCCATTGGTTGTTGTTACCAGAGGTGTCCTAGCCCCAAGGCTAGAGAAGCTGCAGAACCACCATCCAGTCGAGATATTATGGACGTAAATTTCTATTTCAATCGAGTTTAATCTGAGAGCTGTGGCTCAGGAGGGGAGGTGCGCCCTGTGGGCGTTTAAAGGCTCTGGCTTATTGAGTAAGACAGAATGGGTTCAGAGGCTTGATCCTGTTTCTTGATGTTAAATACCCCTGTTAGCTTGGGATGGAGTGACACCAAGAGGTCAGGGGTCAGGAAGGGCCCTTGCCAAGACAAAGCTTCTCTTGACCCCAGCACTTGACCCAGTCACTGAGCCCCAGAGCCCCAGGGACCAGGCAGGGTACATCCCTGCTCCTGCTAGGCAGAGGCTCAGGGCTGTGATTCAGGCTCCAACTTTTCCTAGTTTGTCTCTTTCCTTACAGGAACAGTGGACATGTCTGCTGCCGGGTCTGTGTGTGATATGAGGGAGCTTCAGTTTTGTGTCTCCAACACAGATATGAACAAAGGGCCCACAAGGAGTCTGGTACAAGCCAGCCAAGTACGGGGTGCTGGGGACTGAACCTAAGGACTTGTGCATGCTGCTGATCTCAGCCCCAGGTGATACAATGAAGGAGGAGGAAGGAAAGCCTCACTGGGTGCATTCCGCCCAGGTGGGGGTTGGGCGGGTGTCATCTCTGTCCTACCTCCTCCTCCTCCTCCCCACATACACAAAAGCTGGGCATGCACAGGATGGGCCCCTCCCTCCACAAATGGCCTTCTGCTGAAGTAGGAGGAAGCAGAAAACAGAGGGACTTGGAATAACTGGAGAACCATAGGCCAGGTCCTAGGGAAAGAATACCCAGGAGACCAGTCAGCAGGTACCCTGCTGTCAGTCCTTATGGACCTCATCCACCCCACTCTGCAGAGCACACCAGGGCTCCAAAACAGGGCCGAGTAGAGGCAAGGCCTTTCCCATCCCAGCCTAGGCCATCTATCTTGGTCTGTTCCTATTAAAATACATAATAAAAGGAAGAAAAGGCTGGGCCAGAGGGTGAAGGGGAGAAAAATGATGTGGCTTCTGGGCCTTTGTTTGTCCCTTCCCCCCAAGACCTCGTGCAGGGAGGAGAGGAGGAGAGAAGGGGCCCTAGGCTGCTGCAATCTGGGTAGGGAGGTGGAGCTCTGGGCTGACCCTATGGGGAAAAGAAGCTCCCGGTGTATGGGGGGAGCACAGGCTGCTTCTCCCTGGGCCAGCCCCACCACCAGCAGCCTTGCACACACAGCTGCTTGCATCCCCAGATGAGGACATGCTCCGACCCTCCACAGAAGCAGCTGTGTAGCCTCAAGCCAGGCACT
>LOEQ01000090.1:357209-371268 GCA_001685075.1 Bramus lutescens | reverse complement strand
TCTCAGAAACAATCCCTGCCCAGCAGCATAGAGCAATGTAGCAGGGTCATCAGTATTAATATTAGTTATTGCTATTGATTTCAGCTTTAGGAAATTGATTTTCAGTCCAGGCCCTTTTATCAGGCTCCCTGCAGAAGACACAATGGGCACAGAGTCTAGAAGCTGCCTGCGTGCAGTCATAGATGCCAAACTCATCCCAGGGGACATGTGGGCCAGGAGCAGCCCAGAAGGATGGACACTGCAAAACAAACCTCTCTGACTCAGGTGGAGCACTGGGGAGGTTCTGGTTCACCACAGGCCTCAACAGCCTCCCTCCAACGGCTCCAGTACGGAACAGGCTGCTGGGCCCAGAAGGACAGGCCTCACTCCAGCTCTCAGACCTCTGCTGCTTCTCCTTAACTCCTCCGTATGCCCCTGTATCCTCACCCTTGCTCTAGAGCTCTAGGTTCGATACAGCCCCAATCTCTGGGACTTCTACTCATCCTAAGCTAACTGGGGCCACCGACAGCCCTGTCAGTAATCTGCTCCCCATGCAAGCACAGGACCTTGAATTTGGCCTTTAGAAACCACATTTTAAAAAGCCAGGCATGGCAGTGAGCATTTATAATCCTAGTAGTGGAGAGGCAGAGGCAGGAGGATTAGTGGAGCTCACTGGCCACCCAGCCTAGGCTAATCTGCAAGCTCTAGGCAAGGGACAGACCTTGTCTCAGAAAACAGGGTAGGGGGCTGGTGAGATGGCTCAGTGGCTAAGGGTACTTACTACAGAACCCAGATGGCCTGGGTTTGATCCCTGGGACCCGCATGGTAGAGGGAGATAAGTAACTCCCACGGGTTGTCCTCAAGGACTGTGTCACACATACATATACATACACACACTAAAATGTATTTTTTTTTAAGTAGACAGCACCTGAGGAAGGACACCCCAGGTCCTCTGGCTTCCACACGTATTTATACACACCAATAGACACATATACGCAATACACATGAATAGACACATATACGCACTTTTGAGTACACACAGTCAACTCCCTCTTCCGCACCCACCCTCCTGAATTCCACTTAATGAACGTGTCCAGCATTAGCCTTAGGATAACAGAGAAGGAGAAGATGATGATGATATGATGATGATCTCAGCCTAGCAGCTCCCGCCGTCTGGTCCCTCAGCCTTCTGAGTATCGGCTTCATGCTGCTCTGGTGCAGTAAGGAACCACTGAGCTTCCCTCTGCCTCCTACAGGCAAGACTGGTGTGTCCCTTGTCTCCACTGCCCGAGAGCCACTAGAAAAGTCCAGTGCATCTGGCAACAAGTGAAAGGTCCAGGAACTGGGAGTGCCAGCAGGCTGTGAAATGGGTCTTCCCAGAGTTACATCCTCAAGCTCCCCTTAAAAGTGACATTGGGCCAAATTACTTTAAATATTGTTTTAGCCAATTACCAGTCTACAGATTAATTGTTCACAGCAGGCAGAAGGCAGTGTAAGGGGGTGGCTGGGAGACTGTTGAGAAGTAATTACTCAGCAGCAGAAGAGGCGGGCTTTACTCTTAAATTATAATTAAAGTTAGAGAATTCCCTTCCACCCAATGCACAAACATAATCCATGGCAATGTCCCTGAGCACTGCACTCTAATTGGTTTATTATCTGCCACGGAAGACTTGAAGCTGAGGCCCCCAGCCCCACCGTGTGACACAGCAGACATGGAAAGGACCTCCAGGAGCCCTGGCGGCACTCATCAACCCGCTCTGTGACTACAGAGAACTGAAGAAGAGTGAGCCTCCAACACAGGGGTCCCTGAATCAGAGGCCAGAGTGAGGTATTGGACAGTCCCATACAATGCTAGTGCTAATAGAAGCTCCCTCCATCTCCCCAGCAGGTGACACTCTGGGCTGGGTGGGGCTGGGGGTGGTGTCCAGCCACACTCAGATAAAGGACACACTTGTGTCCCTAAGGAGCTAGAATCTTCTACTTTAATCCATCAATTTATTTAAAAGTATGGATGCCAGGGACTGGGGAGATGGCTCAGTGTTCTTACAGAGGACCTGGGTTCAGTTCCCAGTCACCCGCACAGAGGCTCACAACCATCCATAACCCCAGGAAATACAATGCCCTCTTCCAACTTCCATAGGCACCAGGCACACAAATAGTGCACATACATACATGCAAAAAAGACATTTGTGCACAGAAAATTAAATCTAAAATGAAGATCTTTTTTTCTTTTTTAGCTTTTTGTTTTTCATGATAGAGTTTCTCTGTGTAACAGCCCTGGCTGTCCTGGAACCCATACATCCACCTGCCTCTGTCTCCCAAGTGTTGGGACTAAAGGCATGTGCCACCACCACCTGACTGAAAAAAATTAGATAAATAAATTAAGGAGTAGAGCAATCAAGAAAGATGCCAAGGGTTCACTCCTGACTTAGAGACACACTAATGATTCCACAGTCACAGTCCAGGAGGGCAGAAAGGGTTCTGCCTGACCCTGCTCACTTCCTCAGAACTCTCTTTTAGAATCTCCCTAAAAAGGTAGATTCCACAATAGATTGAGAGGTGGAAGACAGAGCAAGCACCAGCCTCATAACCTCCAACCAGATCACCTCTCACTGCCTCTCACCACACAGGGCAGTGCACCCCAAAGTCCAGCAACTCAGCCAGGCTTCCCCTACCCAGATCAATAGACAAACACAGCCCCAGGGCCACCGTCCTCCATCAGGTCCCCCCTTAGATGAGACTGGGTCTAAGGATCAGTACATGGGGTTTTCATGTTTGTGCTTGCTGGGGTTGCACTGCTCTGCAGTCCACTGGCGTGAGGTGAACCCACACTGCCAGCCACTACAGCAGTCTGATGGGGCTCAGGCAGACATATGCAGTCCCACATTTGTACCACCAGCAGTGGGAAGGCAGAGCTCCTAGTTCCCACCACAATGAAGGAGACCCTCAGGTCTCTCCCCTAGCAGATCTAGGCCACAGTTCCATGTGTCTTCACATCGATGGACAGTGGGAGGCCAGACCTCTGAGAATATACATTTCCAGCTTTCTAAACAACGCTAACCAGTTTGTTAAGGCAACCAATCAGTTGAGTGTTCTCAGCATCCAAGAAACAAGGTTGCCCTGTCTCCTCAGAATGCCAAGACCTGCCAGAGTCTAAAGCCTTCCCATAGAAGCCATGATGTGCTCCTGGGGCTCAAGTGGCAATACCCTCACAGCTCCCTTGACAGAACAAAGATCCCAATACTTACTTTAATATCCTATTTGTAAAGTCCCCAGGTGAGGCGTCTGTTCACTTCCTGCTGGTTAGCTGTTATCAGCTTGCAGAAGGCCCTTACAGAGATATCACCTTGGCAGATGTCCAGACACCAACAACATCCTGAGGACTTCATCTCTTCTGACACCTCTGTGCTGGGATAAATATTTCATGGAGCCTGGTGCACCGCTGCCAACTATTTCCCCACAATTTGACCTACACAGAATGTTCATGTTTCATGCGGTCCTTTCAAGGTTTTGCGCTGATGGTAGGTGTCCAGACCAGTAGCATTGGTTCCCTGTGCCCTCCTCCAGCCATCCCCCGTCTGGACTCCTCTCCTAACCTAGCTCTTTTCCGCTGGCCCAATCAGCTTCCTGCTGGCCTGGCCACTGCCTGCCTTAGGTTGGTAGCCCTGAGTTGCTGTGGACTCCTCTGGCCGTGGCTGCTGCTTTACATACTGTGATTGTCACCTCGACAGGACTTGGAATCATCTAGGCGTCACACACCTCCGGGGGTGTCTTTAGGGTGTTTCTAGAGAGCCTGAGCTGAGGAGGGAAGATCCACCCTAGGCCTGAGTGACATCATTCAGGGGTCTGGGCTGAAATGAGTAAGAAGAAAGAGAGACAGATTTGAACCCCAGCTACAGTGTGACAAACAACCTTACCTTCCTGCCACTGTGGTGAACTGTACTCTCAATCTGTGAGCCAAAACGAACTGTTCCTTCTTAAGCTCCTTTGGTTGAGTACTCTGTCCCAGGGACGAGGAAAATAATATCATTGCTGGCATCACAGCTGGACAGGTACACAGCAAGCAATGCCTCCACGGGCCACCTGGGTACTAAAGCTATTTTTTCTACCTAGCAGGGTGACACCAGTCACCTGATGTCTTTGGCTGAGGGTCCCTCCCAGGATGGCTACATGGGCTGACATTCAGTGGGACTCTTGTGCTGTCCCCTGAAGAACAAGATCCCCTATGGTGACATGGTGCCTGGACCACTGAGCCAGGAGCTGTGAAGAATAAGACACAAATGCCCATTTCCACCTCGGCTTCTGGGCTGAGGACTGCCTACGGAGAACAACATCTCCTCACACTGTCCTAGGGAAGATGGTCTAGCTTTAAGCAACGCTGCCACAGTCGCCTGTAGCTGGGCCTCCTCTGCATGTCTGTCTGTCCCTAGCAAAGCCTGAAGCTGCAGGGCATGCGTGTGACATACCCACTGACAGTCTTTGTTACAGGTTCTTTTTCTTTTTCTAGTTTATTAAGGTGAGTAGTTAGGTGATGGGTATGTTCTATGTGTCTGGTGTGTGCACACATGCGTGCGCAGGTACATGTGTCCATGCACACATGTGCAGAGGCCAGAGGCGAACATAAGCCATCCTGCTGTATCACTGTCCACCTTATGCCCTTGACACAGGGTCTCTCACTGAACCTGGAGCCAGGCTAAGTGGCCAGCAAGTCCCAGAGATCCTCCTGTCTCCACCCCAACGCCATAGCACTGGTTACAGCACTGTGCCACCACTACTGGCTTTGACCTGAGTGCTGGAGCTTAAAATTGAGGTCCCCGTGGTTGTACAGCTGGCCTTTCCACCCAGAGCCAGCACCCCGGCTCCCTCCTCCCTTCTCAAGTCAGACCGTGCATCAGAGCACTGCCTTTTCTGCACCCTTGAAGGTTTGGGTCATCGCATCTTTGTCTCCATTCTCTTCTAATCATTTTCTTATTGCCCACCAGTTGCTTAAGGGGGTATTGCATTTCTGCAGATCTACGAATTTTCCGAACTAACCCGGGACTATTAGATCCTGACACAGCCACACGTATATCTCATTACGATCAGAGAACAGACTTTTACAATTCCAGTCTTTTTGGAAGTACTGAGACCTGGTCTATGCCCAGATATCTGTCTGTCCTAAAACTGTTCCATGTGCTGGAAAAGAACGCGAGCTCTCCTGTGGGTACAGCGATGTGCTGCTTAATTTGTTGACTTGACACAAGCTGGAGTTTTCTGAAGAGGAACCCGTAAGAGAAAATGCCTCCACCAGAATGGCCTTCAGGCAAATCTGTGGGCCATTTTCTCAATTAATTGATGTAAGAGGACCCAGCCCACTGTGGGCTGTGCCGTTCCTGGGCTGGTGGTCCTGGGTGTTATAAGAAAATAAGCTGAGCAAGCCCGTAAGCAGTGTTTGCCCATGGCCTCCGATGCAGTTCCTGAACTGATCTCCCTGATGATGGACCGTAACGTGGAAGTATAAACCCAATAACCCCTGTCCTCTCCAGGCTTTTGGCCAGTGTTATCACAGCAGCAGAGAAAAGGCTGGGTTGAGCATTCTGCGGGATTTGAAAGACTATGGAGAGGGATTTTTATTTCCTTGCCAGTTTTCTTTCCAGTTGTTACAGCTGCTTCATTATTGAAAGTGGGGAACGTAAGTTTCCCCCTGCTCTAACTGAATTATCTGTTTCTTTGGTTTTGACTCATTATTATAGGGCTCTGTTATCAGGTGCACACATGTTTATGATAAGTTTTCATTCACATGGGATCAATCCTCTTATATGTATTTCCCTTCCTTATCTACAGTTATAACTTTTCTACGAAAGTCTGTTTTGACCATTTAGTGTTAACCACACCATCTCTCTGTTGGATGATGTTTGCACTAACTGTCTTTTTGTAAATATTTATTTATTTATTTTACTTTATATGTATGATGCCTGAGTGCCCGAGTATATGCATGTGGATCACGAGCATGTAGGAACCTGAGGAGATCTGTCAGAGCTCCTGAAACTTGAATTACAGATGGTTGTGAACCAACAGATGAGAGCCAGCAACCAAACCCAGCTCCTCTATGAGAGCAGTAAGAGTCCTCTTAACCACGGACCCATCTCTCCAGCCCCAGAAATATCTGACCCCCCCATTTTGTTGTTGCCAGGTAGGCTTCAGACAGGTTAGGTAGCCCAGGCTGGCCTGAAATGTGCTGGGATTTCAGGTGCGCACCACCACACCTGGCAGAAAAATTTTTTTTATTCGGTTACCTTCAACCTATTTAAGCCTATGGTTGTAAAATGAGTCAGCCTCACAGGCAGCTTATAATTGTGTCATGTTGTTTCCATCAGTCTGCTAGTCCCAGCCTTTTAATTGAAGGTTTAATCTGTTTACATTAATGTAGTTCCTCATAAAAAAAGAACAAACTCCTATCGCATTTTTACTACTTGTTGTCTACAGACCTTTGCTGTTCCTCTGACCCTTCACTATTTCACACTTTGCACAAAGTAGGTACTTCTCGTGTACTATATAAGTTTCACTGTAATCTCTCTTATAGGTGTTTTAGTTCTTTCCTGGCCTGCTTTGGGGGTTACACTCTATATTCTGTAACCTTCCAGGCGCAATTAACACCAACCTAATTTAAGCAGTATCCGCAGTCTCTGCTCCTGGACCTCCCCAATCACATCTTTATACAACTTGTAATTTTAAAAATGTCTTTTAAATAAGACACATGAGAGAGAGAGACCCCAACTGAAAGGCATCTGTGCTGTTTCATCTACTTCCCCGTGTTGGGACCATTTCCCGAGTTCCTTATCTCCTTAACTAGAGCTAACTTTCGGCCTCAGGTTTTTACTTTCTGAAATTTTTGTTCACAGAACAGGTCTGTCAACGGCAAATGTTCTCCATCATTTTTCTTAATGGGGTGTGTGTGTGTGTGTGTGTGTGTGTGCGAGAGAGAGAGAGACAGACAGACAGAGGGAGAGGGATGCATGTGGACATGTGCAGGCTAAAGGAGGAAGCAGGATGTCCTGCTCCATCACTCTCCTCTTGTCCCCTTGCGTCCAGGCTTCACACTGAAGCTGGAGTTAGACAGCCCAGCAAGTCCAGGGGACCTCGCCGCATCTCCTTCCCCTCCACAGACCTGAGGTTCCTGGCATACACAGCCACAGTCAACTTCTTACTTGGGTTCTGGGGGTTTGAACTTTCCTACCTGCTTATCCATCTCTCCGACCTCTATATCTTATCAAAGAAAAATCTTAAATTCTTCATTTTTGTTTTGCTTTGCATTTTTTGTTTGCTTGCTTCTGTTTGAGACTTGGCCAAGCTGGCCAAGAACTCATGGAGACCCATGACCACCTGGCTTTAAATTCTTCATTTTGTCTTGGTTTTTGAGACGGGGTTTCTCTGTATAACAGTCCTAGCTGTCCTGAAACTAGCTCTTGTAGACCAGGCTGGCCTTGAACTCACAGAGATCCGCCTGCCTCTGCTTCCTGAGTGCTGAGATTAAAAGCTGGTGCCACCACCACCCAGCTAAATTCTTCATTTTTGAAGTATGGTTTTTGTTAGATGCCAAGTTCTTGCTTGATAGGATTTGCTTTTACCCTTTGGCAATGTCATCTGCCTGCAG
This sequence comes from Bramus lutescens, assembly GCA_001685075.1. Lineage (NCBI taxonomy): Eukaryota > Metazoa > Chordata > Mammalia > Rodentia > Cricetidae > Bramus > Bramus lutescens. The sequence continues at coordinate 363,656 of LOEQ01000090.1, read as the reverse complement.
ACACCCATGGTTTCTACTGAGGAGCTGTTTGTTGGCTGTACTGAGGGCCCCTGGCATATCTGTCTTCTTGCTTCTCTCATACTTGAAAAAAAAATTTTTTTTTGAGCTAGAGAAACAGCTCAGTGGTTAAGAGTACTTCCTGCTCTTCCACAAGACCCAAATTTGGTTCCTAGAAGTAATATAGGGAAGCTCAGAATGGCCTATAACTCAAATTCCAAGCAATTAGCCCTTTTCTGTTCTTTGAACATGCACATGCGCGCGTGCGCACACATGCACACGGAGAAACACACAAATAAATTAAGTTAAAAGAATTTTTTTTACGTTTTGTATTGGGAGGGGGCATAAGCCACTGAATGTATCTGGAGGTTAGAGAACAATTTATGGAGGGCAGTTTTCTCCTTCTGCCATGTGGGTCCCAAAAATCGAACTCAGGTTGTGAGGCTTGACAGCAAGCACCTTTACCTCCTGAGCTATTTTACCACCTCCTTTTAACCACTTTCAAGAATTTTTGTTTTGTTTTGTTTTAGTTTGGTTTTGGTTTTTCAAGACAAGGTTTCTTTATGTAGTCCTGGCTGTCCTAGAACTCACTCTGTAGACCAGGCTGCTTCTGCCTCCCAAGTGCTGGGATTAAAAGTGTGTACCACTACTGCCCCAGTCATTTTCAAGAGTCTTTGCCTTGGGGCTCAGCAGTTAAAAGCACTTACTGTTTGCTTTATCAGTGGACCAGAGTTCAGATCACAGCACCCACACTGGGTGTAACTTCAAGGGACCCAATGTTCACTTCTGGCTTCCATGGGCAGCTGCCCACACAGGTGCATGCATACACACACTCACAAAAAAATTATTATTTGAAGTATATCCTATGCCTGCTGCAATCTGATTAAAGTGTGTCTCAAGTAGGTCTATTGAGTTAATCACTCTTGGGCTTTCATAATCAATCTCCCATCCTCTGATGACAGCAGCAACAGCCATCCACTTATTCTATCCAAACTCTAAACTACACAAGCGATTGTACCCACCACAAAACACTCATGCATGTAAAATTTAAATAATAAGAAAGAAATTATATTCTTGGGATTGGAGAGATAGATGGCTTAGTGATGAAGAGCACTTGCTGCTCTTGTAGAGAACCCAGCACCCAGGAGTCAGAGATAGGTTGAACTCTGCAAAATCAAGGCTATCCTTGTCTACTTAGCACATTCTAGATCAGCCAGAGCTACATAGTGAAACCTATCTAAAAGAAAATGTGTGGCTGGACAGTGGTGGTGCACGCCTTTAAAGCCAGCACTTGGGAGGCAGAGGCAGGTGGATCTCTGTGAGTTCAAGGTCAGCCTGGTCTACAAGAGCTAGTTCCAGGACAAGTAAAGCTGCTACACAGAGAAACCCTGTCTCGAAAAAAAAATTTTAAAAAAAGAAGAAAGGAAAGAAAGAAAAAAAGAAAAGAAAAAATGTGTGGGGACTAGAAAGATGGCTCAGTGGTTAAGAGCTTTCTTCCAGAAGATCCAGGTTCAATTCCCAGCACCTACATGGCAGCTCTCATACGGTTTGCCTTAGACCTAAGACAATTCCTCCTCCTCCTCCTCCTCCTCCTCTTCCTCCTCCTCCTCCNCCTCCTCCTCCTCCTCCTCCTCCTCCTCCTCTTCCTCCTCCTCTTCCTCCTCCTCCCCTTCCTACTCCTCAGTAACTCCAGTACCAAGAGATCCCTCACACAAACATACATGTAAGCAGAACAACAATACACATAAAATAAAAATAAATAAATCATTAAAAAAAGATAGCCACCCCTCACTACAGATGAGAATGAACCGACCCTGAGGGCAGGGGTATAGGGGAGCTGACCCCACCCTCTTGGCTGAAACGTGTGGTCCCAGTGGCCCAGACTGACCAGCTCAGCTACCACCCAGGCCCACAAGCCGGGCCTTGGGTTGGCCCAACCTAACATCTACCCCATCTAGGTCCTGCTGGAATGCGCGAAGGGACTGGTCCTGTAGAGTGATACCTGCAGGATCTCCGTGACTCAGGGTGGCCATGGGATATCCCAGAGGAGTTCCGGTGAGGATCCAGTGATGATGGTGTGCCAGAAACCAGAGGTCTTGAGTCAGGCCAGTGACTCATGGCAGTGAGTGTTTGCTAGGAAAGCTAAAAGGACAAAAGGGTGTACGGTGTGACATGCCGAGGCTCCCAGTGCCACCAGGACAAGTGAGGAGGCATTGGAGAGGCAGGAAAGAGTGAGAAGCAAAGAGGTGAGAGGGCAGGCTTGTTTGGTTCTGTTTTGTTCTTGTTTTGCTTATTTGCTTGCTTTGTTTGGTTTGGTTTGATTTTTAAATTTTTTTGTTGAGGGCACTGCAGGGGTGAGGGGAAGATATAGGGGCCCAGGAGGGTGAGTGGAAATGGGGTGCGTGATGTGAAACTCCCAAAGAATCAATAAATAAGTTAAATTTAAAAAAGAAAAGTGTGGGTTTGTGTGTGTGTGCTCGCACATGCATGCGTGTATGTGTGTGTGCTCACATGCGTGCATATGGGCATATGTGTGTGTGTGTGCACATGTGTGCACACTCATGCTTCTTTCCCATCATCTCACCACCTCTTCCTTCATCCCGTCTGCTTGTACTGGCCATGCTTGTTAGTTCCCTGAATCCTCTCCTCTCTCCACATCCCATCCAGCACAGCGGCTGCACACAGCCCGTGGGGTTTTGTTGCCCGCAGCACACCTCCCACATTTCTCCACTGTACTAGAATGTTCTGTGGCCTGCTAGTCAGCCTGTTGAGATGTTCATTTCAGGACTCACATTTATCAGTTGCAAACCTTCGACTTGTAGATTCCAGGCATCCCCTGGAATTCTCTGCTGCATCACGGGTTCACTGACGTGGTTCCTTTGCAGATCCCTCTGTGGTAGCTACCACAGCTGCACAGCTGGTGGGTCTGTTCACTGCCGTCTTGATCCTCCCCTTGGCATATCTTGCAATAGTTTTGAGGTCTGGTTATACCTGTTCCCACTTTCTGATGAATCCCCTCAGGCACTCCAGCACAGAACACAGCAAGCCCTGACCTAGCTTCCTGCTCAAGGTAAATGTTCACTTTTCTTCTTGCCAGAATTTTTGATATTCCATTTGGCCCACCCCAATGGATCTAAAGCTCAGTTTTAACCTGCATTGGTTAACTCTCCTTGTTGCTTCAACAAAATACCTGACCAAAGCAAGTTAAGGAAGGGAAGTTTTATCCTGACTTACACTTAGGGGATCATACTGTTATAGTAACCTTGCTCAGGGCTCTGTTGAAGCCCATTAAGAAATCCTTTTGGGCCAGGCGGTGGTGGCATGCTCCTTTAATCCCAGCACTTGGGAGACAGAGGCAGGCAGATGTTTGAGTCCAAGGCCAATCTGGTCTACAGAGTGAGTTCTGGACAGGCTCCAAGCTATGCAAAGAAACCCTGTCTCAAAAAACCAAAACAAATATAAACAAAACAAAATCATTTGGGTCAAGAGACTGTTGTGGAGGACTTACTCTCCAAACTACCTGAAGCATAAGGTTAATCATGTTGTGCCGGCCACCACCTAACAGAGGATCATTCGTCAGGGAGCCAGACTCATCTAACACCACACTAAAGAGATGGGAGGAATAATTATCCTCTTGACAAGGAAATGTATGTTTCTTTGAAGTTTCCCCCGCTCTCTACTGTTGTTTCAGAACTACCATGAGGTCCCGGTAGGTCTGTCTGTCCACCTTTCTGAGCGCTGGCCCAGAACTTTTTATTCTTTTCTGTCTCTTTCTTTCAGATGTCAGCCAGAGTCTAATTATGCTTCTGCTGGTGCTTTGGGGTGTACATCACTCGCTCTGAAACCCCTCTCTCTACCTTCTAGCTGCCTCTGAACCTCCATGCCTCACACAACATGGCTTTCTTTTCTCCTCCTCTTCTCCACCTTCCTCCTCCAAGCAGCAACAGGGTTTACAGATTATCTGCCTTGCTGTGCTTTTTCTTTTAAACTCTAATAGATTGTTCCGATGCTTCTCTCGGAGTCTGGGCCTACATTCTTTAAAGGCCAAGAGTCCAAATGAGGGACCCCAATTTCCCTAGAAATTCATGGTGCCCAACATGGGGCTCCCCTAAATTTCCAGTAACAGTTCTATCATGACGCAGAAGGCACAATAGTAACCCAGGAAGATACCATCCCAGAATCGGGAGACTGAATACATGGGCTCAGCAGTCAGAAAGCAAAGAATAAATGGGGAGTGAGACCATGCTATCAAACACCAAGGCCAGTCCCTGGCTTCACCTCCCAAAGGCTCTATATCCTTTCCAAACAGCACCACCAACCGAGGACCAAGTGTCCAAACATACAGCCATCTGGGGGCCAGTTTACATTCTAACCATGAAACAGCGCCATGAAATTCACCCCTTGTGACACCTTGTCTGTGTGTGTGAGACAGGGTTGTATAGCTCCAGCTGGCCTCGAACTCAGAGGTCTACTTGTCTCTGCCTCCTGAGGGATGGGATTAAAGACATGGGCCACCACGTCTAGCCCAGTGACATCTTTCAGTCCTCTCTATCTCTAGCATTGATTGGCAGCTTCCTGTCGGAGTCTGAAAGCTTCCCCATCACCACACCAAGCGATAATCACCAACTGGTACTGTGCTGTATCTTATCTACAATATCTTTTGTTTATTCTTGCTGGCTTATAGCTTTGTTTGTTTGTTTGTTTGGGGGGTTGTTTTTTTGTTTTTGAGACAGGGTTTCTCTGTGTGGCCCTGGCTGCCCTGGAACTCTGTGTAGACCTCAGAACTCAGGGATCCTCCTGACAGGGTTAAAGGTGTGTGCCACCACTGCCCAGAATTATTTTTATATGTGTGAATGCTTGCCTGAATGTGTCTATCTATACCACATACATACCTAGTGCCCACAGAGGCCAAAAGAGGGCATCCAATCCCCTGAAACAGGAGTTAAAGACAATTGGGAACGGTCACGTGAGTGCTGGGCGTCAAAACCAGGTCCTTTGCAAGACTGGTATACACTTTCAACAGCTGAGCCGTCTCTCCAGCCCCCACCCACACGTACTTTAAATCAACTCTAGATTACACATAACATCAAAGCGGCTGAGTGCAGAGTGAATAATTGCTAGGCTGCATTGTTTAGGGAATGACAACCTGAGACTAAGTCTCTGCATGTCCAGCACACATGCAGTTTTTTTCAAATCTATCTTATCTGTGGTCACTTCTGTCCTCAGTACAGAATCTACCAAAGCAGAGAAACGGCTACATTCGTGTGTCTGCTTATTTTTGCAGGAAGATCTGTGGCTTTAATTAGATTCTCAAAGGGGTCTGTGACCAAGAACAAGAATAACAAAGTCAAATCCTCTAGGCTAGAGAAGGCATGGTTACTGAGCTAAAATCTCAGGTCTATCTCTAATGGGCCATGTGACTTTGATTTCTCTTTCCTGCTCTTAGCCTCAATGTCCACTCTGTCCTATGAGGACCCTGGTGGCTGAACATGCCTGTAAGATCTCATATCTCTTTGCACCCTTTTCCCACTTTGCTTTGGTGTCATGGGGTCCCAACTTCCAGGTCCTGGTTACACTCTGTCACAAGGGCTGGGCAAAAGGTGGGAGGAGGGAGGAAGCAGGTCTTTCCCCAGTTCCTCTTTGCTGTGGGCTTCTTCTCCGATTCCACTCTGGCAGGTGACACTTCTTCCCAGAGTACAGCACACCCTGAGCTGTGATTTCCCTCAGACTCTTGCCTGGCCTTCCTACTCTTCCATCATCTTTGGGACCTGCCACCAGCTCAGATCCTCTCAGCTGAACACCCAGCACAAGCTTTGATGTTCCTCCTGTATCCTACTGGTGAATAGATGATCCCTAAGTCCCTCGACACTGCCATTCTCTCGAGTGTTCCCATTGAGTTTACAGTGGGGTAGAGATTCAAGCCAAGGATGCTTGCTGCCCTGTCCAGTGTTCTGGGTCTAGCTCTGGCTGGACCCCTGAGTAAGGACACTAATACAGCTTCCTGGTATCAGTGGGCCAACTGGTGAAAATTGAAGATTTCCGGGACAGGACAGTTCTGAGCAGCCAGCGCCTGGGAGCGCAAACTCACAGAATTAGGGCAGTTGTCCCACTGAGTGGACATTAAGGACTGAACCTCTCCTGCCTCCATTCCCAACCACCCTCTTAGGCACACACCAGGAGGACAAAGATGCCCTTCTTTGTTGCAAGCTTCCTCCAGAGGACAGAACTTCCAGGAAACAGGCCATGACACTTTTGAGCATGGAAGAGAGGCATCTCCGTGGAATCCACAAGGGCTCTATCTCCTTCACTTCCTTGGGCCAACACAGGCCTTCCTTTCTCTTCCTATGACAGGCCCTTTCTGATGATAGAGGAAAAGTGTGTTTTTTGTTTTGTTTTGTTTTGTTTGTTTTTCAAGACAGGGTTTCTCTGTAGCTTTGGAGCCTGTCCTGG
>LOEQ01000090.1:327754-337787 GCA_001685075.1 Bramus lutescens | reverse complement strand
GGGGGGGTAAACCTTCAAAATGCAATGTTTAGTGATATGAGCCAGACACAAGAGGTCACCTTGTGCTTTACATGGCAAAAACAGAATAAACTAACCCACACAGACAGCACGGTGGGGGACTCCAGGCCCTGGGAGAAGGCACACACAGGAGCCACTGGATTTGTGAGCATGGCTTTCTTTCATTCTTTCTTTTGCTTTGCTTTTTGCCCTTGTTCCTTTTTTGACAGGGTGTCTTCTAGCCCAGGATAGCCTCAAACTTCATGTATAGCCTAAAATGACCTCCCCCAATCCTCCTACCTCTGTGTCTGGAGTGCTGGGATTACAACTATGTACCTAACTGATATGATATTGGTTATAGAACCCGGGACTTTGTGGATGCTAGGAAACCATCTGCTAACTGAGCCACATCCCTGCCCCAGATATGACTTTCTTTCAGAGTGTTGAAAATGCACTAGAACTAGACAGAGGTGCTGGCCACACCACCCTGTGCACCTACTGTGTGCTACTGATTCCCACTGAACTACCTACTGTCTGCTAATGATTCCTACTGAACTACACCTACTGTGTGCTACTGATTCCCACTGAACTGAACCTGCTGTCTGCTAATGATTCCCACTGAACTGCACCTACTGTCTGCTAATGATTCCTACTGAACTACACCTACTGTGTGCTACTGATTCCCACTGAACTGCACCTGCTGTGTTCTACTGATTCCCACTGAACTGCACACTTAATGACAGCTCATTTTGGGTGGCACAGATTCCATCAGAATAGACTTTAATGAAGAAAGTACATTCAAACATAGATCTAGAACTCCGCAGACCCTGGCCTTCTTACCTTCCATGCTGGCCACGGCGTGATTGGGTCTGAACTTGAGGCTCCAAAGTAAGTGGGTACAGCATGTGTGAGTGGGGGATGGGGGTTGGAAGCTTGGAACTCTGGGCAGTGGCTGGTGGCTCCTCCCTCCTAGGCTATGGGTTAAATCCAGTCAAATTAAGGTCATTCATTTGTAGGGGGACAAGTTCTAAAGAGCTACTGTCAGCTTGAAGTTCAAGCTCTCGGGCATGTTGGCTGTGGGTATCAGACAGTGACTTCTCCAGGTAATCCAACCCATGAGGGGAGGGTACAGCAGAGGAACCCCCTCCCCTGCAGCCACTCCCCTGCCTTTCCTAGACACCCCTGGACTTCCAATCCCTCATCCCCACCCAGAGAAGGGGTACTTAGGGTATACTGCCACCTGCCTAAACGGAAGACCTATGCTGCAAGTTGACACCACAGAGATAACTGTCGCACATGAGTTTGGCCTCTAGCTTCCTTTCTCGGCATCTCTCATACCCACTCCCAAGTTTCCCTGACCAGTCGTGTGCTGGCCTAGCTTCCTGAGCTTTTGTCCACCAGGGGAAAAGATTGTTTTAAAAGCCACAGAACCTTCGTCTCTTACTACACGGACACATCCGTGCCTGCACAATGAGGCTGAATGCCAACATCAGCCTCAAACACCAGAGAGCAAAGCAAGAGGGGAGCCAGTTAGTCAGACAGTGGGGCACCGACTTATCAGAGGTCCTGGGCTCAGAGGAACCACACCATGCTGGGCTCCTGTGCCCATGTTTCAGAACTCCCATGTCTTTGGGACCTGCAGAGGTTAGAACACACACATGGACGGCAAGAAGCACGCCTCCCTGGAGTCTGAGCTTCAGACCATAGTGCAGCCAATGTAGAAATGTGAGGACACACATCCCAGCAGTGACACTGTCACCCCCACTGCACTCACACTCAAAGAAGGGGTCTGCCGGGTGCCCTCCTCCCATTTCCCCAGAGAAAGCGTAGGGAGGTTTTTGTTTTGCTTTGATCTGTTGGTCCACAGCAACACTGAGAGGGAGGTTCTGAAACACCCATGTGCTGCAAGGGGCCAGCCTTCCTGGGGGTGAAGGACAGGTGCTAAATAAAGGCCACCTCACCGCAGTAGGGCCATAGGAGCCACACTCCATCCAGCATCTGGCAGTCAGTGCCAAACCACAGCTCAAAGCCTGAAACAGGCATTTGTTTCCTGCTGCCTGTCATTTCAGAAGCCAATGAGCAGAGACAGAAATCAACTCTTTAAACTGTTCTTTATTCTGAGAGCGAGTGATCTGAGCAGACAGCTAGATGGCTCATCAGGTAAGAGCTTGCCACCAAGCTTAATCACCTGACTTCAGTGCGTGGGACTCACAGGGCAGAAGGAGAGAACTGACTTCCACAAGTTGTCTTCTGGTCTCTACACAGACACACTGTGGCAGATGCGGCCACTCACAGTCAATCAATCAAGAAAATATTTTTTTAAAAATATGTCTTCCATCTTTAGGCAGCAGGCAAAGGGGATGTGGGACCAGTCTATTGTTCCAGTATTCACCCTAGCCCCTCCAATCCGGTGGCCAGCCACTTTCAGTATTGCTGTGGACCCTGCCACCTCTTCCTCTCTCCTTATCACCCCCTGCTCTCTCCTTATCTTGTGGTTATCTAGGTGGAAGTACAGCTTATTTTGTAGTTGTTGTTTTTTTGTTTGTTTGTCTCACTGTTTTGAGGCAGGGTCTCACTGTGTAACTCAGATTGGCCTGGAATGCACTAGATAGACCAAGACTGCTTGGAACTCACTATGTAGACTAGACTGGCTTCAGACTTACAGAGTTGGCTTGCCTGTGCCTCCTCAATTCTGGGATTAAAGGCTGGGCTGTTATCAACCAACTTTGAACTCCTCCAGGGTCTCTGGACTAGAAGGATTAATTCAGAACAAACTAACCATTACCCGTACTGTGTGTGTGTGTGTGTGTGTGTGTGTGTGTGTGTGTGTGTGTGTGTGTGNNNGTGTGTGTGTGTGTGTGTGTGAGAGAGAGAGAGAGAGAGAGAGAGAGAGAGTGATAAACTGGGAATCAAACCCTTCCTCCAAAACAGAATTTAGGGGTGCCTTTAGAATACCAGAATATGAAAGTGAGTCTACCCACCCCTCTGCCTCCACCCAAGCTGTTCTGTCCTTGGGAAAACTTTAGGTTCCAATAGTTAAGCTTATTTCCGTCTACACAGAGCAGAGGTCCCTCACCATCCTCCTCAATGCCACCAACTACCCACAGCAGGGTCCCCAAACCTCTTTCCTCAAAGCCTTTAGTAGCATTTAAGTATTGTGTTCTTTGATTTTTCTTTCTTTCTTTCTTTCTCTTTTGGTCTCTCTCCACCAGAACTCTGCTCCAGGCTCCAACTTCTTGTTGCCCACTAGATCCCTGTGCCACAAGTGTCTGTGGATGGTGACCAGATGTTGGATTGTAAACACAATCAAACTCAGATCCGAGTGTGAGTCTCAATCCTGCTGCTGAGTTGCTTGTGACCCTGCAGGCTAACCCAAGTGCTCTCCCCTGCCTCCACCCTAGTTCTCACTACTCGCCCACTAATAAGCGAGGCCTTGGATGCCCCGGGCTCTCTTGGGGGAGGCTCGGGTGTTGCACAAGTGCATTGTAGGCCCTGAAATAATCCAATTTCAGAGGAGGAGAGGAGGAAGCCGAGGAGGGAAAGAGGAGATGGCCGAGTGCCAGAGGGAGCTTTCCTCAATATGGTCATTTCATCCTTCTTCCTCGTTTTTATATTCTAAGAGGTCCCCAAAATAAAATAGGTCTATTATCTTCTGTCCCATAGATATTACAGTTATAGCATGTTGTAGCTAGATGACACAGGCGTGGGACGGCTCTGAAGCACAGAGAACACTGCAAGTCAGGCTCCCTCTCCCAGCAGCAGGGCTTTGGCCGTGGTATCCTGCCACAGCGTTCTGGCCATGGGGCCACAAGCCCTGCTCTCCTCTGCCCCAGTCTCTTAGGCCCTGTAGGTTGGCAGGCACTCATGTCCCCCCAACCCTCTTCCATCACAGTTAGGTACTACACGACTTTTCATTTCCAAGTCTGGTTACCAGAGATGCAGAGTGAAAAATGACCCAATAACCCAGTAAATCCAAGCATCTCGGCATGAAACACAATAACCATGGCTGGGACTGCCAGTTTCAGCCAGATAGATTAGGCTGGCTTCAGTGGCCCTGAATTTACTAGGAAAGGACACTGGGAAGGGCTTACCCTCTCAGTCACCAAGCGAGCCATGTTGGGGCTGGAGTAAGTACTGGGGACTGGGCTGCAGCCAACCCTCCAATCCTGGGAAGGGTTGAGACAAGCCATGAAGCTGCTTGTGTCCCTTGGTCTGGGGTCTGTGAAGCCAGGGATCCATGAAACCTGGCAATAGGTACAGGCAGAACACCCACGTGGCCCCTTGTTTCCTGCAACACACATTTGTCTGCCACTCTTGAATGTCAGCCTTGGGGGAGAATCATGGAGGTGAGGAAGGCATGGGGTATGGGGTAGGAACACAGGGATCTCAAATATGACATCACATGAACCCAGAGGTGGACAGGGCCAGCCCCAGTAGCTCCCATCCTGCTGCACAGAAGAGTCAAAGAAAGCTTCAGGGTACCAGGCTCACCTGCCCCCAGACACTTGGGCTTCCCAGTCTACATGGAACCTGGACAGGGGACTCTGAACTGGGTTAAGACCCATCTCTGAGACACCTAATGCCTATCAGGCATCCCAGCTGGGTTCCTAACTTCCCGGACCCCTTGGAGAGGACTTTAATCTAAAAAGGGGCCAGGAAAATCAGCTACCAATACCTCAAGAGGGTCCCAAAGCCAGAGCCAGACAGCTGTTTCCAAGGAGTCATGACCGTCCCTGCTGAGACACACACACACACACACACACACACACACACACACACACCTCCCTGTGTGTATGAGGGCAGGATAGCCCTTCCACAATTAACACCACCCTCAACAAGGCTTCTGGGCTCTGGGTCTGCCAGACACTGATACCACAGGTAATCTGGAAGGGCCACACCTTAATCAGGGTAAGGGGGTCATGACAGGCCTGGAGTGTCTGACACTCAGCATCCTTCAGGCAGAAAAATCCAGCAGTTGTTCAGTTACTGAGGCTGGCTATCTTAGCTGGTCTTCAGCACATGCCGAAGTCCAGTGAAAAACTGGAATGGTCAGCCAGAGAAAGCAGCAAAGAGCAAAAGCTTTCTTCTTTCAAGTCCTTATATATGCTGCTACCAACATTGTGGCCCAGATTAAAGATGGCTTTCCACCTCAAAAGATCCAGACTAAGGTGGGTCTTCCCACTTCAAATGATTTACTTTTAAAAAAAAAAANAAATCCCTCACAGATGTACGCAGCCCAGCCACTTGGGTTCTAGTTATTTCCAGATGTAATCAAGTTGACAAGAATGGCCATCACACAGGGACTTCAGAGAGGCCCCACCCAACCCACTGAGCCTGAGAACTATGAGGAGCCACCTGGCTTGCAGTCATTTTCACTCCGCTTTGTAAAGGGACCATACACAAGTAACTTGAACATCATCTCTCTTGACTATGGACCCGTTTGGATCTGGAACATCTTGGTCCAGTTGGAGATCTTAATGGATGTACCCTCAACCCTACCCATCCCCCAGTCCTTGAAGCATGGCTAGCCTTAAACTTTACACGATGTTCGGCCAGGCCCAAAACAGATAGTTTCCCTGCAGGCTCTGTGTGTCCCCTAGAGTGTGGATTATTACCTGTCACCAAGAAACACTAGGATGTTTCTTAGTGTCTTCACTCCAAGGGACATTTTTGGAAATCACCAAAGGCAGTCCTGGGTTTTCATGATGATGAAGCAGCCCCATAGACAACAGCACCAGCAACATCCAGGTGAGCAGTAAGATGCTCTGACTTCTTGAGCTAGGATTTTACAAAACAACCACGGGTTTCTTTTCTTTTTTTTAATCTTTTAACTTGTGTGTGTGTGTGTGTGTGTGTGTATGTGTGTGTGTGTGTATGTGTGTGTGTGTGTGTGTGTTGGGGGTTATGTTCACATGAGTGCAATGCCCTTGGAGGCCTGAAGAGGGAATCATATCTCAAGGAGATGGAGTTACAGACTGTTATGAACACCCAGCAAGGGTCCTAGTACAGAATTCAGGGCCTCTAAACGAGTAATAAATACCTTTAAATGCTGTCTCATCTCTCCAGCAATCCATGCCCTTCAAGCTTCTTTCAGACTCATCTACCATTAGGGGATCGCAGGGATCCAATGACCTGGCCACCCAGAAGGTTCCAGGCTCCTGCAGGAAGCAGGCCAGGCATTTGCACATAGAAATCCATATGAGTTTATCACCAGAGAGCCTCTTTAATTCCTCCTTCCTGTTACAGTCAGGATGTCCTACTGATTTTCTTCAGGGTCTTGTGAGCTTGGAGGGTGGACTATAGTTTCCATCCCAGACACGGAGGGAGCACTGAGCCTGAGGGGTGAGAATCTCAGTTCAGCCAGAAAGCCCCCCAAATCACCACAAGGTCACAGAATTCCAGTGCCAGGCTATGCCCAGGACGCTAGTATGCCTGATCCAGGCTACCTGGGTGGTGTGGGTCAAGTGCCATGGTCAAAAGCCTCTAACAGGACATGCCAAACCTGATTGGTTTGGTTGTAAAAATAAGGTCATTCCTCAGTTTCCTCAGCAGGAAAATAAGAACATTCCCTTGGAGAGCCCAGGGCCCTATCCCCTTTGGGGAAAACATTGCAATTAGAGGCAGCCAGTCTAGCTTAGGTGATCGGATGAGACACTTTGAAGACATGGTCTATGCTGTTGTATATTTTATAGTCATGGAAAGGCTCGGGGTTCGTTGGGTAGAGGGAGAGCTATGCATAAAAGAGAAAGAAACCTGTCTCACTATGCATGTCACTACAGTGAGGCAGTGAGGCAGTGAGGAATGTGTGGGAGGTACCTGCCTCCCAGCTCTTCTGAGGACTCCTCCCGAGGACTCCAGCACCACTGTGCTGGGGCTTAGAACCCTGCCCCTAGAGACTCTGGTCTTCATCAGCCTCTTCTCCTCTGAGCATCCACTGCCCATAAGAAAGAAAGCCATGCTGCATGGCTCAACAGTCCCAGCTCCAGCCCAAGCCAGTGTCCCCCACCGCCATGCCCTATGGCTGTAATCCCAGTGTTGGTTTGTTTACAGTGTAATGGAAGTCCCAGGGGACCATGGGGTGAGGGCAGCACTCTCCTAACAGAGCCCTGCCTTCCAGCTGGAGCAGAAAGCCAAGGCCCACAGTCTGCTTTCCCAAGCCAGAGAAAACTGGAAGGTGGCCTCACGTAATGAGGACCCTCATGTTGTGCACTGGCAGCCAAACCCATGGATTCCTGCCCCAAGGTCCCTGCCTGGGCTTCAGGATCAGGAGCAAGTCCAGGCCTAACAAAGGGCAAAGGTACACATGGCCTGAGGTGCTATTCTGGCTTACGGCAGAATCTCAGCCAGTGGCCCCCTGATCGGAATCTGTGCCCACTGCCCAAGAAGCAGCCCTGTGGCTCTGTCCCAGGCAGAGCTTTCCATTTTCCACGTACAGTTCAGAGTTTGTAAACATACACTCCAGATAAGCATGCCCATTCTCCCCACGCCCTCCTACCCACCCCCGTTGCCTCCGATGCCAGCACCCTATGAGCACTGTCTATCTAGGCTCTATTCCAGCACTATGGTCCTGAGTATAGCCACAGCCGCTTTCAAGTCGGCACTAGGCAGCTAAGGGTCCCCCTACTACATTCTCCTCCGTGGCTTGCTGAGGACTCCTTGTCCAGGGATGGGCCACTGTCTGTCTCTTCCTCCCCCAGTAGAGACATTTTTGCCATTTTTGTTGAGGCTGATTCCAGTAAAATGTTTCCTGGCCCAGAGCCATTTTCGCAGCCGCCACATCCCTGGGCCATATGTGGCATGTGGACCTTCATAAAAACTTCTAAGGGGTAAGGATCAGAGACTCAGAGTTATTCTCTGCCCTGAGCCATCTCAACCGAGATCCTGCCCTTCGCAGTGGGGTGTCAGCATAGGGCTCAGCAGTAGTCAATATCCCAGAACCACCGCAGGCCTTCTGTGCAAGAATGATGGGTGACAGAGGTCTGGAGCCCTGAGAGTCCCTGAGGGTAGCTACTGTCCCCCTCCCTACGTGGCCAATGTAACTCCTCACCCACACATCCCATGTGGCTAGCCCAGAGAGAGCCTAGTATCCCAGCCCTTCCAGCCAGCCAGACTGATAGGCTGGTGCTCCTGGACAGCCTGCAGCTGAACTGAGCCTGAACTCTTACAGGGCAAGGGTGAAGCACGGGGAGACAGCCCGCCAGCTATTTCTCAGCCAATGGTCTCAGCTGGTGCCTCCCTTTGTTCCCAAGGGAGAGAGGATGGGTGGACTCCGAAGGTGGCTGAGTAGGGGGACAGCCAGCTTGCTGCCACAGCATCTCCACTGCCCGCCGGCAAGGAGATCACTCAGGCCCTGATACGATCACCTCAGGACAGGCGGAAATTGGAGTGTCCCCGGTGCTTGATCGAGGCAGCTAGCGAGCTGAGGCAGCGGGGACATTAGAGGCTGGTGTAATGGCCTCATTCTGCTCCCCTTGCAGCTCTCTGACCTTGGGCAGCTCGGAGCCTGTGTGCTGCTGTAATGAAAAATCAGGAGTCAGGGAAATGGCCCCAGTGGAAGAGGGTAGGGCTGGCTGCCCAAGGTGCTGGGAGCCCTGCATCTCCCTCTCTATCAACACTGGCTACAGACCATTTGCCCCACCACAGGCCCCTTGCAGCAGGGCCTGGAGACCCCTGAGGAGACACTCCCAGCTCCAAACTGTATTGAGAGGAGGCAAAAGACCTCGGAGAGGGCATCAGAGAAAAAGAGACAAAGGTAGCAACTGAGGGGGCGGAGGCTCATGGGAAGGAAAAAGGACACGGTACCAAAGCTCTGTTGAGGTCAGAGTGAGCGGCTGCATTCCTAGGTAAAGGCCAGCTTGGCCACCCCTTCATGGGCCTCAGTTCCCCATCCTTGGCCTCCCCCAGGAGGAACCGAGGACATCAATGGAGCACTTACTTTACACCACTTATCCTCAGCATGGACATCTGGCCCGTTTGCAGAGGGCTGAACCCATAGGCCCAGGCTGCACAGAAGGAAGGCCTCTTCCTGGACCTGGCATACCACCTCCCAAGCCTCCAGGTCCACAAGCACTCTGTCAAGACTTTGTCCAGGTATGTGTGATGGTACACACCCGTGACTCCCATGGTGACACCCTCACCTGCCAGGGCAGGAGCTGAGGGTGCGATGAATCAGAGCAGAGGACAAGCTGGTGACTCTGGGCTCCTGATCCTCATCTGACAGGAGTTTTCACGATGGCCCCTGTGTTACACACAGGGCCTATTTGCAAGGGGCTGGGATAGCTGGAGGTGGAGGCACGAGGTTCTAAACCCGGGCCCTTGCTGAGCTCCTCTGCCCAGCCAAGCAGAGACTCCTTCCTGAACCTTCCTTTTTCCTATTAACCAATCACATCAGACTGTGAGGTCAAACTCTCACCAATGGAGATGACACAATCACCAATCACCACCTGCATCAGGGATGGAAGACTGAAGCTGTGTTGGTCCCGTGTGTTGCTGCCCAGCTTGGGCTCTAGACTACCTCTTTTGCAGAAAGAATTTGCTTGACAAGATGCTATCACTTTGTTTCTGTGTTTGCAAGTGGGACACTGATATTACACCAGCCCCTGCCCCGCCCCCCACCGAGATCTGCAGTACAAACCCAGAGGCAGACAGCTCTGATGGACAGAGAAGAGGCCCATCCATCAAAAACCAAAATCAAGGGCAAGTACATCTCACTGCTGGGGCCCAGTCTTCGTTCACTCCCGGGGCCTGATAGAAAGGTCAAGTGGGGGTTCTGTGACTGATGAAAGCCCCACCATGCAGACCTCCTTTGCATGCATGCAAAGTCAACAGCCCTAGCCTGACCTCGGCCTTCAACCAGGCACCTGGCCCTCTCTGCCCCACTGCAACCTGGCGGGTGCAAATCAGATGCACATCACAACAGGCCTGGGGAAAGGCCTCCTCCCACCCTCCGCAGCGTGTGGCAGGCATCACTGGTGAAATGAGGGCCAGGGGTTAGGATAGGGAGGGCAAGCCATGGGGTCTCTGGAGTCCTACCTTC
>LOEQ01000090.1:315096-327667 GCA_001685075.1 Bramus lutescens | reverse complement strand
GCTGGTGCCCAAGTGAGCTTCCCGTAAGAAACCACTTCAAACTGCTTGTTGCTGCTTTGTCCTCTGCTCCCTCTTCCTTGCCTTTCTTGGAGCTCAAAAAGAGTGTGCTGACAGTGTGATCTTCACATCTCAGGATGCGGGGGCTATCATCATGCCCATTTCCCACAGTAGGTCACAGAGGCACAGAGAAGTGGATAGTTTTCCCAAAGGTACACAGCTACCAGCGAGTAGAGCCCAGATGCAAACCCAGAATCCGTACATTACAGAATCCAGGTGATGGGACTGCTGCCACGCCCTGGTGTCCTAGGACCCCCACTCCTTTTAGAAAACTATAACAAGTCCCCTTCTCCCACTGGGGATACTGAGGCAGGGGAGCCATGTCTGAGAACTTCCCCTGCTCACCTACTCCTTGCATCTCACATCCCTGCAGAGATCTTAGCCAGATGGATGTGGCTCCCACTTCCACACGAAGGCCAGAAGGATTCTGCCTCTGCCTCCAAGAGGGCAGCCTGGAGCAACTGTCTTCATTCCCCTCCAATCTCACACTCCCAGCGCATAGAGCACAGCAGATTGCATGACGCTTAGCATGCCCCTGCCAGATCCCTTCTGGAGTCACAGCAAGACCATCCCTACATCGAAGAAGCAACCTGGTGGACACAGTTTAGCGGGGCCTAGAGAAGAACTGGGGAGACAAGGCAGCAGCATGTGCCCTTGGCTCTGCTCTCTACATACACGCCATCTGTACGTCACATGGTTCCCATTCACAGTTTAGAAAAGCAAGACTCCTAGGTACCAAGACTCCTAGGTCCTAGTGGACAAGATCTCTTTTGAGCACAGACAAAGCTGAATTTGAATGTAGGTCTTGACACTACCCTACCCTGGCTCCAGTATATATAGAGTAGGGGCTTAGCAAACTCCTCAAAGCTGTTTAGAAGGCTCTCACTGCCCAGAGGTCATATTCTCCACCAGTCTACCAGGACCTTCCCACTCACTACTGCAGATGGAGACTTGAAACTCACTGGGGTTTTTAATAACCTCGTATTACTGAGCATCTTGGGCATGCTTTATACAATGGGTCCTCGATGTCGATGTTTCCCTCCACTAAGCAAATCAGCTGGGGATGCTGGCAGTGTCATTGGGCTGTGCTGAGTCTCAGATGAATCTGCCTCCCTGCTTCTTGCCGCTGGGCATCCACAGACATCACAGAGGCAACCATCACCTTTACAGGATGAGATGTCACACCCTTCCTGGGCAAACTTGAGCCACATCAGGGCCTGGGAGTAGAGGGGCTGAGGTCTTCAGGAGAGAAAGGAGAGCCAAGCTGTTTCTGCTGGATAGGACAGCTGTCCCTAGGCACTAGCCACCTCCCCCAAAACCACCTACCAGCGGCTCATGGGTAGGAAGCCAAAGAGGTCTGAGCAAGGAAGAGTGAGTCTATGTGAGGCAGTAGTTCCCCCACCTGTGACAGAAGACAAGGACAGGAACCCTGTCTCGGGCTCACTTCCTGATATCTGTGTCCCTACGTGAGGAGTGGACCCAGAGGCCGGCTCTGCTAATGGCCAGTTCTCAGGTGATAACATCTATCAGCCTCAGCATCTTCATCTCTACAGCATCTGCCTGTGCCACAGGGCATGCTGTGTCTTTTGTGAGGAGGAGGGACAGGCAGAGCAACAGGCTCAGAGTCGGGCAGGAGACACCCCAAGAGGAGCTGTGGCTAGTTAACATGTGCCGGTAACCATACCCACTCAGGGCCTCAACCCTGACCAGCTATTTGCTTCTTCACCCCCAGGCCCAGTTTACCACTTCTGGGCATAGACCATAGAGGACTCTTTCTGAACAAGCGTGTGTAGCAGGGGTTTGTATGTGATACATGCATGTGAATGCATGTGTACACGTGTAGAGAACAGAGTAGGACACTGGCTGTCATCCTTTATTGTTTGCTGCCTCGTTGTCTTGAGTCAGGATCTCTGACTGGAAGCTCACCTCTTCTGCTAGACTGACTGACCACCGAGCTCTCTGGGTCTGCCTGTCTCCTCCTTCTCAATACCAGGGTTAGAAGCATGCACAACCTTGCCCAGCTTTTTACATGGGTGCCAAGAATTCAATGCAGGTCCCTATGCTTACAGATAAGCACTCTTCTCCACTGAGTCATTTTCCCAATCCCTTTAAAACTTTTGGTTAGCCTCAAATTCACTATATACTCAAAACTGACTTGAACTCCTGATCTTCTCACCTCCATTTCTTAAGAGTTGGGATTATAGATCTGTTGCTACCATGCCCTGTTAGCATTCCAGAATTTTCCAAGTTTCTCTGTCTTCCAACTTGAGTTTCAATACCTCCCTTGGCCCCAAAGGCCTGCTAAGAATCGACTCCAGCAAGTCATCATCATTCAACTACGGGGGCCCCAAAGACCCAGTCCTGTCAATACTTAGGAGCATGCAACACAGCACACTCAAAGCCAGCCTCCGTGGGCTATGACCTACTTGGCCACATATTGGCTACGTGGTTGAGTTGGCTTGTGGCAGAAAGGAGGAGGGTCCAGGTCACAGGATGGACCTGGAATCCTCCAAAAAAATAGCATGAATTGGCTCAGATGTGGTGAGTATGGACTTGGCAGGGACCCCTAGCTGCTAGAAACAAAAGCTTGTGTGTCAGAGGGTCTGGGCTGAGGCGCGCTGGCAATGGCTGCAAATCTGGGAGTTGAGGCCGGGGGGGATCTTTGCCCTGCTTACAGCCAGCGTGTGCCAAGTTCTCCCTGCCAGAGCATTTCACAAGCAGGTTCTGGGAGCAAGTTGGCACCATTCAGGCTCCACAAGAGGGAGAGGAAGGCAAGTGGAAAGTCAGCATTCCTGGGCTTTGCTCTCAACCCCTGTAGAGCATCCCTGCCCCGCGAATGGAATTGGAAAGCACTCGTGGCTAACACGATGAAGAAGCTGGGCCTCAGTTTCCAAATCTAGCAGGTATGCTAGATCTTGCAGAAAGGAGAGCTGGTGGAATATCATCATCACACAGAGCCATGGGAAATATGAAGCTGGCCATGCCTAGCCCTCAGGCCCTTTTCTTGGGTCAGCCTGGGACCTATTATCTCCCAGAGTCCCTGCCAGGACCTCATGAGCCCCCATCCCCTGACTGAGGGCTGCTGGTGACAGAACTTTAGCTGAGTTCCCATTGTTGTCATTCTTAGTGTATGAATGTCATGTCTAGTGAGAGCCTGGTAGTAGTAGGTGGCAGTTGACTTTGTGTATAAGAAGTGTGCAGCTCATGTCAGCCCCATGGCCCTCTCCACTCTCTCTGGCCTGAGTGCTGAGAACTCACTCGGACTGTTGGAAACTTGGACTCACCAAGGCAGTGGGGGACAGAGCACTCTCTCCACCTGGGGTACCCATGAGTCTACTGCCTTAGAGTCAGTAGTACCATCTAAATCTCACTGCATAGTGCACACACACACACATACACAGACACTCCAGGCCAGGGTATCCCCACTCCTTCTCCCTTGTCCCCACCTTGTCTTTACTATATAAAGCACTTTATCTGAAGGTATGACCCTAAGCTGGTTGTACAGCTGCTGGGCAGTCCCATCAACTCAGGAGGCCAAGGCTTGAGCCCAGAAGTTAGAGACCAATTTTGACAACTTAAAGATATATANAGAAGTTGGGACCTGTACTGCATGCTTAGCACTGAAGAAACAACCAAATATAAGTGTGGTCCTAAATTATGACAAAGAGCCCTGGGTACTTGTGCAAGGTAGGCATATCAGTCAGAGGGGGATAGAACTTCCATTACTATGGCCCAGAGGGCCCTCTATTATCTGCCTCAAAACTCACCTCTTCAAGGTCACTTTCTGAGGGATCCTAGAAGCCCTCTACTCCCCATCTCAAGCCTGCAGCCTTGGACCAGCCCCAGCCCCATAAGCCAACCATACATCCCACCCCATAGAAAGCATATACACTCAGACAATCCTCAACCTCCATGCTGAACTCTCAGCCCAAAGCTGTAGTGTTCTTTTCCCTGAAGGACACCCCCAAATCTGTAGTCTTGGGGACCCTCAAGCAGCCCTGTGGTGACTCTCCACTTCCAGCTATGCCCAACAAATTTTTTACACAGTGGCCAGCATCACAAGTCTCTAGAGACAAGAGCCAGGCCTAGTATGCCTGTGTTCTTCCCTCTCCGGTTCCCTTGTGACACCACACCAAGGAAAGAGTACCATTGAGTCACACATGGCCCTGGGCTACCTCTCAGGGACTGGAGACAGAGGGCCATTGTCCTGCTTAGAGCTGAGGACAGGGCTGAGGAGATGTCCATTTCCCACATGTCCTGAAGCCATCTGAGTGTCTACCTGTTGTCGGCACCAATGAGTGTTACTAAACTGACAACTCCATGCTGAACATGGACAAGGAGACGGAACTTTCCACTGCTTTCATGGACTCCAAGTTAGTGATGGAACTCAGCAAACTCATAAGCAGAGGTTTCTGGCGTATGTGTCTGTCACACAGTGAATCAAGCTAGGGGTAGATGGGGCTGGTGCAGGCCAGACCCTCAGGATGGATGCTGGGACCTGAGAGCCCTGCGAGTCAGAGAGTGGGCTGGAGAGCCGGAGAGCATCTAAGGAGGATTCAGGGGGTGGTGAGTGCAAAAACTGTGGGGTGGGAGTGAGCTACCTGGTTGGGCAGATAGAACCCCGGAGAGGAGTGTCACACAGTACCCAGGAGGGGATCAGCAGGGCCAGGTGGAGAGGGAGGGGCTAAAGAAGCAGCAGATGAGAGTCCACCAAAGACAGGTGAGTCAGGCAAACCTCTGACCTCCCACCCTCCTTTCCTCTCTGCTCTGTCCATACAGCTTCCCTTCGGTTGCCTCCTGTAACAAAACTCAACACCACTGCTGGTCCTGTGCTTTGATGGTTCACATTCCAGGCGAAACAAGAGTCAGACCCTAGTGGTACAGGACAGGGGACTTTCCACAGTTCATAGTTCCTTTGCCAGGGACCCATTCGTGGGTAGGAAGAGGGTGGGCTCCTCTGAGCAGGTTTTCAGACCCCCTCATCTAGGCACATCCATCCCATGTGCACACATTGGCATCACCAAGTGGAGCGTCCGTGGCACCCCCAGTGCGTCATGCAGGTATTCCCAAAACCTTCCTCTTTGGCCCTCAGAGGCCTGCCAGCCATTTATACCCATCACTCAGGGGGAAACAATGTCATTTCTATAACACTCACCCTCTCCACAGAAGTGCTGTAACCATGCAGAGATGACATTGCGGGCAGCTCAGCTTGTGTGAGTGATGTAATCTCGGGGCGTTGCCTAGCAACCCAACAACGTTTGGGAGACTCTGATTCTTGAGTGGGGTAAAGTCGCATTTACACAGCTCAGTTAATCAGCTTCCTGGCAACTCCGCCAGGATGATCTCATTTTATTCATGATTATTTTATGTGAAACGCGCTTTTAGCTCTAAGAGAACACAAAGATTTAATTCAGCACCCGCTATTGCTCTATGTTTCCAGGGTGTCGTTAACACGGCGTCCATGCAGATAACCATGGCAACACATGGGTAATTAGTGTATATGACGGGAGGTATTAATACCGAGCCGGCAGGCTCCCAATCAGCCCGATTACCACGTGTCATTACTGCAGTAATTACCTGCACTAACACGCAAATTGAACTAAATGGTCAATTGAAGTAAAGTGAATGGCTTTTTATTCTAGTCCCTAAATAATGTGTCTGCTTGGCTGAGTAGTTCAAGGTAAATAAAACTCTTAAATTGATGGCCTTGCCACCACCCCTCCCTGGGTGGGAGAACTAGGCTCTGAGGGTCCCCAAGGGTCCTCACTGTTTTAGCAGGAGGTAATGCTCCCCTCCCCCAGGCTCTGTACCACCTCCCCATGAGAGGAAAACCGCCTCCTCCACTGTCCATGCAGAGTTCTGGTCCTCATTAACTATCCTCAGCTATCCTGCAAGGGTATCTCAGTCACCCCCAGGGGAGGGCATGGAACTTTCCAGAATGAGGGTGGAGGGCAAAAGGCAATGGCCTTCCTCCCAGGGATGCTTCCTTGCTCCCCTCGGGTAGGTGGGGCAGAAGCGAATCTCTGGCTTCCTGTTACAGGATGTTGGGGGGGGAGGTCAAAGGTCACCCTGCCTTTATTAACAGAGCGTTTCTGAAATTCCATAAACTTAGAAGATCTTCAAACAGGAAGTCACACTGGACCTCTAAGAGAAGCATGCACATTCCAAGTCTGAACGCTGATCCCTTCAGAGGGGACAGAGGAGAGGGGGTAGGGACATCAGCTGGGGCCCTGGTGAGGAGACAATGAAGTCAACCACGTTCCCCTTGTGACAAAGCAATGGTGTCTGAACATGGTAGTTTAGTGCAAAGCATGGAGTCATTAGGTTTCTTTCCCATAGGGCTGGCCTAGAGGCCTGGGCAAAAGGATACCTTGAAGGCAAGGGTACAGGCCTTTCTGAGGGACCCTGCTTAAGCTGGAACGAGGATGAGAGTAGATAAAGAGCAGGAGAGGGCTAGAGGAATGAGGTCTCCATCAGGGAAGGGCAGTGGCCAGGTGTCCTGACATATAGAGTGTGCAAACTCTACCACAAGCCTGAGGCTCCCCAGGGTTGCAGTGTGGAGGTCATTAGGGAAGGTACTATCTCTCTACAAAACACACTGAGGCCCTCAGCTCCCAGGTTGAGGGCCTGTCTGTCAGGACTGAAGCGACAGGGGACACAAAGTGAAAGTCATTCCATTGCAAAAGAGGTCTACTACCCGTGCAGCACAAGTCATCGTGCACACACAGATAGTGACACCCCAGAGATCACAGGGGTACTTACAACAGTGCCATCCTCCCCTCAGACCAGGAGCAGAAGACCTCCCATGAGGGGTAGGGACATCAGCCTACAGGCTCTAGGTTAAGGAACAGGTGAGGCTGGACTTACAACCAGCCCCGTTAACCAGTGACACACAGCAAAAGCCTGTGAAAGAAGAGAACAGAAAGGCCAGCAGCTCTGGCTCTACATGTGACATCTGGGGGCACATGAGTGGGTAGCCACACAGAGGCAAAAGACTGACACCACCTCCAAGCAAGAGACCTCCGCCCACGGGACAGGTCTGCTCTGTGCCCAGAATCACATCCCTGCACAACACAGCGGCAGCTGATGCCAGATGCGGGGCCCAGGAGCTAAGCTGGTGCTACCAAACATGAAGTGTTGTTCCCCACAGGCCCGTGTGTGGAACTCTTGGTCTCCAGATGGTGGCACTGTTTGGGGAACTTTTTCCAGCAGGTGGGGCCTTGCTGGAGAAAGAAGGTAACTAGCAGGTATCCTGTCTCTGGCCCCTCCCTGTCTCTCAGCTTTCTGGCAGTGGAGCTGAATGGCTCTGCTCCACGTTTCAAGTGACCAGAGACTAAACCCCCAAAACTGTTGGTCCAAATAAACCCTCCCCTCTTTGGTTGTTTCTAGCAGGGGTTTAGGTCACATGACCTTAAAGTCAATTAATAGCAATCAGGGAATGCCAGCCTAGCTAGGGCTAAGCAGGGCAGGATAAATAAAGCAGGTGGAGCCAGCCCCAACATTCTCCAAACCATAAGAGAAAGAAAGGTTTTAAAACTCAAAAAGAAACACCAGGAGCCAGGGAGATGGCTCACTTGTGACAGCGACTACCACATAAGCATGAGGCCCTGAGTTTGGAGTCCCTGCAGCCATGTGAAAGTCGGGCATGGAGGATCTCTAGATCCAGTCTGGGGCATAGGGACAGGTAGATGCCTGGCGCTCATTGACCAACCAGCCTAGCCAAAGTGACGAGCTCTTAAAAAATTAGTTAGAAAGATTCAGAAAGAGCTCAGCAGTTAAGGGCACTGACTGCTCTTTTACAAAGGACCTGGGTTCAATTCTCACATGGAAGGTCGCAATCACCTTAACTCCAGTTCCACAAGATCTGATATCATCTTCTGGCCTCGGTGAGCAACGGCACACACATGGTGCACACATATACACATAACATCTCTAGAAATAACTCTTTTCTGAAAAATAAATTAAGGGGACTAGAAAGATGGCTCAGTAGTTAAGAGCACTGGCTGTTCTTCCAGAGGACTCAAGTTCAATTCCCAGCACCTACACAACAGCTTGCAATCATCCGTAACTCCAGTTCAAGGAACTCAGACACCCTCTTCTGACCTCCTAAGACACTACACATGCGTGGTACATACATAGACATGCAAGCAAAGCACACACACACACACACACACGGGCAGGGAGGAGAGAAAGGGAGAAAGAAAGCATTCTTAACACAGGACCTGAGGGCCATATCACTCACATATAAACTCTGCTTGTGGAAGGCTGGCCATTATTCTAATCCTGCCCTGACTTTTCCAGAAAACAGAACAGACATGCTCATTGACTGTATTGAGAATGACATGATGTTAAAATTAATCTAAAGATAAATGAGAAAGTTAAAGCCAGAAGGTAAGCAAGGGGTCAGCAACTCAACATTTAGGGATGGGGTCAGGAACAGAGCAGAGACAAGATACACTTTCTGCACCCCAGAGACTTCGTGTTCTCAGCCCTAGAAAAGGAGTACTTCACATATAGAGATGTGAACTTGTATGTCAAAAGACTATAGTGGAATTCAGCTGTGAAAAGGGCAGCCATAGAGAACTGGTTTTGTATTAGAGGCACAGATAAATTTAAATTTATTCATGTATTTTACATGTATGAGTCTTCTGTCTTCATGCATACCAGAAGAAGGAGTCTGATACCACTACAGATGATTGTGAGCAATCATATGGTTGCTGGGACTTGAACTCAGGACCTCTGGAAGAACAGTCAAGTGCTCTTAACTGCTGAGCCATCTCTCCAGCCCGAGGCACAGATTTTATTATTATTAAGGAAGAGATCAGTGTAAAGAGCAAAAATCTTACTTCAAAGGCCCCATGGTGCATGCCTGTGATTCCAGCACTCAGGAGGCAGAAATAAGTGGATCTCTTGTGAGTTCAAGGCCAGCCTGGCCTACAGAGTGAGACCCTGCTGTTGTTGTTGTTTATGATAATGATGATGATGATGAGGAGGAGGAGGATGAGGATGGTGATAATGATGATGTTTTTAAGTTAAGATTTAGAGGATGGAGACGAATGATGTGAAGTGCAGAACTCACTGCAGTTGTGCTTAAACCTACACAAGATGAAGCCAATAGATTCAGTCAACATTTCAACAGGCAGCACTAACTGGACTCTGTGGAGAAAAACAAAAACAAGAAGAGGACATGAAGAGAGGAGGGAGACATGGGGAGGGCCAGTTGTTTAGGAGGAGTAAGGGGAGGGACTAATTAATACCCGCTGCTTACATGTGTAAACTTCTCAGGGCTGAGGACCAGCTAAGTGGTAAGAGCATTTACACTACTCTTTCTTTTTTTTTGGTTTTTCGAGACAGGGTTTCTCTGTAGTTTTGAAGCCTGTTCTGAAACTCGCCCTGTAGACCAGGCTGGCCGTGAACTCACAGAGATCCGCTTGCCTCTGCCTCCCAAGTGCTAGGATTAAAGCGTGTGACCCCACTACCTGGCTTGCACTTGCTACTTCTTCAGAGGACCTGGGTTCTGTTTTCAGCACCCTCAGGGCAGCTGACAACCATACCTAACTCCGGTTCCAGGTGGACTTGTACCCAGTCACTCAGCTGGGACCAGGCACTCACGCAGTACACTTACACACATGCAGGCAAAATATGCACATAAACAATATTTTCATATTTTTAAAGAATAAATAAAGGATGCTCTATTTAAAAGGAAAGAAATCTGAAGAAGCAGTCTTGGGTGGGAGGATTTGAACGCTTCCCCTTTGAGCCCAGGAGGGAAGTATTTCACCTCACACCATGTCTCTTCAGTCCCGCAGGAGCAGCTGTGGCCAATGCAATAAGGTAATAAAAACAAACAAAAGGTGGAAAGACTCCCAGAAAGGCAGGGACAAAAACTGTCATTTTTCACAGGTGACAGGATTGTACACATAGACCTGAAATGAGCTACTGACCAGTCGCCGGAAATACCGAGTAGAACAGAATGTTGAATACGAAATTAACACACAGTCACTGTCATATTTCCACATAACAGGACTAAACCCAGGGCAGAGAGAAGACTCGGCAGCCAAGAGTGCTGCTGCTCTTTCAGATGGCTGATGTTTGGTCCTCGACACCATGTTGGGTGGCTCACAGCCACCTGTAACGCCAGCTCCAGGGGATCTGATGCCCTGTTCTGGCCTCCAAGAGTGCTTGCACGCAGGCAACATACACTCACACAGACAAACATTGATATAAATAAATAATAAAATAAGTCTTTAAAATATAGAACCAAACAGATAGATTATTTTTCAAGGTTAGGGCTAGGGATGTCAGTGAGGAAATGATTATTAGTAGACTTGGAGCCCTGGATTTGATCCTCTACATAAATATATATATGTATATATATACAACTTATCACAATGTCAATATATCTCAGCTTCCTAGATATAAATCTGATTGAAGACTTAGGAAATTGTATGCAACTTTAGTGACCAATGCCAATGAACCCGTGAGTAAATGGGGAACATGTATCATAGTCACACTGCAAGAAGTTAAACACCACGTACATGGTTTCTTCTCTTTGTAAGGCTTTCTTTTTTTATTATTTCATGTGTATAGTTGTTTTGCCTGCATGCATGTCTGTGAATGATGTGCATGCCAGGTGCCCAAGAAGGCCAACAGAGAGGGCATCAGATCTCCTGGAACCGGAGTTACAATCATGAGCCACCATATGGGTGCTGAGAATCAAACCCAGGTCCTTTGGAAGAGCAGCCAGTGCTTTTAATTCCTGAGCCATCTCTCCCGCCTTTTTCATGTATTTATTTATTTTTGAGACAAAGACTTATGTAGCCCAAGGTGGCCTCAAAAATCACTATGTGACCAAGGACGATCTTGAACGTCTTTTCTTTAGAATGAGGTGAGGGAGGTATGGACACCACTGTGTATCTGTGGAGGTCAGAGGACATTTCTCGGGGATGGGGTCTCCTTCCACAGAGGCCTCTGGGGATTAAACCCCAGTCTGCTCAGCCATATCGCTGGCCCATCCTTGTACGTCTGGCTCTCCTACCTTCACCTCTCAGGTGCTGGAATTACAGGTCTGCACCACTGGACCAATTTACAAGATGCTGGGGATGAAGGGGGGACTTTGTGTGTACACAGCTGCTACTTTGCCCACTTAGCTACAGCCCCAACTCAATTAACACCCTCCTTCTCCCTTCTTACAGTGGTCATTAAGACCATTGGTCTCTTTTTCATACAATTGTTTCCTCCTATGAACTTTCCTTCTTCTTCTTCTTTTTTCTTTTTTGTTGTGGCACCAAAACCTCTCACAGTTTCATTAGTGTGGAGTGTTTTGTCGAGTTTCTTCGTCTTAACCATTTCCCTGTACAAGCTGTGTGGTCTTAGGAAGATAAGATGGAGGAAGTTGCTTCTGGAGGGGCATCTGGGATTGTGAAGCTTCAAGCCCAGGATTCTGACTGAAGGTGCACACTGCCCTGGACCAGTCAACTCAGAGGAAAGCTGAATGCCACTTCATCAGTCCACCTTGATGTCCTCTTCAGCTCAGTCCTTCTCATAACACCCTACCAAGTGTGACATTAGGACCCCAACCTTGCTGTTTCTGAACACCTCTTAGTTACCAAGAGCCCACAGAAAGGAGAATTTCACTTCCGTGTCTGTCTACTGGCCCCACCCCCAAAATGGTGACAATGGTAAGAAACTTTGAATGTCATCTGTGACCGTGGGCGAGGACTTCCAGTCACCCCCAGTCCACATTAGCCAAGATCACCCAGCCAAAAAGGTCGTGGGTGAGAGTGGATGTGCAGGGGTTGTGTGCCTGGTTGACTCACAGAGGTGCCCAGAGCTCAGGGAATGCTTGTTGAAGAATGAAGTGAAATGGGGGGACCTAGGGGTGGGGGTGAGCTGTGGCTCTGGGGCATAGCTCAGAACCACCTCCCTGTTGATTCCCTACCCAGTTCCTTTCACCTAGAATGAAGGTGGGGTTTATGCTACTGAACCAAATGCAGGGATGCTTTTAAAGGGGAATGTCAAGTCCTGACTCTCAGGTTCTTCCTACCACCTGCTATGGCCTGGCCAAGGGGACTACCTCTGTCTTTCTTCTCCTAGGGCCTCCTGCTCTTCCCGGTGCAAGGGATGTAAGTGCCAGGGGACAAGCAAATATGGGGGACTTAGAGCTCACGATGACCATGGCTAGACACAGTCACAGCACTTGACCTCTACCCAGGCCCGTTGCTCTCATTAAGCTAGGACCGAGTTTTCCTTTCCCAGTAACCCCTGTGGGCTGCAGGTCCATTGCCAGGGTCCTGTTCAGAGTGCCTGGCAGATCCCCATCCCTTCCATGCCCACACCAAGCCCTCTGTCCACTACTCTCTCCTGCCCCCCTTCTTGCTACAAGAAACAGGCCTTGTACTGTCTCTTATTGCCTCCAAAATGCAAAATTACTGGTGGCATCGTGTTCTTGTACCAAATTAGGCACACTTAACTCAAGTGCCTGCCGCCGGCAGCTTCTGCGAGTCTGGGCACG
>LOEQ01000090.1:299827-312703 GCA_001685075.1 Bramus lutescens | reverse complement strand
GGTTGCTGGGAATTGAACTCAGGACCTCTGGAAGAACAATCAGTGTTCTTAACCTCTGAGCCATCTCTCCAGTTCTCACTCATTTCTTTTTTGTTTCTTGTGAGACTTCTCAGTGGTTCCCATGCCCTAGGCTGGGTCCCTGTGAGGATTACTGTTATCTCTCAGCTAGTAGGAATCTCGAATCACCCAGGAGATGGGCCTCTGAGTACGCTTTTGGGGAATTATCTTGATTACATTAATCGATACAGGAAGGACTCGTTTTAAACATAAGTGGCGCCATTCCCTAGGCCCGGGTTCAGAGAAAGAGCTCAGAGCAGCCACATGCATTCATCACTGTCTGCTTCCTGATTGTGAATTCAACACGACCAGCTGCAGTAAGTTCCTACAGCCTTGCCTTCCCCACCCAATGGACCGGACCTTGAACTGTGATCTGAATTACACACATTCTCCCTTAAGTGGCTTTTGTCAGAGGGTTTTAATACAGTAACAGGAAAAAAAAAAAAATTTTTAAAGGCCCAGGTGAGAAGTTTAGGGGTATGGTGGTGTCTGGACGTCAGGATAAGGAGACAGAGAGCAAGGCTCAGGGACATATCTGAAGGCACAAAATCAAGCAGGGCAGGATGTGGCCTCAGGGAAGGCCTCACTCACTGTCCTCAGGACCATGGTCAGTCCTGTGTGTCTCTCCACCTTGACAAACTCTCTTTGCATTCTTCTGGGCCCTGGGCCCTCCACGAGGTGCCTGGTCGGGGCCTGCTTCATCATGCCTTGCTTTGTGCTGGAGAGGGAAAGGGAGGGGCAAAGCCAAAGAAGCCTCATCCAGCCTCAGGGCCGGAAGCCAAGCTACCCTGCAGCTGCTGCAGGACCAGTAGTGACACCTGCCGCTCTGCGGACACCCTCCAGACAGCCAGAGACAATAAAGAGCCAATTAGCAGGCGTCTTCCAGAGATCCTGCTACAGATCTGCTGTGCTGTAGTTCTGACTTCTCGCACCCCCTGGCTCCTGTCCACCTCTCTGTCTGCCTTGGCAGGGGGCAAGGGGATGCCACAGATGCTCCCCTCTCTTCCTCTGCCCTCTGTCTCCCTCTCGCCGGCTAACGGCACCAGCTGAGAGGGCAGCCACAGCACAGAGTCACAAATCTTCCATGTTATTCCCTCTCTATTTACACCGAGCGCACAGTAGCAATTCAATCTGAAAAAAGCACCGTGTTTTCAGAGGCGTGCGGCCCAAGAAATTGATGTTTGCGTTAATCAATCTTGTAGGAGCCTGCAGGGCTCGGAGAGGTGCCACACGAAAGATTTCCTCTCTTGATTGATTGGAGCCCAAGTAGGGAGGGAAGGGGAGAAATCAACGCTCCCAGAGCCTGAACGCCGCCCACCGGAGAACTAGGTCAGAGTACTCTGGAGTTCTGCCACACTCTGGGAGCCCTGTAGTGTCTCCTCATCCAAAGTTAGGGCAGGCTGGCTGACGGGATTCCTGTCTCCAAAGGTAGGTCTCTATGTCACCTGTTTCCCATCCAAGAGGCCTGGGGACATCCCTACCGTTTGTCATAATCCTCCCACTGTCCATCTGGGTGGCTCTTTGGCCTCCGGAGGTACCAGAGCTAAAAGTTCTGAAAAGAACTCTGCACCCAGGCAGCAGGAGATTGAGCTGTGGACAGAACAACTTCCAGGCCTCGGTTGGGCTCCTCCACCAGGGAAAGTTCCTGGGCACTGGCTTGGAGCAGACTGTCTGCTGGCTCAGCTGGAAGTGGGGGTGGCATGCAGGCAATGAAGCCAGCTGGTCACCTCTGTACTAGCAGCAAACCCAGAGACCTGGTCCCTTGCAGCAGGAGGCCCAGGCGGGGACTCTGGTTAGCTTTGGGAGTTTTTAATGACTCCTTCCTGGGTCCTGGGAAAAACAAAGGGGCGACAAGGGGGACAAAGAGATGCGACTGTAGCACAGAAAGGCCAGACCGTGCATCCATGCCATATACTCTGAAATGGGGACGGGGGAATAAGCTATGAGTGACCACAAAATCTAGCTACACTTCATGATGTTCCCTGGCTTATGAGAGGACCCCACTGTGCTCCCTAGATCCATGTTAGGGAGAGGAGCCCTGAGTTCCCATAGGTGATCACTCACCTGTAGAAGGGCAGATTCAGGGCCTAAACCTAGGGCTTAGAGCCCAGGGCCAACACATTTGTTTCCAATCAGACAGTCAGAGCATTACACCTTCTGAAGGTTGGAGGGAGACCAGTTTCCAGAGCTTACAATAAGTCCTCCCCTAGCTAGGACATCTGTTTCACCCACCCACTCCCAGGACACTGTGACAATCACAGCACACAAATGAGGCTCATGTCCACCGTAATCCTGGTCTTCGTTGACAACACACCTCCTGTGTGCCAAGGACTGAGTTCTCAGTAACTAATATAATGTCCAGGAGCCATGTCCCATCTCACAGGGCAAAAGCTGGACACCAGAATGGCCATGTCTCCTCAGTGGGAAGCTAGGTCCACAGGAGGGACACCCTCTTTAGGACCCTGTCGCTAGAGATCTGACAGCTGCCCTAGAACACTGTTGCCTGCCTGTGAGGCACTCTGGGCAGGAAAGGCACTGACAGGGTGATGTTGGGTGATTAGCTCCAGTCTGCCTTGCTACTCTGCCCAGAATGCTAAAGCAGAGGATCACTTGGGCTCTGGGAGTTTGAGACCAACCTGGGCATAGACCCCAGCTAAAAACAAAAACCTACATGTACAGGTGAACTAGGAACTTGGATACCTGCGGGCTGCCTAAGCCAATCCCTCACACTGTGAGCCCTTCCGGCCCCTCATGATGCCTGTGGGCTGAGCACTCAGCAAAGGCACTCCGCCACTCAGCAGACACGAGAGGAAATAGATTCTTGGGAATGGTCAAAGGCTACACTGAGCCTGCTAATTGGGTGACTTTTGCCCCATTTCCTCACACACACACATACACATGGTCATATCTTGTTGATTTTCCAGCAAACAAACACGATTTCTAGTTCTGTAACAGAATGTCCTGTTTAGGTCCGCAGGAGCCAAAGGGGTGACCCTGAACCATCCACCACAGGACTCACGTCCAGGAAGAGTTCACTAGACCCGGCAGGAGCCCCAGAGCACAGAGCCTGTCTCAAAGACCAGCGGCATTGCCTGCAGTGCAATCACTGTGCCTTTTCCAGGTCTCCGCCTCCAGCCTAAGCCACACACAGCACAACCACCAGCAAGAAAGAAGTCTTGACTGTGTAAATGTAAAGATTGCCGTGTGGAGCTGGAAAGATGGGCTGAGTAGGGAGTGAGCACTGCTCCTGCAGGTCGTGGGAGGACACACCTTTAATCCCGACATGCAGAAGCCAGAGACAAGTGAGTTCCGGGCCAGTCTCATCTACATAGAGAGTTCCAAGACAGCCAGGACTACAACATCGTGACACCATGTTTTCAAAAGACAGAAACAAACAGACAAAAGAACGAGGAACACTCTTGGAGAAGATCCAAGTTAAGTTCCCAGGACCCACACTAGGTGGCTTCACTACTGTCTGTAACTCTAGGGGACCCAACACACTCTTATGGGTTCCACAGGTACCTGCACTCAGGACACATATATACACAGTATATACATAATTGAAAACAAATCTTGAAAAGAAAACTTAACTGGGCAGTGATGGTACAGGCCTTTAATCATTGAGCTTGGGAGGCAGAGGCAGGCATATCCCTGTGTGTTCAAGGTTAGTTTGGTCTACACATGGTACACATATATACAAACAAAACACTAGAACATGTGAAATACAATAAATCTTTTTTTATTTTAATATGGGTTTCAGCTGTCAAGAGGACCCAAGTTTGGTTTCTAGCACCCGTGTCAGACAGTTGACAACGGCCTGCAACTCCTGCCCTGGGGGATTCACCACCTTTTTCTGTCCTTCAAGGGCACCAGCAGGCACGTGTACCTACTCACAAGTAGACACAGAATTTAAAAGAAAATAAATCTTAAAATGCAAAATAAAATTTTTAATAAAAGTTGTCATGGGCTGGGACGATAATAATTCAGGTGTAGAAGCGCCTGCTGTGCGAGCATCAGGAGCTATGTGTGACCCGCAGTGCCCGTAAAGAACCTACGGTGCACACTGCAGGCCTGGTGCTAGGGAGCAGGAAAGAGAAGGACACGTGGAGCTTGTTGCTCAGCAAGCCCAACCCAATGAGTGAGCCGCCCCCCCAGGCCCCAGTGAGAGACCCTGTGACAAAGACTTGGAGATCAAGCAAGGTGGGGACTGCTGGAGAAAACACCTGAGACTGACCCCTGACCTTCCCATCATACACACACACACACACACACACACAAATGCGTGCATGCGCACACTTACTTGCACATACACACATAAAAAAATCGACAGGGAAAACAAAAATACATAAATCAAGAGGCTTAACCAACAAAGGAAAGGCAAACTGGAGGAAAGAAAAACAAAGTTTTCACAAGAGACAACGGAAAGAGATTTTATTGACATACCCGAAATTCCAACAAACGCACACAGAAGGGAGGCTCTTCTGCTAGAGGGAAAGCCTGTCACAGGCATAGGTGACCGCAGCGTGTTTGCAATAGTTTTAACATCTCAAAATGCAAAATGTGAAAACTGAGAGGCTAAAGCTGTGGAGACTGGAAGTGGGTGTGAGTGCATGCCCACAGTCCCAGCACTGGGGAGGCTGAGGTGGGAGGATGGAGAGTTTGAGCCCAGTCTTAGCAGCACAGTGAAAACAAAAGCATATTAAAGGGGCTGATACCTCTTTACCCCCCGCCCAGCTGACGATGCCTTTGGTCAATCTAAAAATCAGCAAGGAGTGATATCCGTTGTTGTGTCTGGGGAAGGAGCTGTGATCATTACGGCTATTACCAAACACCGACAAGAAACAGCTTAAAGGAGGAAAGGTATGTTTAGGCTCACACGTCAGAGCATCCAGCACAGCGTGGTGGAAAGGGCCTGGTGGCGGGAGGCTGCCGTTTTGCGCCTTGGTAGATCAGGAAGCAGAGAAAGCATTAGATCGGGAAGCATCAAAAGGACATGCTAGCACGAAGGTGGTTTTCTTTCCCCCTCCCTTTTCATTCTCTCTGAGACTCTAGCCCCATGGGATGGTGCCACCCGCATTCATAGTGGGTCTTCCTTCCCCCATTAGGCCTCTGTAGAAACACAGCACAGACACATGCAGAGGTGTGTCTCCCAGGTGACTCCAAGTCCTGTGAAGTTGACAATGAAGCTAGTCATCTCAAGTCCACTCCTTGTCAAGTTGACACCAAACATGTCACTCTTAAACAATAACAGTCCAATTTTGGTTACCATCCAAAGTATGTTTAGCCCAACATCAAAAGTCCCTATAGTCTTTGATGGCACCACTTGTTCAAAAGTGCAGTTTCTTCTGATACTCAAGAAATTCTTTACTAAGAACTCAAATAAAATTTAAAAATTTTTAAAAATATATATACGTATTTTGCCTACATGCATGTCTTTGCACTGTATACATATCTGGTGCCTATAGAGGCCAAAGAAGGCATTGTATTTTCTGGAACTGGAGTTAGAGTGTATAGTGGAGTTACAAATGATGACAAGCCATCACGTCAGTGCTAGGAATCAAACCCAGTTCCTCTGCAAGAGCAATCAGTGCTCTTAGCCACTGAGCTATATCTGCAGCCCAACTTACTTATTTTTGCCTTATGGGTTTGAGTGTTTTACTTTCATGCATGCACGTGCACTATGTATGTGCCTGGTGCCCATGGGGGTCAGAAGAGGGCATCAGATTCCCAGGATCAAATAGTTGTGGGGAACCATGTGGGTGCTAGGAATCCAACTTGGTCCTCTGCAGGAGCAACAAGTGCCCTGCAGCCCTAAATTAAATTTTTGAAAAATTAGTCCTGGTTTTGTTTGTTTGGTTGGTTTAACTTTTATTGATTCTTTGCAGACTTCACAACATGCATCCTGATCTTACCCATATCCCCATTGTCGTTCTACCCCCCCACCTGCTCTCCACCCTTGCAACCTCCCCCTAAAACAAAACAAAATTTTAAAGAAAAACCAAAAACCAAATAAAGCAAACAAACAAAATACAAAACGACAAAAGCAACAGCAACAAACAAAAAAAGGAGAAGAGTCTCATCACGAAAGCTGTAGTGTGGCCTGCTGAGTCACACAGTTCACCCTTTAGTCCATATGCCCTTACAAAAAAATTTATTGGCACATTCTCAACCCTAGGAGTACCTGGGAGAGACCAGAAAGACCATCTCTCCAGGAGTCTTGGGAAGAGTCAGCCCCCACAACCCCCAAGCCTTGATGTTGAACTCTAACCTTCAGAACAGGAGAGAATGTGTTTGCTGTGAACCGCTCAGTTCTAGCTTGTGAGCCTTCGATGATGTGGTCTCAGGATGCTCAGAAATCTTTATCTGCCTCAGGAAAAAACGAAACCAAGCCTGGATGTAGTGTCCAGAGCCAGGCCCATTTTACCTTCTCTTCAGGTTTCTGAGCACACCAGTGTCCAGCTGTTCCAGTAGGTGTCCTGGAACCCCATGGATCCCACAGCACATTCAGTCTGACGTTGGCACTTCCCCTGTGGCTCAGTGAGTGTGGGGCTGGCAGGGAGCAGGCATAAACAGGCAGGCCCCAGTTCAACAGAATGGGAAATAGCAGGGGCTACCAGGGACCGCATGAGAAGGTCTCTGTCACTGAGTCGGGACTGGGACACCAGGGAGAACACAAAAGGAATAGGCTGGCTTCAGGAGATAACCCCATGTGACCCCAGAGCAGTGGTTCTCAACAGGTGGGTCACGACCCCTTTGGAGGTTCCCCAACCCTTCCACAGGGGCCTCCTAAGACCATCAGAAAACATGGACATGGATATTTGCATTACAATTCATAACAGTAGCAAAATGATAGTTATAAAGTAGCAACGAAAATCATTTCATGGTGGGGGATCATCACAACATGAAGAACTGTATCAAAGGACTGAAGAAGATTGAGAACCGCTGCTCTAGACAGATGATAAAAATTTGGTTCCTGGCCTGGATCTCAGCCTTCCTGCTTCTCCACTACAGCTAGGCCTCCAAAGCTAGAAGGAAGTTGTCTCCCTGTCTGTCCCCAGCCAATAGCCACCAACTCCACAAAAACAACTGAATGAGAGAGAAACAGAGCAAGCGAGCTCATCCAGGCTGATTCCACTAACAGAACTACCAGAGTAGCCCAAGAAGATTCCGGAACAGCCTGGAGGGCAGATGACTTGTATCTGAGTCATGCCTGGTCTCAAGGGCCTGGGGCCCTGTCCCTCCCTCCTTCAGGCCCTTAGGACTCTCCCAGAGAGCTGGTAGTGGGATATTTATATATTGGAGGAAGGGCAGCCCTAGCTTGGTCCATGCAGAACTTCCGGTCCTTCAGCCAAGGGGCCAGAGCAGGATGGGAGCACTCCAGAGGCGGCTGGGTCAGGCACGAAAGGTCTCTGGACAAACGCCGACCCTGGGAATGCTGTGTCCTCTCATTTGCCTGCACGTCTGGGGGTCAGTGGTTGTTTTATTAATAGAGGACCCCCAAGGAGAAGCTTCACCCCACTGCGTGGTCATTCACCTCCCTATAGAAGCAGAAAAACATCCAGGGCAGGCTGAACCAGAGACACGGGGGCATCCCCTGGAGGGAGCACAACCTCAGTTGCTGGGGGGGGGCATTTCCCAGAGAGAGCTTGATCTCAGTCATCCTCTGGTGTGAGAAATAAAAAGCTAATTTGCCAGATCTCTGGCTCCCTCAGACAGCAGCTACTCCAAACCAACACCAGTCTCACTGAGACACAAGAAAGCAACACATTGCTTGTATAGTCACATAACAACACATAGTCAGCAAAGCCCAGGCGATGGCCTGTCTGCAGGACACTGGTGCGGTCAGAGGTGTCCATAGACAAGATCCTGTTAAGCCACCTGAACCAATCATGCCCAACAAGAATCTCTAGTCCAGCCCTTTGTCCCCTGAAGGGACTCAGCTGAGCCTTCAAAGCCACTAGTTGGTTATATCTTCCCAGGGCTACTCACAAGAAGCTACTCACAAGATGATCCTGTTTACAGAAACACAAGCTGTGTCCCTCAGAAAATCTGGTGACTGCATTTGACTTTTCGGTTCACATCTCTTTGGTTTCCATCTGTCTCCTGGATGGCATGAAAAACACATAGCGTGTTCATTATTTTCTTTGTTGCTGTATAACAAAACACCCGACAAAAGCAATTTAAGGAAGGAAATGTTTGGGGGGCTCACAGTTTGAGAGTACAATCCATCATAGTGGGGAAGACAGCAACGGGAGCGTGAGGCAGCTGGTCACAGGGCATCCATACTGAGGAAGCAGAAAGCAATGGATGCTGGGGCTCTTCTTGCTTTCTCTTTTTTATTTAGCCTGAGAGCCCAGACCATGAAATGGCACTGACCACTTTCGGGGTGGATCTTCCTACCTGAATTAACACAATCTAGAAGATTCCTCACGGACATGCCCAGGGGTTTGTCTCATAGGTAACACTAGATGCTGTCAAGTTGACAGTCAATAGCAGTCATCACACATGGGAATTGCATGTATGCACAACACAGAGCAATAGGATATGACTGGTTCAAGGCAGCACTTACTGGGGACCCAAACCACAGGCCCAGGGCATTTCCTAGCATCCCAGGGACCTCTGAGACTGTAGACCCGTTTGGGTCCTTCGTGTCAGCCGAGGTGCTAGTACAGGATCAGAAAACTCCAAAAATGGCTGGTGTTGCTTCCCACCACCCTGTGAGCATTCCAAGTCTTGGTTTCTCCATCTAGAAAATAGGACAGCCGTAGCTGGCCATCTGGAGCCTGAGCCTACCCTAGAGGCAAGCCACATTAGGTAGCTTTCTGATCAAGTCCCTCTGAGAAAGAAACTAAAGCACAATCTGGGTAGGCAACTTGTTCCAGCCAGAGAGAAGAGGGAGTCAACAAACACAGCCATGTCCAAGGCCTGAGGCTCGGAGATTGGCAGCAAAAGTCCCTTTGCCCAGGACCCAGGCAGGACCCAGGACCAGGTTGGTTTTTCCAGAGCCTCTGCACCCTGAGTGATGCAAGCCTGCCCCCAAGTGGAGACTGGTGGAATTTCTGGGTCTGAAGTCCTAGGAAGTACAACTATCTCCACTGACACAGGGGAAGGGCAGCCAACCAGCCACCACCAGTCATGGGTGACCTGATTCTAAAAGTCACTGTTCAGTGTGGCAGCCTTGCAGTGGCCTTGAAGCTGACCCACTGGGCTCCAGTGGTCATCCTGATAGGCTTGTGACAGCACAAGGAAGGACTAAAGTAATCAAGGCCTTCTATTTGAAGAGGCAATGAGTAGGTCCTTAGAATCTGTCTCACATTACCCTGACTCTGAACCTCTCAGGAGTTCTGGGATGTCCTGAGACTGGTTGGTGGCAGAGTGCTGTGAGGTGGAGGTTGGGCCCTCTTCCCTCTGCCTCACCTGAGCATCCCACAGACATTGCCAGGAATCTAGTCTTCCAGAGAAATCCCCCAAGATTAGCCTCACCAGCAGCCTCTACTTGATCAGGATGACTCCTATGCTCCAGCTTTGGGCCACAGCCTCCTTGGTAGGTGGGTGCACAGAGCTTCAAGTTAAGAGGAACAGGTACACCTAGGCCATCTGTAGGATGGCCTCAACTACCTCCCTCCAGGCCCACAATGGTTAACTTTCCTCCAGTTACCTCAGTCCTGATTCATTAACCTTTCTCCAGATCAAGAGCAGAAATTGCATCTGAGATCTGGGAAATTCAGACTCCCCAAAGTATGGAGATAAGTATTGTAAAGAGGCTAAAAGAGCTTTCTCATCTGAATGATGCAGGCCCCATGCGCTGACTCAAAAGAAAATGATCCCCAAAGGGAGTGGCACTATAAAGAGATGAAATAGGTGTGGCCTTGTTGGAGGAAGTATGTCACTGTTGGGGTGGACTTTGAGGTCTCCTATGCTCAAGCTGCACACAGTGTGGCACTCAGTTCACTTCCTGTTGCCTGTGGATCAAGAGGTAGAACTCTCAGCTCCTTCTCCAGTACCATGTCTGTTGTATGTGACCATGTCCTGCCATAATAATAATGGACTAAACCTCTGAAACTGTAAGTCACCCCAATTAAATGTTTTCCTTAATAAGAGTTGCCATGGTCATGGTGTCTCTTCATGGCAATAGAAACCCTAACTAAGACATTCCATCTATATCTTGAACCCAATGCACTATAAACATGTGGGATAATTGTCAGAGGAATCAAACTGGATAGGTTGGATTTCTTGGTTGATAAAACTAGCCAGAGATTCTAGACTCAGTTTTGTGGCTCAGGGCCATAGAGTGGTTAAAGAGGATCCAACAGTTTGACTGGTTGGACAAAACATGGTCCAGAAGGTGGGCGACACTAAAATTAAAGCCCAGAACTGCTTTTGGTGTCAGAGAGTAGTAGTTTTATGTAATTGGCCCCACAAAAGCTCATAAGGAATGGCATTATTGGGAGGTGTGGCTTTGTTGGAATAGGTATGGCCTTGTTGGAGGAAGTGTAAACTGTGAAGGTGGGCTTTGAGGTCTCCCATATGCACAAGCCATGCCCATTGTCCCAGATCACTTCCTGTTGCCTGCAGGATCAAGATGTAGCTCCTTCTCCATGCTCAGCTCCTCCCCCAGCACCATGTCTGCTTGCATGTCACCATGTCCTGCCATTAATGATGAACTAAATCTCTGAAACTGTAAGCCACCCAATTAAATGTTTTCCCTTACAAGAGCTGCCGTAGTCATGGTGTCTCTTCACACTTATAGAAACTCTAAGACATAGAGGAGAGTGTCCAGGGGCTCAGTGGGATTGGAACGTTACACTAGATTTATCCCATCAGGTCTATTCATCCATGCTGAGTGGTCCAGAGGACCACTCACATCTTACCATGACTGTAAGAGCCATTTTTTCCAGGAGGTCTCAAGCATCAGTGGGGAACACTGTGCTCTCTCGCCATATTTCAAGAACCACAATGTGAACCATTGCCATGTTGGGACCCATAGCTACAACGCAGATATTTGATGGGCATAAGGATCAATAATATTTTTTTAAAAAGATGTATTATGTTAACAGTGTTCTGTCTGCATGTACACCTGCAGGCCAGAAGAGGGAACCAGACCCCATTGAAGATGGTTGTGAGCCACCATGTGGTTGTTGGGAATTGAACTCAGGACCTTTGGAAGAGCAGTCAGTGCTCTTAACCTCTGAGCCATCACTCCAGCCCTTTAACTTTTCTTTTAAACATATCTTTAAATGTTTTTAACATTTCTGGAGGGGGGACAGAAAAGTTACAAAAGTCATTTCTCTCTCCCCAACATACTGGGCCCAGAGATCCCACTCAAATCAGCAAGCTCAGAGGCAAGCACCTTTACTCATTGAGCCATCTTTCTGGGTGTGGTGATTTGAATGAAAATGGCCCCAATAGGCTCAAAGGGAATAGCATTATTTGAAAGGACTAAGAGGTGTGGCCTTGTTGGAGGAAGTATGTCACTGAGGGGTAGGCTTTGAGGTTTCAAAAGCCCCAAGCCAGGCCCAATGACTTTCTTTCTGCTGCTTGCAGATTCAAATGTAGAACTCTCAACTGCTTCAGCACCATGTCTGCCTGCATGCTTCCA
This sequence comes from Bramus lutescens, assembly GCA_001685075.1. Taxonomy (NCBI): domain Eukaryota; kingdom Metazoa; phylum Chordata; class Mammalia; order Rodentia; family Cricetidae; genus Bramus; species Bramus lutescens. Next base: position 301,047 of record LOEQ01000090.1, on the reverse strand, counting down.
TGCTACCCACCATGATAATGGGCTAAACTTCTGAAACTGCAAGCCAGCCCCAATTAGATACTTTCCTTTATAAGAGTTGCTGTGGCCATGGGGTCTTTTCACAGCGATAGAACACTAAGACAGAAGCTGACACCAAGGAGTGGGGTGTTGTTGTGACAGGCCAGGCTGCTTGTTGGTGAAATGTAGACTTGGAGACTTTGGATTAGGAAAGCGGTTGAACACTTTAAGGGGAGATTAATGGGTCATGCTAGTAGGAACATGGAAGATGCTGAGAGCAGTGTAAATTATGGTGGCCCAGCTCAGGAGGTTTCAGAGAAGAATATTATTTAGTGGTGTAGAGAGCATTCTTGTGATATTTTGGCAAAGAATGTGGCTGATTTTTGCCCTTGTCCTAAAAATCTGCCTCAAGCCAAATTGAAGAGTTTTGGATTAATGGTGTGGGTTGGCAGTGGAGATTTCAAAATAGCCAAGTATTTGACAGTGTCACTTGATTACTAATGCCCCGTCTCATGCATATCTATAATGAAAAGGAGCTAACTGGTCGGGTGGTGGTGGTGCACGCCTTTAATCCGAGCACTTGGGAGGCAGAGGAAAGCGGAGAGGCAGGTGAGTTTGAGGCCAACCTGGTCTACAGAGTGAGTTGGTCCTCTCCGAGGTTTCGATGTCTCTTTGGGACAGAGTTTTTTTGTAAAAAAAAAAAGTACAATTTGAGGAGAAAAAAAGAAACACTAGGAAATGAAATGGAGCTAAGTCCAGTGCTCAAGGAGATAAAAAGTGTAAAGAAAAGTCTGATACTAAATGGAATGAAGGGAGTGGCGACTTCAGAGTAAGACTTCACCCAGCTAAACCTCCAACTTGTGTAAAGGAATTAAAGAAATGCTTAAGTGCCAGCGGGTGGTGGTGCATGCCTCTTTTTTTAAGATTTGTTTGTTTGTTTGTTTGTTTGTTTGTTTATTATGTATGCAGAGTTCTGTATGCACATATGGCTGTAGGCCAGAAGAGGGCAGTGGTGGCACATGCCTTTAATCCCAGCAATTAGGAGGCAGAGGCAGGTGGATCTCTGTGAGTTAGAGGCCAGCTTGGTTTACAAGGAGAGTTTCAGGCCAGTCAGAGAAAGAAAAGAAAAGAAAAGAAAAGAAAAGAAAAGGAGGGAGGGAAAGAGAGAGAGAGAAAGAAAGAAAGGAAGAAAGAAGGAAGGAAGGAAGGAAGGAAGGAAGGAA
>LOEQ01000090.1:265851-281460 GCA_001685075.1 Bramus lutescens | reverse complement strand
ACAGACCAGGATAACTTGGCTCCATAGCAGGCTGTGGCAGCCACACAAACCCAGAACCTCTCTGCAGCCTGTGACTGTATCCATCAGTCTGACCCATCTATTTGGACCAGAAATATCCATAGAACCTCTGCATTGTTCCATGTCAGGCCACTCTGAGTACGGCCTGAAGTTGTAAAACTACTGTGCAGCTCTGAGTCTGGCCGTCACCTCTTCCCAGTCCTGGTCACACAAAAGCCAGGACAGAGGATCCATTTGGGGCAGGGACTAAGAGAGGCTGGTAGTTTAGAAGCCAAGGCAGGAGGCTGTACCTGCTGGGATAAGTACCACATTGAACCCCTCCCTCCTACACAGAGACTGAGCCACAAGCAGAATGGAGAGGACCAGGAAGTCTGTCCAAGAGTTCCACTCTTTCTCAACTGAGGGTCCTCTTCTAAAAACAGTCAGTGCCCACAGCAGCAATTAGGAAAGAGGCGCAGCAAGGATCCATCTTCCCAGAGACCTTTCCAACCCCTGCCCTAAAAGCCAGGTATGGATAGGATGAGCTCCCATCCCATCAGAACTCAGGGTCACAGAGGGTTTAAACCCACCTTTTATTACAGTGTGTGTAGCTTACTGAGTGACACCAGAAAGACAAGGGGACACTGTGCAACCACTGAGAGGTCAGTGTTGACCTATGAACTCCAAAAATACAAAGGAATTTGACACAGATACAACTTAGAACCTTTCTGTTTCCAGAAATTCCTGGAAACACACTGGGTACTATNACTCTTTCTCAACTGAGGGTCCTCTTCTAAAAACAGTCAGTGCCCACAGCAGCAATTAGGAAAGAGGCGCAGCAAGGATCCATCTTCCCAGAGACCTTTCCAACCCCTGCCCTAAAAGCCAGGTATGGATAGGATGAGCTCCCATCCCATCAGAACTCAGGGTCACAGAGGGTTTAAACCCACCTTTTATTACAGTGTGTGTAGCTTACTGAGTGACACCAGAAAGACAAGGGGACACTGTGCAACCACTGAGAGGTCAGTGTTGACCTATGAACTCCAAAAATACAAAGGAATTTGACACAGATACAACTTAGAACCTTTCTGTTTCCAGAAATTCCTGGAAACACACTGGGTACTATAACAGGCAGGGAACATGAACAAGCAGGCCAGGGCTGGAGGTAGGGAGAGGGAGTGGGGCTGTAGGTCCTGCTCCAGTGTGTGCACTGGACAATACAATACCAAAAAGATACAGAACAATTATTGGGAAAAACCCATGATGAGTTGAACTCACTCTTGTAATAAAAAATTAAAAATTTGCGGCCTCTGAGCACAGAACAGACCATGAACTCCCTAGGCAGGGACAAAATTGGCAAGAAATGTCACAGTGGCTATCAAGACTCGGTAGTGTGCACTCCCCTGACCCGACATCTTCAGAGAGGAGGCGCACCAGGCCTTTTGCCCCAGTCTGGCACCACACCTCCGCCCCCCATGCGTTTCTTGCCAATCCGGGTGGCTTCCTGAAGTCTCTTGTGGAGCCGGGACTTAGCAGTCACTCTTCCACAGTTTGATGGTTTTGTCATTTTCTAATGCTGCCGAGGCAATGATGTTCTCTGTCGGATGACAAGCCGTGGAAATCACAACATCTGAAAGAGCCAGGGGAGTGTCAGAATGTCAGAAATAGTACTAAGCACCATGGTCTTGGTCTGCTGGGTGTAGGGAACTTGGCCATATGTCTACAGGCTCTCCACACTGGTCTCAGGGCTGACTACTCCCACTTCCTCCTACCACCCAACACAACTTGTATCCAGTTGCTCCCCCTAAGAAGTAACCATACACTTGGGCTGGGCTGGACTACTGGCATTAATGAGATGGCACATGAGGCCTGTTTCCTGGGTGCTCAGGAACCACAGCAAATGTAACCAACTCACTCCCAGATGAAGGCTCTGTCAGAAAGAGAGCACCCCCCTCCTCAAAGCTGCAAAGGGGCATAATATCCTTGCCCTCACACAGAAAGTGGGCAGGCAGGAACAACTAGAATGAGGTTAACCCATAGCTACACCTCAGAATCAGGTGCTGGCCTCACTCAAGGCTGAGCTTTGCTTGGGAAATGGAAACCAGCATCTCTGAAAGAGGCTGGAACCTCCAGGAAATGCAGCTCACCATATATGTTAGACACTTTCCATATTCACTTTTGGGTCCCAGATGCATGGTCTCCAATGAGGAAAACAAGCTATACTCCCAGGAGGCCTGAGTCTTAGTCAATATCTATAAACAACCGGGCCCAGAACCCCAGACAAGAGCCCTTGATGCCACTTCCAAGACATGCTATGTCAGGCCTCAGGGCTGGGATGGCAAGCAGAACACAGTAGCAATGCCTGCCTGTGTGCCCCTAAATCCCAGAGACAACCAAGCAATTAATTGGAGGACTCAGCAGCTCTCTTGGGTGGCTTCACCCCCTGTGTGGTCCATCCCCAAAGGACTGCCCACCTGTGTGACCCTGCAACTTCTGCACAATCTCCTTGGTCTGCAGGTTCCAGATATACACCAGGTTATCTTCAGAACCAGACACGATCCACTGCAGCAGCACAGCAGGCAGTCAGTGAGAACAGGCAAGACACCGGGAAGTTATGTGGTAGCAACAGGCAAACTGCCTGGCACCACTCTGACCCCTTGTTCCCCCAACTTGGGGACATGTCAAATGCCTCCCATGCCACACACTCCCCCCCATACCCCAATGAGTTTCGATCCAGTCACCACCTGCTCTTAGATCTTTAACCAAACTCAAGTGTAAGACACCACAGTTCCACGCAGAAGGGTATGTATGGGTTTATTCCCCAGCCTCAAGGAAGCTTCCCAAAGACATGAAGCCACCTGTGATGGGTGGCCTTTCTGGAGAGAGCTGGCAGGGTGACAGCAGCTCGGTGGAAGACTCACCTTCCCACCTGTCACGGAAAAGTTGGCAAATATGCAGTACTTCTCGTTCTTGTGGCCAGTGTATGTCTTCAAGCACTGAAAAGGTGGGGTGTGCATTGTTAGCACCTGTGTTTCTCTTTCTTTCCAGGATTCCAAGTTCTGGGCACACATATCTGACCACTGCCTAAATATACTTTGAAAATACTCTAGATACATACAAGAGAGTCCATAGACTCAAACTTTGACCTGACCCTTTAAACATATCTTTAAAGGGAGTTATACCAAACTTGCTTATCAAAAGAAGACGTCTCTTAGTCTCTCCTGCTTCAACTCCTGGGTCTGCTGCACCACCCTTCAACGTGTTACCTGGGGCTGGCATGCAGAGGGCCAGGCCAGCCGCGTGCCTAAAGCTTACCTTCCCCTTGCTGTAGTCCCAGAGCTTCAGCGTGCTGAAAGAGAGAGAGAGTAGGAGTGAGGGGCAGCCTATCTTTGGCCATGCCCCGCCTCTGATACCATCATTTCTCAACAACCACAGGCGTCAGGATAGAGGACCCTTCAGCCCATCAGGTTCAGCCAGTCCATGGCACAAAAGAACAAACATAAGGACCCTAGTACTTGTAGTTCAGAGACAGACTAAAGAAAAGAGGTTGCTGGCTGTTCTTCCCAAAACCAGTGGTTAGCCACAAGTAGAATGTGGAATATGTACGCTCCAGAACCATCCAGGACAAACTTCAAGGGAAGCATCTTCTGCTCATCTTTGGGATGAAGGTTCTTGCCGACCATGGGGAGAAGTGGTAGGCTAACCAGAATAATGCCAATCAGGCAGCTCTCAAAAGGGGTGATCTGGTATGGTTCCTTTAAGACCTTATACAGTGTGCCAGCTTAAATGAGCACCTAGAAGGGGGTCAGCATGTGTGACAGTGAGATTCTGCTGTATCCATGAAGGTGCTCAGAGACTGAGAACTGGCTTAAAGCCAGCCTAGCATGTGAGAAGTCATGGGCTCCAGCCCCGCACCAAAAGCAAACAAACCAAAAGTCAAGGAGCTCAGAGGCCCATGAAGGTCTTCAGAGGTCACCTGTACTAACTCACCTCTGTGGAGGAAATCTTTGGCCTGCCTTACAGGAACAGCCTAGGCCTCAAATCCTTCTCATACTAGAACTAGCTGGGGTGGATAGTCAGCCTTTTTTCAGCCCCTCAGCCCACTGTCCAGGGCTAAGCTCTAATGCACAAATGTAAAACACCTCAACTAAGCTACTGGAAGAAGGCAACAGAACAGGAGAGTAACCCACCAATAAAGGCTGACAAAGCACTTACTTGTCCAAAGTTGCAGCCAGGATATATTTGCCATTTGGAGAGAATTTCACGAAGGACACTGGAGGATTGTCATCATCTACGCAGAACAAAGATAGGTTGACTCTTGGCAGAATAGAGAGGCAGAACAGCTCCCTGTCACCCATGCAGGACATCTGTGTAAGGCCCCTGCCACCTGTACTGTCACCATTATCCTCCAACAGCCTGATATTCCATCTCCCAACACCTTCCTTGATCATTCTCTTCACGCCAGTGCCCTGCCAATACGAGGTTTCACCACTTGTGAAAGGAGGCCCAAAGCTCCCCAGCAGTGCTGAACAACTGATCCTCCTGGAGAGAGCTGCCTGGCCTAGGATAGTCCTACAGACACATTCCCATTCTGTATAGTCATGTCTCTGCCTGCTGAAGACCAGGCTGCTGACTTTAGTCTCAGCATGTGGAGAGGGCTGCGGTTGGGCTGCTGCACTGCTGAAGGTCTTCTAGAAATTGCTCACATAAAAGCTGCTTTCCAGGGCAGAGCAATGCCATATCCTCCTCCAGAGTGGACCCTCGGGCATCTGCCCCTCGCTTGGGTGAAAAGGGTGTCTTGGAGTGGGTCTACCTGACCAGCCAAAGAAGCCTACCAAGTCTACCAGGCCCTAAGGTGTGCATACAAAGACTGGTGCATCCTGACACACACACATTACCACTGGGGGTTCGCGGGGGACTCTGTTCCTTGGGACTGATCACAAACACTGAAAGGGACACAAGAGAGTGAGGCCAGTTGAGGTCACATAAGGCCAATAATTCAGTCTCAGTTGACATGGAATAGTTATCTGTGCTCCTTACCCAAGTCACCTCTAAAACAGATTCCTGGAGAAACATCACTGACCTGTGTTGAACAACCCCTAATCATAATCTTTATTTTTAGCCAAGTGGTGGTGGTACAAGCATTTAATCCCAGCACTGAAAGGCAGAGGCAGGAGGATCTCTTTGTTTCAAGGCCAGCCTGGTCTACAGAGTAAGTTCCAGGACTATATAGAAAAACTGTTTTGAAATGCCAACTCCCTCCCAAACTCCCCAAAGAAAACAATCAGTTGCTAAACCTGAAGAGACATGGGGGGGAAAAAAACAGACCTTGGGCCAAATAGGCTTGCCTCCCTCATTCTAGGGCTTATTAACTCCCTCAGCCTGGGGCTTATTGCCCATTGCCTGCCCAAATTTAAATCCTGGCCCTGCACCTGGTTGTCTCCAGGTGACCAAAGTTTAGCCAACAACTGATATAAAACAAAGCATTCCACAAATCTCAAAACCCCGATGTCAAGGCATGGGAAGTGCTCAGTCTTACTACAACTTGATACTCATAGGAGACCTGCCCCTTCCTGGATGGAGATTGAAGAGGAGNAAAACAAACAAGCCCCAGGGCTGGTGAGATGGCTCATGCACTTACTGCACAGGCCTGACAACTTAAGAGTTCAGAACCCACAATAGGAGAAAAGATCTAACTCCTGAAAGCTGTCCTTTGACCTCTACACGTGTGCCATGACACATACAGAAACACACATGTTGCATGTGTGTACTGGGGGGTTGGTTTGTGGGCACACAATATGTTTAAAAAAAAAAAACCACAGAATTTTCTGGCATAGCATTGCACACCTTTAACCTCAGCACTCCAGAAACAGGTGGATCTCTATGATTTCATGACCAGCTTGGACTACAAAGCAAGCTCCAGGCCAGCCAGAGCTACACAGTTGAGATCCTGTTACACACACACAATAAACAAAAGCACAGCACAACCCACAAAACCAAACAGAATTTGACTGTTCCCTAACAACGGCTGAACTTAAGTGAGTATAGTAAGGCTACCATTCCCCACCCCATGGCAACCTCTTTGAGCTGCCTGTAATGGTTGCACCTGAACTGGATGTGTACCTGACTACTGCACATCATTCCAACAGTGCAGTACAGCGACAGCCCCTGGCCACACTAGTTTTTCTAACAGCCCCAGGGAGGTAGCAACTCACCACAACAGCCTATCAACCCACAAAGAATGTCCTGACTAACCTTCACATTGCTAACTGAAAGCTCTGAACTCCAGCAGGGCCAAGTAACGCCCTTCCGATACCCCACCCTTCCGATACCCCACCCGTGAAGTCAGATCTGTCCTGCTTCTGACACTCTGCCCCCTCCCCCACTACAGTACACCAGTAAGTGAGAATGTATCCCCAACTTCAGGAAGGAAGGGGCCAGGGGCAGACTGAGGCTGATACACATGGTGGAGAGTACAGGGCCCCAAATACCTATAAAGGACACTATTCTACAATGTTAAGCACTCCAAGGACCTCATATGAGCATGAGATTGGGGGGGGTGTCCCCACAGGCAGCTTTATTAGTCAGGAAGGAGGGCAAGGTGAACACACCATGAGTCCTCCAGAGTAGTGAGGCCAGGACAGAAGGGAAAGATGACTTCTTGATAACAGATACTCCTATAAGGACCACTAGGAAATGGCAGGTCTGGGGAAAGCTGCCCTACCCACATGGACCCACCTCCACAACCCCTACCAGGCAGACCAGAGCACTCACCGATGAGCGTCTTCAGGCATTGGCCAGAGGCAGTGTCCCAGATGCGGCTGCCAAGCAAGAACATAGGTAAGGACGCAGATTGGTACTATCACCAATCCCACTGAGCTCTGGAAGGGCATGTCTCCCAGTTCCCATAGCACCATACTGAACCCACAGCTTTAACAATTACTGTCTCTAGAGACTGAGTGAAAACTACGTATGCACACACGGGCGGGCTCCACTGTTGCAGACTGTCTCCCAATCTGGCATGAAGGATACCTGTCCTCTAGGCAGGATTACACAGAAAAACCCTATCTCAAAAAAAAAGAAGACTGGAGTGATGGTTTAGGGTTAAGAGCACTGGTTGTTTCCAGAGGTCCTGAGTTCAATTCCCAGCAAACACAGGGTGGCTAACAACCATCTATAATGAGATTTTGTGCCCTCTTCTATCTTACAGGGATACATGCAAGTAGAACACTGTATACATAATAAAGAATTTTAAAGTTTTTCTAGACACAGTTTCTCCATATAGCTTTGGCTGTCCTGGAACTCACTATATACACCAGGTTGGCCTCAAACTCAGAGATTCTCCTGCCTCTGCCTCCCAAGTGCTGGGATTAAATGAGTGTGCCACCACCGCCTGGTTAGCCAGTGCTCTTAACTGATGAGCCATCTCTTCAGCCCCAATAAATAAATATCTTAAAAAAAAAAAAGTAAGGCAGTGGTGGTAGAGGCAGTCTGCTCTGGGCTACACAGAGAAACCACATCCTGAAAAACTCCTCCCCAACACCAGCCTCTCCACAGCTCCCAAAGTTTCCACTCTTGGAACAAGCTTGTCTGGTCCAGAAGCAACAGCCCTTTCTTCCTCTCTGCACATGCCCAGTGACCCATCCCTGCAGGCTCCATTTTATTTGTGATTCTCATGCCGAGGAGACAGACATAAGCTGCCACAACTGGAAGCCTCTGTGGATTTCTCTTTTGTGTATGTTTTTGTTTGTTTGCTTGTTTTTTGAGACAGTCTAGCTAGGTAGCTTTATCTGGCCTTGAACTCACAAAGATCTGCCTTCCCAGTGCCAGGATTAAAGGCTTAAAGACTGTACCACCTGCTGGCCTCTTTTAAATTCACTTTTGTACAATAGCAAAGACACCATGAGGAGACTGAAACCCAACTAACTGCTTACTGGCAGAGGCTGAGTGACTGATGGTGACTTCTGACTCTACCCTGAACCCCCAGGGTCGCTCAGTCTCAATCTCCATGCTCCTCCCCTCTCCTATCAAAGCATTACTAAACATCTTAGCATTTAATTGTAAACAGAGATCTTTACCATGATCTACCTGGTTAACTCCAGGCATATCACCTTAAATCCAGGCCAATGCATGATCCTGAATGTCAGGGAACAGGTGCTGTTGAGGTTCCAAAGGCAATGCCTGCAGCTGACTCAGAAGCAGGATCCTGGTCTGTCACTTACTGGCTAAGGGACAACTGGCAAGTACTGATGCTTACTATACTTCCCAGTGACAAGCAAGGACGACAAGGGGAAAAGGACCGACCGTATGAGTGACTTTTTAGTTCCTGTTTTTAAATTTGTTTTTACTTGTGAGTGTCTGCATTTGAGTCCCAGGGCTACAAAATGGGACCCTGTCTCTAATAAACTAATTAATTAATTTTAAGGTCCCAGGACCCCAAGAGTACTCTATTAATCACTTCCTCCGGCTCTTTAGGGTGGCCACCTCCAGCACACATCTCCAGAGTCCACCTAGGAAAAGAGGGGTCAAGTACAGTGCACTGCTAGTACTCCAGTCCTCTCTGGGCTCAGACACCACCCCCTATTGTTTACCTTGCTCGTCTTTACTTTTCAGTCACAAATTTTACCTATCAAACATGCCTTACATACTGATTCCTATTTGTTTTGCTTTCTGACAGGGTCTCAGCATAAAGCCCTGGCTGTCTTCAAATTATGTGTGCCAGCATCTGTCCCCAGAGTGCTGGGATGAGGGTATGCTCTATCACCTTTAACTTCCCAAGCTCCTTCCTGCCAGCTTCTTCAATAAACTGTTTCTAATTTTTTGGAAAGTTCCTTAAACCCAAGTCTACACATGGTCTGAAGCCTATCCCAGGTTCTAGGTCATTGTCTAAGCACCACAGGGTGGTCAACATACTTGGGTGCTAGGAGGGCAGGACACTTGGATGTGCAGGGCTCTGTGCCCCAGACTTCTCTCTAGCATCTCTGCCACCTGATGTTATTCTTTGTGGCAAACAGAACTGAATGGTCTCAAGTGGATTATGGCTTTTACTGGTGACAAGTACAGAGTCCCAGGAGGTCGGGAGTGTCTTTGTGCGCACACCCAGGTAACCACAGCCCCAAATGCTATAACCACCTGGGCAGAGTCAGGTGCACCATGCCAGACAAGAGCCAGAGCTCAGGTAGTCATTTCCCATCAGCATATCCAGCCCCACAATGGGGCTGTGTGCTGGTTGCAGACTGGCATCTGGGAATCCAGCCAACCCACTCTCACAGACCCATGGTTCTCCTGTGACCATTTCCCCAACCTCCCATGTACTGGACTCATTCTTGAAAATCCAAGTTTCAAGTGTACTTCTTCCTGAGGTCTCTTGGGGCCACTCTGCCTATAACAGTGACAGCACAGTAAACACAGAATGGCAGAACTGAAACAAGCTTTAAGGGCTTTATATCTTTCTTTTGAGAGAACTCTTTTTGGTAAAGTTTGTGCCACCCCCAAAGTGAAAGAAAATGTTTACTTCACATCACTCTATATGTGCCCAGTAAACAAATAATATTGCCAAGGGGCTTCACGAAGTCCAAGCCTGGCCTGTTCAGTCAAAGTGGCAAAGTTCCAACTAAGCAACTGCAAGGCTTGGTTCCACCTGCAGCACCACAAAAAGTAAGTAAAAATTTAAGTCACCTTCTGTTATGTTTAGATTTTATTCTCTGCCTTTTGGTCATAGCTCTGCTTGGGGCACAGAAGTTTCTAGCTCCTTTGGTTCACTCCAGGCCACTCTTCCCTGTCCTATCCTTCAAATCAGTTCTTGGGATTTTGCTGCAGAGATTTCAGTCACCTGCCCCGCTCAAACACTTCCTTTTAAGTATCTCTAATTTTAGGTATATTTAAATGCATCCAAGGTCTTTTTAGCCTCAAAGTCATAGATGGCCTTTAGTGAGGTAGGCAGCGAGCCCATCACCCCTGCCATACACCAACACTGTGCTTCACTCACCAGCATGGCTCACCTCATTCTCTATCAGCCCCATTCTGCTCAACACAGAACAACAGTGATGATCTCCTAGCACTGTACTCAAGTCTGCCTCCTGTGCCCTACACTCCCCTTGTTTCTCAAAGGACCCTGAGCACTTCTACCTAGCAGTCAGATCAACAACGGCATGCACTGTTGGAAGCTCTGCAGACCACGTCCCTGGCTTCTCTCTTCCACAATGGAATCTGGTTGACTCACCTGCCCAGAATTCATGGGTTCTGCAGGCAGGGCCACTGCACTTACCACAAGAATTGAGGCCCTTTATACTATCTTTCTACAACTTTGAAAGGGCACTCACACACCCAGGGGTATGAAAAGAGCTCTCAAGTTCTCAACCTCGCCCTGGGTGGTCTCGCATCTCAGCCATCACCTCCACCACCTCCTTTTACAGCTTTTCACCCCCTGGACTCTGTAACACATGTCTGCAATGACCTGCAACCAGAGGGCACAGGCTTCTAAAAGGTGAGGCACATGTCCCTTCTTTTTGCTATACCAGAGCTGGAACAACAGCACAACAGGCCATACACATTTGTTCACTAGTGAAGACTCTCACTTACCATAGGCCATCATAGCTACTGGATACGATCAACGATCCATCACGGTTAAAATGAACCTACAAATGAGAGGAAAAGCAGCTGACTTCCTAATCAGTAGTATGTGGCTCTAGATCCCAATGGCATCCTATCCACAGAACTTACCACACACCTTCCCTTTGGGCACCCAACAAGGCCAATACAAGGAGGGGGAGGGGTGACGGGACAGACCTTTTCCCACCAGCAAAAAGCAAGACTTTGAAGAAGTCAGTGTCTTGGAGTAGTCCCCAGGTGCTGTGTACTCACTCACTAAGCCTGAGTCCTGATACCCAGATCACTGCCAGTCCAGTTGCTCAGTGGGACAGACAAGCCATGAGACTCAGACCACTACGGGACCTTATGTAACAGCAGTTGACTCAATTCACTATGTTGCTGTAACTTTTATCCCTTAATCTTCCTGCTTCTGCCAAAGTGCTGGGATTACAGGTGTGTATCACTATGCCTGTACTTATGTCATATGGTGACAAAACCCAAAGACTGGGGTAGGTTGGGCAAACACTCTACTAACTGGCCTACATCTCCAGAATTTCTGTAACTTTCACAGAGTCTTCCACAGGTGTGGCTGAAGACCAAACTTTTACAGATGAACTCTCAATGCCTGGTGTGGTGACATGCTTCCTAAGTGCTAGGCTCACAGGCATGCAGAAAAACAAGCAACCTTTAGATTCCAGGGACTCTTGCCATCACGGACCTGACAGACCAAGCTTGACCCTCAGCACTAGAACCAGAGGTCACTTTCTACTGCTGGAAGTACATGCCAGATCCCAAACAGCCACTCAGCCATAACCGTGAGACACTTAGGCCTCCTTCCTTAATTTAAGATAACCCAACTACCCACATTCATCCCTCTCTAATACCCAAAACAAATTCGTATCAGGACATTATGGGGTAAGGAGTTGATATGGGCACCTGAATTCCATGCAGCTAATGTGCAGGTAGCACCTTGGAGAAGAAAATTAGCAAGTCCACATGGTACCCAGAACCGCCTTGGACCAATTAACAGGACTCTCTGCTGGAGTTGAGACACAGCAAATATTAGGAGGTATGGCCTTCCTTATTAGAGGAAGTGTGTCACTGGGGGTGGGCTTTGAGGTTTCAAATGCTCGAGCCAAGCCCAGTGTCATTCTCTTCTAACTGCCTGTCTATCCAGATAAAGAGTTCTCTGCTTCTTCTCCAGCACCAACTCTGCATGCATGCTGCCTACTTCCTGCCTTGATGACAAACTTCTGAACTGTCATCCAGCCCTAAATTCGATGTTTTCCTTAGAAGAGATGAGTTGGATCAGGCGATGCTGTACACCTTTAATCCCAGCACTTGGGAGGCAAAAGCAGGTAGATCTCTGAGTTTGAGGCCAGCCTGGTCTACAAGAGTTAGTTCCAGGACAGCTAGGAACCCTAAGGCACAGAGGCTGATGGACCTCTATGAGTACAAAGCCAGTCTGGTCTACACAGTGAGTTCTATAGCCAAGAGCTACATAGAGAAACTGTGTCCAAAAAAAAAAAATCAAGAGTGAAAAAATAGTGAAATAAATTTTGCTCCCCATACTGGCTATTTTTCTGTCAACTTGACACAACCTAGAGGCAGAGAGAGGGAGCCTCAAATGAGGAAATGCTTCTGTAACACTGAGCTATAGGCAAGTCTGTATAGGGCATTTTCTTAGTGACTGATGAGGGAGGATCTAGACCATTGTGATACTATGGTACCATTCCTAGGTTTGTGGTCCTGGGTTCTATAAGAAAGCAGGCTGAATAAGATATGAAAAGCAAGTCAGTAAGCAACACTCACTCTTCTGTGGCCTCTGCATCAGCTCCTGCCACCAGATTCCAGCCTGCTTGAGTCCCTGTCCTAACTTCCTTCAGTGGTGTACTATGATGTTGAGAGTGCAACCCAAATAAACCCTTTCTTCCCAACTTGCTTTTGGTCATGGTGCTTCATTATAGCAATAGTAACCCAAACTTACACACTCCCAGGTTGTTTTGTCACTGGGTTTTATCCCAGTAATAGAAACCCTAGGATGCCACCATATTCACTAATTAAAGCTACTCTACTCAAAATTCTCTTTACTTAGCCTAGAGGTGCTGGTGCATGCCTTTAATCCCAGCACTTGAAGGCAGAAGCAGGAGGATCTCTAAATTCAAGGCCAGTCTGCAGAACAGAGTGAGTTCCAGGACAGTCAGGGCTGTTACACAAAGAAAAGCCCTGGTCATCTACCTCCCAACCCACAAAGTTCCCCATGATGCTCCCCACTGTACCCCACCCACCTACTGCAGCTCACAGGGCCAAACAATGTCTTGGCCTCTGGTCATCTGGATGCTGCATGTGAGTAAATAAGCTCACCCCAAGTAGAGGAACCAATAAGTGGATGCTAGGAGGACTTACGGCTGAGACTGGATCCGAATGGGCAGGCAAAGTCTTGAGACACTTCCCTGTCTTCACATCCCATATCCTCACACTTTCATCAAACTAAAGATGAGACAGGACATTAAAGTGACTCCAGGAACAGAGGAGCAGCAACAGTGTATTCCCTGAGACTCAAACCAAGTCCCTACCCTGAACACCAATATGTAACACTGGACACATCACCTGCCCTCTCTGCCCACCCCCACCCCCCCCAAGGAGAGACCCACTCACTTACAGACCCTGAGACGATGAGGTTGGACTGGGGGTTGAAGTTGCAGCAGAAGACATAGTTACTGTGGCCCTTCAGGGTCTTCAGACACTTTCCCTAGAATGGAGCACACCAAACTCAATGATTCCCAGGGGCTGTATTTTCCCCAGATACAATTCTTGGACTTCCGGTACACCTGAAGGCCTCCTCAAGACCAACCATGCATACATCCAACTCATCTCAACTATAGGTACTCCCTGGGAAGACCAGTGTCACTTACAGAACTCACGTCCCATATTTTCAGAGTTTTATCATCAGAGGCGGACACGAGGAGGTTAGAATCTGACGACCAGGCTACATCAGATATTCCCTTGGGAAGGAAAAAAAGTTGATTGCCACCTTATGGATCAAAATCAAAATGACCAGTAAAAGATCAGCATTACCTATCTATGAACCATGCCCTCAGGAAATCTTCTAGCCAGCCAGCATTAGCATAAGACACCTGACCTAGGGCAAAAGGTCACTACTCTCAGCTCTGCCAGGCTTCCTAGACTGATTCACCTGTGGAGGCTTAAAGTGTTTGCACTAAAAATATAAGTCAGCCAGGTGTGATAGTGCAAGCCTGATTCCCTGAACTACATAAAACCCTGCACCCATCAGTCTTAACGACAGGCCTGACGAGCCGGGTGGTGGTGCACACCTGCAATCCCTACGCTCAGGTCAGGACAGCCAGATCTCCCTCCAAGTTCAAGGCTAGCCTGATCTACAAAATGTCAGAACAGACATGGCAACCAGTCATCTGGCTCAACAACTAGTACACCTCACAGGAAACCTACCAGCTTGTGACCAGATATGGTTTTCTCAAACTTTCCGTCATATGCTCCCCATATTTTAATGAGTTTATCAGCAGCTGAAAAGAAATATAAAGAAGCTGGAGTTAGAAAAGATTGTGACAGCTGGGCGGTGGCAGCACACGCCTTTAATCNAGAAGCAGGATCTCTGAGTTCAAGGCCAGCCTGGCCTAGGCTCCAAAGCTACCGAGAAGCTGTGTCTCCAAAAACCAAATATAAAATAAAAAAGAAAGAAAGAAAAAGTTGTGACCATTTCCGCTAAAACAGAGGGCCTAGGTCACTCAGAGAAGTAAGTGTGCACAGAGAGCCACTCATGGTACGGTCAGTGGCAATGGCATATGAATAGGCAATTACAAACTGAATGCTAACAAACCTGCAGGAGCAGTAAGAAGTAACAGTCAATGCCCCCCTACCACCAAACCCCTTCCTCAGCTGAAGGATACTCACATGAACTTGCCAGCCACTCCCCATTGGGGCTGAACTTCACAGAGGACACAGCTTTTGTGTGGCCAGCCAAGGTGAACTTCAGAGCATAATTTGGCTTAACAGGTGTGGGCTATGGGAGACAGTACAGCTTAGCCAGAGGCAACTACCACCACCCAATCAACTCACTTGATGCCCGAAGCATATTTAGTATTAGCTATTAAAACTCACACAGAAGAACTGACTACAATCTTATCTGATGTCACCCTTCAAACTGTCAGCAGGAGCCTATCCTTCTCTACAAAGTCCACACTTCCTTTGGAGTCCCCACCTCAACACACCAAGAATTTGTAATTTTTTGGCCAAGTGTGGTGGTACATGTCTTTAAATTAAATCCAGCACACGAAGGAGAGAGGGAGGCAGAAGCAGGCATATGTGTTCAAAACTAGCCTGGGTGTGCATGTTATGTTCCTCACCAGCCAGGCCTACAGGAAGACCCCACCTCAAAACCAGCTGTACTTTTGTATTTAACCCCAACCCCACCATCTTAGGTCTGGGAATCTGATGACACCCAGCACGTGGCTCTATGTGTGCTGTGTGGGCAGAAACTCACATGAGCAGCACACCTCACTGGGCACAGCCAGTGGTCCCTGTGGGACATACCTTGCTTTGTGTGGCTGACGAGGAAGGGGTGGGCTGTGCTCTCACAGCCTCTGTCTCTGGTTTCTTCTCCTCTGTGGCCATGGCTCTGTTCTGGAGCCCACAGGGCAGGGCACCGTGAAGGGGAGTCACAGTGGAAGAGGCTGTCAGCTAAAGCGTACTCTACAGTAAAGGACCTATAAATAAATCCTCTCTTTAGAAAGGTTATTGGGAGGGGACTAGATGCTGCTCCAGAGGACCTGCTGTTGATTCTGTGGGCTTAAAACCATCTCTAAGTCCAGTTCAGAGGACCTGATACCCTCTTTGAGCCCCTGTAGGGACTACATGCAGGCAAAAAACAAAACAAACAAAAGCATACCCATAAAATAAATTTGGCCAGGCACGGTGGTACATGCCTTTAATCTCAACACTTGGGATGAAGAGGCAGGTGGATCTCTGAGTTTGAGGCCAGAC
>LOEQ01000090.1:210757-221260 GCA_001685075.1 Bramus lutescens | reverse complement strand
CCGGAGCGAGTCTCCCCCTCCACTTTCAGAGCCCAAGCAGGCCAAGGTAGTAGCCCGAAGGGAGAGTGGGGGCCGCCCCATCAAACCTCCCAAGAAGGACCTGGAAGATGGTGAGGTCCCACAGCATGCCGGTAAAAAGGGAAAGTTGTCCGAGCACCTGCGGCACTGTGACAGCATCCTCCGGGAGATGCTGTCCAAGAAGCATGCTGCCTATGCGTGGCCCTTCTACAAGCCAGTTGACGCTGAGGCACTGGAGCTGCATGACTACCATGACATCATCAAGCATCCCATGGACCTCAGCACGGTCAAAGTAAGTGGGGTGGTGTTGAGGGCAGGGGGTTGCCCAGAGTCAGAGCCAGCAGGCTCTCCTGCCTGCCTGAGCCCACTCTGACCTCCTCCAGATCCTGTTCTGCTGATGTCCCTTGCTCCTTGAGAACTAGGCCTGTGTATACCCTGACCTGGTCAGGGAAGAAAGCCTTTTGGTCCCTGAGTCTGCACCTCTATTGTCAGTTATTCTGGTGAAACAGATCAGTGGTTCAGTTTTTCCTTCTGTCCTCCAGTTCTGTATCAGCAGATAAGGGGGCTTTTAAAGGTATCTGCTTCTGAGACTGATGAAACCAACCTGGTGTACATAGCAAGTTCCAGGACATCTAGGGCTACACAGAGTCCTGTCTCAAAACCCCTGATATGTAGGCACCTCACGGCAGAGGTGGGAGCCTTGTGGTGGGCCTTGCCTTAGCGCTTGGCTACCTTTGAGCCCTGCTCCCACCCAGACAGGGAAGTGGAGAGAGATGGGCAAAACACTGAGGCTGCAAGCTCAGCTGTGCCATCCCCTTGCTAGGTTTTCCCAGAGTCAGTATCTCATTCTGGGTTTTTCTGTGTCCAGCCAAATTAGGGCCTGGCGGTCGTGAAAATGGACTTGAGCTTTTGCGGGAAAAGGAGCCTGGGAGGTGAAAACCCTGGAGCTTGGCTTGGTTCTTTTCCCCTTCCTAGAGGGAATCTCTGTGGTAGCCCCCGGGACTCTCCTTGCCAGTTGAGGCAGGCAGCCCCCATCTCTAAGTCGTGTAGTGGAATAGTTGCAGGTATCATCCAAGGCATCCTTGTAAAGGCAGTGCTGTCAGCTGCTGTACCTCATCATAGCTAGGCAGAATCTCCCAATAGAAGCTTTTCATCCTAGGTAGTTTTATCAGGGGCAGACAGGCCTGGCCACCTAAACAACTTTATGCCCGGTGCTCATTTGAAGTAAGCAATTGGCCTGTCTAGCAGGGTTGGGGTGAGGAAACAGGACCTGGGAACCGCATAACCCCAAAGCTGCTGGAAGCCTTGTTTTATCCTGCCTGGCCACTATTGTGCCATTGTTTGGAGTTCTGGAACTTTGCTGGGGTTCCACTGTTTTTGATGCACTGCAGCGGGTTGGCCTCTCATTTTCTTTTGGGTCCAAGATGAGGCAGATTTGGGAGTTCAGTTTACTGAGAAGTTGCCATGTGCTTTGCTCAGGCTTATAGAGACACTAGGTGCTTACCCAGGTGACTCTTGCATGACTGAGTCTGATTAACACCCTATGAAAAGACTGTAGCAGAAGAGTATAAGACAGCCTCGATTTCTAAAGACTATGCAGTAAAGAGAGAAAATACCTTAATATGGTGTGAATTTCATTTTTGTTTAGATTTATTTTGCATGTATGCATGTTTACCTGCATGTGTGTATGTGCACCATGTGCATGTCTGGTGTCCACAGAAGTTAGGTGTTGAGTCCCCTGGAACTGGAGTTATGGCTGGCTGGCTGTAAGCTACTATGTGGGAGATGAGAACTGAATCCAGCTCCTCTGCAAAAGTAACAAGTGCCCTTAACCGCCGAACCATCTCTCCAGCATCCGCTGTTTACAGAGTGTAATAACAAAACTTAAGGGGGAAATTGTACTGGCATGCGTCATACCAGCTCCAAGAGACTTTTCTCCAAGCAACCATCTGCTGAGAGCATGGTTGTCTTTGGGTACAAGGGACAAGCATGTTATTTTATTTATTTATTTATACATATTTATTTATTTATTTTCCCCCGAGACAGGCTTTCTCTGTAGCTTTGGAGCCTGTCCTGGAAACTAGCTCTTGTAGACAAGGCTGGCCTCAAACTCAAAGATCCTCTTGTCTCTGCCTCCCAAGTGCTGAGTGAGATTAAAGGCATGTGCCACCATCACTTGGCTCCAAGCTTGTTATTGAGATCCCTCCACTGTGTGGCAATCCATGTTCAATCAGAGGTTAAAGTGGGTGGTTAGCCCCTAGGTCACTGACCACTGATCTCCACACAAGACAAATTGCACAAACTGAGAACTGCCTCTGGGCCCAAGACATAAGGCATCTCCTAAGAGGCAAATTGGTAACAACTCCTGGATTCCTCACAAGAAAAGCAAACTCTCCTTCTGTAAATTGAGTGGACTTCCCAAGATGGGCAGAGTCTTTACCTGAAACTCCATGAAAGTCCCCAACACCAGAACCTTATGTGATGTCTGCTGTGTGGAACTGGAAACTAGCTGAGGATGGGTTTGGCTGTAGGGTTGGTTTATCTCCCAGTGTTTCTTCATCCAGTGGCTCTGTCCTTGGAGCCCAGGTGCTTCGTGTTGAACCATCACTTCTGACCCCTTCTCCCAAGGCTCCCTCCTGAGTACTCCAACCCAAGCTAATTGACAGATGTTCTCACTGGCAGTTGCCTTGGTTGCTAGAAGATGTTCTGAGGCTCTGAGTCTATCCCCTACTTGGTCTGGGTAGTGCTGTCTGCTCATACTTGTTGCTTGTTACAGAGGAAAATGGACAGCCGTGAGTACCCAGATGCACAGGGCTTCGCTGCTGATATCCGGTTAATGTTCTCGAATTGTTATAAGTACAACCCTCCAGACCACGAAGTGGTAGCCATGGCCAGAAAGCTCCAGGTAACCCAGGGCTGGGTGTAAATGTGATTAACAGCTGAGTTGTGCTATGGGTATTGAAGCCTTAGATGTAGCTGGGTGAACTGGGATGATACAAGTGTCTGAGAAGCATCTTCAGCAAGCAAGCCTCTGAGGACCCTTATTTCCACAGCCTGTTTTGCCTGTGTGGCAGTGAGGTCCTGCTAGGCTTAGAGCAGATTCCGGGATACATGGTAAATAGGCTAGCCTCTGATTTTTTTAAGCTTCAGGATAGGATGGGAAGGTGGGAAGCAGGCAGTAGCCTCTGTGGCTGTAGCCTAGCTGCCCTTTAGGGTACCACCACAGGTGAGCCTGTCCTTGTGGGACCTGGTATACCCTAGTGAGGCTAGCAGGTGTCCACTCTGCTGAAGTGTTAGAGCAGGGCTGGATGGGCTTACAGTGAATAACAGTCACTGTATGTTAGTGACTGTCTTAAGGGGAGACCAGAGTGTTCTGACATAGCCTTTCGTGCAAGTGTGAGCCATTCACATGGTTTCACTCAAAATGTGTGAGCACTTGTATACCTATATGATGTACTGCCAAGAACTAGGTGCTGCATAGAACACCAAGATTTCTCTGCTGTTTGTAATTGATTATTTGATTGGAGGAAGTTATCAAAAGACTTTGTTTTTGGAGACAAAAATAAAGATCATGGTTAGTTTTTTCCCAGCATCTGAACATTGTGACTTTGGTTTTAGATTTTTTTTTTGTTTTGTTTTATTTTTCTTTGGGTTGTTGGTTTTTTTTGTTTTTGTTATTGCTGTTTTTAACTGAGTCTGAGGAGCTGGAGAGATGGCTTAAGCTGATAAGAGCACTTGTTACTCTTGCATAGGGGTGAGTTTGATTCCCAGCACCTACATGGTGGCTCACAACCATCTATAGTTCCAGTTCTAGGGGATGCAATGCTCTCTTCTGGCCTGCATGCATGTGAGAACTGCATGCATGTAGTTCATAAACATACATGCAGGCAAAACACACATAAAATAAAAATTAAAAAGTCTTTTAAACAGTGTCTGGTTCTGTAACTTAGGTTAGCCTTGAACTCATGGCCATCCTCCTGCTTCATTCTTCTGAGTCCTAGTAGGTGTACCATGACTCCTGAATTTAGGACCTAGAATGTTCTATGAGAATTTCTTAGTTCCTGGCTCAGGCATGTCCTGAGGTCCCTGAAAGCCATCTTGGGTTATGCGGACTGCTGGGCAAAGCCTTTTTTCTCATTTGTGGTTCCTCCTGATGTTTTCACTTTTTTTGAAAATGGCACTGCTGGGAAACAATGCACAGTGGTCATGGAGGTCCCCTTATGTGCAGAGGCAGCCTTAGGGCCTGTCTACTGCTAAGACCTTGCTCTCTGTGCTTGGACTCTGAAGGCATCACCATACAATGTTGAAGGGTACCGTGCTGTCCTGTCAAAGGTGATTGTTAGTCACCCAGGCCCCGAGGCTGGAGGAGCTTTGTTATTAGTGTTGTTCAGTAGTCACCCTGTTAACTTTATGAACTAGGCACTGGGGGCTAGAGTCCAACACCCTAATGACTTGCTAACAGTAGCTTCCCAGACCTCTGACTTCTTAGTTTGGGGATCTAAGGGTTGGGAAGAGTCTGAGAGCACACTCAGAGGAGGCACTTTGAGAATCTGGGCTCCAGCATGATGGGTGTGCACATGCGTGCACTCTCATACATGTCTGGGTAGACCGAGTATATGAGGCAGGCAAAGGGAATGCCCCCTTATTTCCACATGGCTCCCTCATCCCTTTCTGCCCCAGGATAGAGTGATTTTCATCAAGAGGGTTTTCCAAGTGCCTGGTCCTGCAGGAGCTGTGAGGGACTTTCCAAATTTAGCTTTGCTGGGATATAGCTCTGCCCATTTTGGTATTCACTGGGTATGAGGTGTGTCACTGCAGTACAACTCCAGAAAGGGAATCAGGTGAGACAGGAGCCAGCTCTCAGTGGCTAGCAGTTGAGGACTGAAGGAAGGGTACTCTTGTTAACAGAGGGCATTCCTGAGGAGCCTGGCACCCAGGGCTGTATGACTGACTGTTCGTGCCTTCAACACAGACTTGCAGATTAGCCGGGGAGCTGCATGCCAGGCCCCAGAAACTCAGGTCTGTGATTGGCTGGCCTCTTTCCCTCATTCTAAGCCTGCACTTGGGAATTGCCTGGGGAGAGTAGGGAACAAAGGAAGGTGCCAGGCGTATGCCTCCATAGAGTCTGAACTGTGTGTAGTGTGGTGCAGCTCAGAGGCATCTTACATGCTGGAGGGGCTGTCTTGTGGGTGTGTAGGTGTTTAGCTGTCCTTTTTTCCCCCCAGGATGTGTTTGAGATGAGGTTTGCCAAGATGCCTGATGAGCCTATGGAGGCACCTGCACTGCCTGCTCCTACAGCCCCTATAGTGAGCAAAGGTGCTGAGAGCAGTCGTAGTAGCGAGGAGAGCTCTTCAGACTCAGGCAGCTCAGACTCAGAGGAGGAGCGANGCAGAGCTGCAGGAGCAGGTGAGGACAGCCACTTCTATGCTGTTTCCCAGTGGGTATGGACCACCAAGCCTAACTGCCTAATCTGGCCTCTTGCCATCACTTTTCCTTTCCTCCAGCTGCTGCAATGTTTATTTGTAGCGCTGTTAGAGGATCTCTGGTGGGGTTGCTCACACAGCACCTTCCAGGGTCTGAGGAGGCTTCCTGAGCACACAGGCGACTGAAAGTACTTGTGTGTCTGAAACATTCTTGGACAGGACCCTCCAGAAAGGCTGGAAGTCAAATAGGCCACAAAGATGCTTTTTAAGCAGTGGCTATAGTGGGTGTGCTACAGGCTCCAAGAACTCAGGATCTGTGCCTCCTGTGACCTCCTCTGCCTCAGTCTCCCTGATATACAGAATGATGTGACTTGTTTTGAGATTGGCCTAACAGTATGAACTATTTTCCCAGGGTATTACAGCCAGCCCTATGAAGTCAGAATGTAGCCACCAAGGCAAAGTAGTGTGCTTCAGCAGGTGGCTCCAGGGGGAGGATGGGCCAGGAGAGTAGAGGATTGCCAGATGAAGCTACATGTCAGATTCTGAGATGATGAGGACATGGAGCAGGGAATTAGCCTTTCCTTCCCAGTG
This sequence comes from Bramus lutescens, assembly GCA_001685075.1. Taxonomy (NCBI): domain Eukaryota; kingdom Metazoa; phylum Chordata; class Mammalia; order Rodentia; family Cricetidae; genus Bramus; species Bramus lutescens. The sequence continues at coordinate 215,228 of LOEQ01000090.1, read as the reverse complement.
CATGGTGCCTTTCCCTGTTGGCTATGTAGCTTTTCCCAGGATACCCAGGAGCCGTACAGGATACCTGATTACCAATACAACGTGGGTCACAATCCTCCTCCCCGATACATAAATGCAGCATTCTGTCTTGCTGGCTGCTGGTNGAGGATGAGTTGCTGCCATTGTCTCACTTTGATCCCACACACTGGCTGCGGAACCTTCCAAGATCAGCTGTTGAATGTCTCCTCTGTGCAGGTGCTCACACTCTAGTCATCTTCTGAAAGATAAGCATTAACAATGAAAGTATTAGCTGCTATTAGCAAGTTCCTGCCGTGTCACCTGCCCCAAGCCCAGCCTATGGGCAGCCACCCTGGGAGGTGGGTCCCTGTCCCCAGAGGCAAGGGAACAGTTTCAGAAGGTGAAGTGACTTACTGGCAGGCACAGAGAGAGGGCCAGAGTGGGCTGTGAAGTGCTTCCCTACATCTCTCTGGCTTCCAAAGGCAGAGCAGGGCCCAGATGCCCCTGGCTTATCCCACATAGCTGAGGCAGCCACAGGGGCACAGGCCTACCCAGAGTGCTCGCTTAGCTGCCTGCTCTTTTCCAGCTGAAGGCCGTGCATGAACAGCTGGCCGCCTTGTCTCAGGCCCCAGTGAACAAACCAAAGAAGAAAAAGGAGAAGAAGGAGAAGGAGAAGAAGAAGAAAGACAAGGACAAAGACAAAGAGAAGGAGAAGCACAAGGCCAAGTCCGAGGAGGAGAAGAAGGCCAAGGCTGCCCCACCAGCCAAACAGGCCCAGCAGAAGAAGGCTCCCACCAAGAAGGCCAATAGCACAACCACAGCCAGCAGGTGGGTGGCCACCTCTCAGGTTACAAGGACTGCCAGATCTGGGAGTTTGCACCTTGGCAACTGGGGTTGGGACTTTGGGGTGACTGTGAGTGCCTCTGGGGCCTGCCGGGGAGGTCACCCTCACCTGGCTGGCTGGCTCTAATGCTGGGCGTTAGAACATTTGCACTGCCAGAGGAGGCATCTGGTGCTTTCAGTGTTTGGGACCTTTTCGTGATGTGGGCCAAGGGGCTTTGCTGTGCAGCCAAGTGCTCTAATTTCTGGTATAACAGGTAGACAACGGGTTGAAGTAGGAAAGCTAGGTGGAAGCAGCCACTTATGAGCTGGTAAGCAGGTAGGTAGGTAGGCAGTAGAAGCTAGGTCCAAAGCCTCAGGCAAGACTAGCAGACATGCTCCTTTGGGGAATTAGTATGGAATTGATATTCTGGAGGGAGGTCACCATTGGGGAGAGGTTAAGGGTAGGCTGCCAAGGTGCCCTGCTCTGGTAAGGCATCCTCAGAGAGAGGATCTGATTCTGGCCATTGTGGAGGACAAGTCTGTGAGTGGCAGTTATGGAAGCGAGGACATAGCCTTGGAATGTTGGTGGCAGCAGAGAGGCTTTGATGGCTGCTTGGGACTGAGTTGGGAAGGCTTTAGTGCCTGGATTCAGGGGAACAGTGTGTGCAGCCCTGGGACCATCAGCCAAGAAGAGGCCATGCAGGCTATCCTTCTTCCCATCTGCCTTGGGCTTTGTTTACTTCTCTTTCTCTCCTCGAGGGGATGCAGAAATCCGTTTTTCTCATATTGTCTTTATCTGGATTTGGTATCCATGTTAATGCTGGTCCCTGAAATGGTGGGATATAATATTCCAGAGTAATTAGGAACTTTTGTTTTGTTTTTCTGAGACAGGGTTTCTCTGTGTAGTCTTGGCTGTCCTGGAACTTGCTCTGTAGACCAGGCTGACCTCAAACTCATAGAAATGAGTTTGCCTCGTGCTGGGATTAAAGGTGTATATTATCACCACCCAGCTTCAATTAGGAACAATTTTTAAAAAGATTCTTTACTTTTATTTCCTGGGGGTTGACTATGTTGTGGGACTCCTCCACTCTGCTTTTTGTGGCCTGGCTTTAATGCATACATCTGTAGGACTAAAGTATCTTCACGGCCAGTTGACACATGATGTAGATAGACTCCAGTCTCTTCCAGATAATATTGCTTGACCTGAAACCTTCCTTGTTGCTTTTATTTTTGAGACAGGGTCCATGTGTCCCTGTCCTAAAACTCACTGTGTAAATTAGGTTGGCTTCTGACTCACGGAAATTAAAATTAAATTTTAAATGTAAATTAAAAACAAAGCCAGGTGTTTTTAATCCCAGCACTCAGGAGATGGTGGCAGTCAGAGCTCTGTGAAGTCAAGGCCAGTCTCATCTACATGGTACATTCCAGGGCAGCCAGGGCTGCATAGTGAGAACCCGTCTCAAAAAATAATTAGAAAATTACGTATGTGTGTGTGCACACACGCATGTACATGTGGAGGTCAGAGGACAGTTTTACAAGAGGGGGTTGGGGTTCTCCCATTCTATTAGGTGTGTATACTGGAGATTGAACTTGAGGTATTTCATCCATTAAGCCATCTCACCAACCCCTCAAGCCCTCTTTATAAGAATATAAATATAAGCCTTTATGAGTTTCCCACCCCTTCAGAGACAGGGTCTCCCAGTGTAGTCCATACTGGATTTGCTTTTATGACCATTTTGCCTGTTGAAGTTTGTATGGTGTTTTCCTGTCTTCTTTCCTTTAACTGACACTGAAGGGTCTTGTTTCTCCAAACTTTTTTTTCCCCAGTATTTATTTATTATATATACAGTGTTCTGCCTGCACATATAACTGCAGGCCAGAAGAGGGCACATATCACATTACAGATGGTTGTGAGCCACCATGTGATTGTTGGGAATTGAACTCAGTATCTTTGGAAAAACAGTGCTCTTAACTGCTGAGCCATATCTCCAGTTCAGGTCTTGTTTCTCATCTGACCATCTCTTGCTTTTAGCTGGTGCATCAGCCACTTGCATTTAGTGTAATAACTGACACAGTTGGATTTCATCTACCATGTCATCACTCTCTTTGTGCCTGTGTTTTCTCTTCCTGCCACATTGCAAATTATCTGAATATGGAGATCTGGTTTTGACTTGTTGGGTTTGAAAGATAGTTTCTGACTGGGCCTTGGGCCAGGAAACACATGTTGTGACCCTGAAGTATGGTCTTGCCTGTCCGTGGCAGGCAGGCTGGACATCAGTGGCCCAGCTTTTTTCCTGAGGAACCTTGGGTACACCCCTAGGGAAGAGAGCAATCTGTAGTGGAGAAGAAGACAGCTAGGTGGTGGGACAGATAACTGAGACTCAATGTCACATGGCTCCCTGTCTTCTTCCTTAGACAGCTAAAGAAGGGTGGCAAGCAGGCATCTGCATCCTATGACTCAGAGGAAGAGGAGGAGGGCCTGCCCATGAGCTATGATGAAAAGCGTCAACTCAGCCTGGACATCAACCGGTTGCCTGGCGAGAAGCTAGGCCGTGTGGTACACATCATCCAGTCCCGGGAGCCCTCGCTCAGGGACTCAAACCCAGATGAGATTGAAATTGACTTTGAGACCCTGAAGCCAACCACATTACGGGAACTGGAGAGATATGTCAAGTCTTGTTTACAGAAAAAGCAGAGGAAACCATTGTGTAAGTTTTCTGGCAGAGCATGTTGCTCATAGCCTCTGCAGCCCCTGAGAATAGGCACTGGTTCACAGCTGCCTTACTGTCTAAGCCTACCTGCTCACCACAGGCCCCAAACATCTGCACTCAGCCAATACATGCCTGCCCCCATATCCTCTTCCTTGTTCTCTGGTAAGGAAGATGCCTATTATCCTTAACTGGCTTGTAGTGGAAAGGTAGGACCTGGGGTTGGCCTAGCCCATTTGTTCATGTCCAGTTAGGGCCCTTCTCTCTCCCTTCCTAAAGCTCTATCTGGGGCTTTGACTGCAGGGAAGAGTCTCACTCCCTTGACTCATCAAGTGTCCAGAATCTCTACAGGATGGACTCTGACCCTAGGTAAAGTGCACCCTGAATTTGATGGTTTCACCAGACAGGAACCAGTCACTGCCAGAGTCTGCAGGTGCTGGAGGCTGGGAGGAAGGGAAGTCCCAAGGCAGCCCCTCAGTATCTAGGCTGTGCTAACCTAAGTGTGGCTGCTTGTATATGTTTAATCCTCATTTACTCTGGAACAGACTGACTTGAGGGTGATACTGATAAATCTGATGGTGAAGGCGTAACTTTGCCAGACCGTGTCAGTCTCTGTGGCTTAGGCAGGAGAGAATAGCTGTGCTGAAGGAGGACTGAGACAGGGTCTATGCCCTTCCCGTGGACAGAGGACAAGTCATAGCCCAGACTCTGAACTCTGGTAAGGTGTAGAGATGAGGGAAGGCTCTGAAGATGTGTCACGGTGGTTCCAGGTCCCTGGTGTTTCCTACTACACAGGGATCCGATAACAGCTCTGCACCAGAGACACTGATTCTGCAGCAAGGCAGGTGGTGCATGCACTAGTGTGTGGGACTGGGACTTTTTGGCTGCCTGGTTGGCTACTGGCTGCTGGCACAGTTATAGGGAATGTCTCACTGCTTACCTGC
>LOEQ01000090.1:146740-164967 GCA_001685075.1 Bramus lutescens | reverse complement strand
AGCTCTGGCTGGCTTGGAACTTAGTATATAGACAGGAATAGCCCTAAATTCACAGAGATGCGCCTGCCTCTGCCTCTTCAGTGCTGGGATTAAAGTAACGAGCTACCCACCCTGGGCCATTAGAAATTATTTTGATGTGTGAGTGTGTGTGAGTCCATGTGCATGTGTGTGCCTGGATGTGCTTGTGGAGGCCAGAGGAAGCCATTAGGTGTCCAGTTCCATCACTCTCTGCCTACTGCTTTGAGACAGAGGCTCTCAATGAACCTGGAGCTAGGCTGGTAACCAGCAAGTCCTATTGATTCTCCCATTTCCATTCCCTCCCGTGCTGGGGGGTCAAGACCACATCTTGCTTTAATGGTGCCGGAGAATGAACTCAGTTCTTCATGCTTGTGCAGCAAGCACTTTACCCACTGAGCCAACCCCTCCCTACTCTTTAATGTTGATGTTGGAGATCAAACTCAGTTCCTCATGCTTTTATGGCAAGCATTTCAGTGACTGAGATGTTTCCCGTTTCTTTATTAACCTTTATGTGTGGTGTGTGTGTGTGTGTGTGTGTGTGTGTGTTGTTGTTGTTGTTGTTGTACAAAGCAATGGATTTTCAGAATGTATTTGTGTACATGCATGGCTTTGCTTTCATCTTTCTTCCCCTGGTAGAGCTGTGTTTACTGGACTCAAGAGCTAGCGGTGTAGCTGGGTATAGTGGCACATGCCTTTAATGCCACCCAGTACCAGAGAGGCAGAGGCAGGCAGTTCTCCTGAGTTCCAGGACAGCTTGGTCTACAGAGCAAGTTCCAGGAAAGCCAGGGCTACACAGAGAAACCCTGTCTCAAAAAACAACCAGAAACTAAAACCAAACCAAACAAACAGAAGATGGTGGCATGATGCTAGCTCAGCTGGTGTGTGTGTGTGTGTGTGTGTGTGCACGCACATATGCACATTCAGACTTAGTAACCACTTGCAGAGCCAAGGAGCTGGCTGTCAGTGGTGGGACTCATCTCTGGATTCTTTCATCCATTTGAACTAACAGTTTTACATCCAGGTTGCAGTTCATCCAGGTCATAACAGGTGTGAACTGCCACTGCCTGTAGGTGCAAGCTGCCGCTTCCTGTAGGCATGAAATGGGCCTTAGGCTCCAGTTCCCAGGTGAAGGGCTCCTCCCCAGCATGTTGGTTCATTGATAGTGACAAGGTGGCTTTTGCAGAGTCCAGCCATGCAGACTGAAAACTCAGAATAGCTTATCTGTTTTTTTTTTAAGATTTATTTATTATGTATACAACATTCTGCCTCCATGTATTTTGACACACCAGAAGAGGGCGCCAGATCTCATTACAGATGGTTGTGACCCACCATGTGGTTGCTGGGAATTGAACTCAGGACCTGTGAAAGAACAGCCAGTCCTCTTAAACACTGAGCCATCTCTCCAGCCCCCTTATCTGTTGTTTTTAAAGTGAGTGTTGATTATGAACAGAGTGGTTTTTCTTAAAAAGGACATCGCCTTAAATTGATTTTTGAGGCCTCTTTTATTGCTATTGATCCAGCAAAGCTTCAGTCAGGAAACAAGCTCACAGTGGCTCTGCTGAGACTCACTTGATAGCCTCATTGATGTCACAGGGAGAAGCATTTGCTAAGACTAGGGTGACCATACCTGGTCATGAGCCCAGAACTGGCCACATGGGCTGAGCCTCGGACCTTGTCCTGCGGTGGACCTGGAGCCAGCCTGGACTGAAGGATAGTGTACATGTTGTTACCCAACACTGAGTGTCATGAATAAAGACTGAAGGGGGCCCAGCCATCTCCTTCTGTATCTGGAGCCCAGGCTGTGTAGTAGAGAAGTCTCTGGTTAGAGGCGATAGGTGCCTGTTCTCAGTGCCTCCAATCTCCAGGTGGTGTGGATACTACCTTCTCCAGGACATTGGTGATCCCTGGGATATGGGACAATGTGAGCCAGGGGCTTATCTTCTAGGCCCTCTACCAACAGGGGCCATGAGTGTCTATTACATGCCCTTAGTGAGCCTGAACCTGGGACAGGGCTGCGATGGCTGTGTTCGCCCGAGTATCCCTTGCCATCCTGGTCACCGATTCTCCCTCCCTCCACCATGCTGCTTGTAGCCTGGGTGCTGATTGCTGAGATTCAGGCTCCCCGATGAACATCAGTGAATTTCTCTCTTTTCTCCTTCTCCTCCTCCTTTTTATTATTATTATCTCCCCCGCTTTGATTTTTCGAGACAGGGTCTCTTTTGTATAGCCTTAGCTGTCCTGGGATTAGCTCCATAGACCAGGCTGGCCTCGAACTCAGGAGATCCTCCTGTCTTTGCCTCCCAAGTGCTGGGGTTAAAGGCGTTTGCCACCACTGCCAGGCAACTCTCTCTTCTTTTTTGTAGAGCCTCTTGTTGCCGGATCTCAGGGAGGAGTCACCCTTCCCTGACTTCCTCCATCCTTTGTTTTCCACCAGGTCTAGTGGAGTCTCTGGACATGTAGGGTGTCCTGTCATCATTTATGACCCCTAGTCACCTTGGCCACCTTCTTTGTACTGTATGAAATGTCTTGGCTCCATGACAGCTGCTGACTGCTTGTTAGTCCCACATCATCCTTATTGCTAGAGGTAATCAGAGCAAAATATTAGTGACCAGTAAAGCAATGCATGATAGCATTTGTTTTGGACCAAAGTGGATGAATTAAATCCCAGATCTCTTGACAAGGTTGGAGGGAAAAGAAGGCTTCATACAAAATAGCAGCCAGGAAAGAACAGTAAGAGACTGTTGAATGAGGGAGTGAAGAGGCGGAGCCAGGGAGGAGCAGTGGGAAACTGAAGGGTTACATTTGGTAACATTGAGTAAAATGAAAAGGAAAGTTGAAACAAACAAGACACTCAACTGGGGTCTCTTGAAAGCCATCCACGGAATGAGTAGAATGGGTTTTCGTCTCAGTTGCTTATCTAGGGAGCAGAGCTAGCTTTCGGAGGTCAAAGTCTTCATGCTCCAGTGTGGAGCAGGAGGGGAGCCAGTGTGGAGCCCCAGGGCAATGTGGAGCTCCCAGTCTGCTTGTTCAAGCTCTGTCTGCCCTTGTGGAGGACTGAGGCCTTTGCAGTCAGGGGTGCTTATGAGGGCTGAGGGGGTGACTGTGGTGAGCTGTTGACCCTTGCCTTTATCCTTGAGATGTTTTCTGGTTTTTCCAGACAGGGTTTCCCTGTGAAGCTTTGGAGCCTGTCCTGGAATTTGCTCTGTAGACCAGGCTGGCCTCAACTCATGGGAATCCACTCGCCTCTGCCTCCCAAGTGCTGGGATTAAAGGCATGCGCCACCGCTGCCCGGTGGGATGTGACTATTGAGAGTTTATTCAGTGGTCTCGGTGATGGCTAAGGGGCACCGACACTGATGCCTGTTGGGGAGAGGGTGTCCCCAGAGCTGGGTTGGGAGAGACAATGCTAATCTTGGTGTGGATCTTCACGGGAGTGGGAATCTATGTGTTCTTTGGGCAGGTGGGGTTCACAGGATGGGGACAGGTACCTGGTACCTCTGAGGACAGTGTACTGTAGGGGACAGCTCACACTGGGCCAAGTCTGGATAGTGCCTCGTGCATCTGCAAAAACTGGTCCTGGTTTAAGGGTACCTTTGAGGGTCCAAGATTTAAGATGTGGATGTTGATTTTTTTTTTCTCTAGTCTGTCTTGTCTCCCTGACACAGTGTTCTCTTTCCTTCGTCTGGACGTGATGTGTTGTCAGAGCTGCTCAAGAACATGGGTAGCAAGGGGCTGCAAGAGAGGAACAGCTTGGGATCCCTGGGCGGGGTTGGGGGAGGGAGAAGGCAGGATTTGGGCAGAAGCAGAAGTGGAGCAGGAATATGGATAGAGCCTGGGTGGCCTTGCTGGGGAACTGGGTCTGGATCCATGCCCCTACAGCTGCTGCCTGGTATGGCAGGAGTTTTAGTGTCCCTTCCTGGTGACAGCAGTGGCAGGCTCCCCTTGTGCTCTTGATTAGGACCTCTGTCCTCTCAGAGAATGATCTGCTGCTTGCTGCTGTTGGGTTTCCGTTCTCCTGCTACCCTGGTTGCCCTGGGGATGGGGGCTGTGAGCATGCTCCGCTTCTCAGCACCTCTGAATCGCTCTGCTGCTCTCTCACTTCCCTTGGTTGCTCCATCCCCGGCCCCCAAAATAACACCTGGGATGGGGCAGGGTGGGGTGGGGTTGCCAGTCTCTCTGAAGGCAGATCAAGAGATTTTTTTTTCATGCATGCCACAAAGTGGGACATGATGCAAATTTGATGGCCAAGTCAATGAAGGGTGAGTGGGCTGGGGAAAGTGGTGAGGAGCTGGGCCTGGTGTTCTGTGGGCTTAGCCAAAGGGTGTTGGATAATGGTAGTCCTGGAATGTGGCCAGGGAAGGACATCCTTGACGAGGGGCGTAGTACAGGGTTCTCAGAGCTGTGCATGGTGTTTAAGGTAAAGGGGGAGGGGCGCTTGGCTTTCTTTCTGTTTCTTGCTCTGCCTATGGATGAGTTTGCTCATCCATATGAGGGACCTGGAATTTGGGATCTGGAATTGGCCCAGACATGGGTATTCCTTTGCTGGAAGGAACCCCCTCTCCCATGTGATGTACACCTTTAATAAGCCCAGCTGTCACCCTCCTGCACCTGACTAGAGGTGAGGCTGTGCAAACAGTCTGGGTGTCCGCATGTAGGGAGACTGGAGAAGGAATGTTGGGCCCAGGCCAGGGCAACTATACCCACCTCCATGGTGAGCTAGGGGCACTGAGGTGCCAGTGAGGAGCTTCTGGACCCAACATCTGGTCACTTCTTGTGTCACCTCCAGCTCCAGGCTGGGCAAAGCATTGCAGCAGCTGAGCAGAATACCTCTGTGGTTATGGCATTGCAGGACAAAAATAGCAAGTTCCTTAGAGTCCCTTCCCTCTCTTTGTCTAGGAGAGGTTGTTATTATATGGAGAGAAAAAGTAAAAACCCATCTTACCCCAGGCTCCTTCCTTCCCTGTTCACAGGTGACAAGACCTGGGACCCTTCCTTAGCATATGCGACAGCCCAGAGTGCAAGCCTGGGTCACTGTGTCTCTGCTTTACCAAGATGGCAGTGGCTATCCTAGCTCAGAACATGCTAGCAAGAACAGGAGGATGAGAAACCGGAATTCCTGGATGCCTTGGCAGGAACTCTGGTTGACTGTGGGACCCAGGGTGCCAAGGGCAGATGGGAGGCTACTGTTAGAACTTCCTGCCCTTCTCATGACCTTGAGCAGATGGGGCCAGTACTGAAATACTACCAGCTTTGGCTCAGCTTTCTTACCCTGCCCTCTGGGCCTGGGTGGCCCCTCACACGCTGGGCTCCTTTGGGGCCTGCGGGTGAGTCTACGGCTGTGAACATTCTTGACCTTGGCTGGCCCACCTGTTCCTCTGGCATCAGTGGAACCCTGTCCCCTCTCCTCTGCTTGGGTGCAGGGCACTGAGGGGCCTGGAGCTAGTGGGACTGGAATTTCTGGAAAGTTCAGTGTTTCGCTGATGTCAGGGTTTCATGGGCCTCTGAGAAAGGGGACCTTGGAGGCTGGCCTTGCTCCAGGGATCCCCTCCTCCCACTTTCAGCCCTGAGAAGAGCTATGGTTTAAGAGCTAAGGAGCCATACCTGCTTGTGGGGAAAAACCAGATACAAAAGAAGAAGCCACGAACTCATTTTGGCCTGAGTCTAAGTTCCTGAAAGATTAGGGGAATTCCTCAGGCTGGTGGGGGTGGCAGTGTGGAGCTGTGCCCTTGTTCTCTCTTTGAAGACAGAAGAGTAGAGAGCCTGTCCATTGACTTGGGAGAATCAGGGATCTGGAGAACTGAGGACGGAGGTCAGAGCAGGGCCCTGTGGAAGGATGGGTGGTGTGAGGGGACCAGGAAGGTCACTGAGGGCCTGCTTTAGAGAGCTGGGGAAAGACCCCCTCTAAGTTCTGAGGAAGTCTTCCTGACTCCCTCGAGCTTTTGCCCTGCCCCTCCCCAACTCAGGGAATGATAGAGCTACTCTGTTGGGGTAACTAAGGCTCTTAGAGGGCCAGGGACTTGCCCAGGGCCCCCTGAGAAGCCATGTTCAGCAGAGTTCTGTCTTGTGCCCTCTGCCTATACCATCTGGCCCTAATCTTGAGAGTGAAACCAGGCAGGAGAGGGGTAGATGAGGGTAATGCGCCTTCTGGCTGAGAATTCCCAGGGTCTGGAGCAGTGGTCGCCACTGCTGACCGAACTCTGAGCTCCCAACTGTGTGGAAGTTTTCCCCCACATAAAAGAGCCAGGAGACTTCAGAAGCAAAATCTTTGGTGAATCCTGAAAGCTGGCAAAGTTGATAGTGACTCTCTGGGGCCTCAGCTAGAGACTGATCGGAAGCCTAGAAGCCTGAGGAATCATCCCAGAAAGCTTCGAAGACTCCCGTAGCTGGCATCATCCTGCAGAGCAGGACTCAGGTGGCCTCCTTTCTGCTCAGGTCCTCAGGGAGACCATCTGTTGGGGCAGCAGAAGGGAAGGACATTCGTCTTTCTTTTTCCTAGCCCTGTTAAGCTTGTGTTTACTGTACACAGGAGTAAAATGAAATGGAATTGCATTTAAGAAACAGGAAAAACATGCTTATGTACCATCGACCTCTTTGTAGTCCAAGATTATTTCCCTGGGTTTTTTAAAAAAGTTTTTTATTAGATACTTTTATTAGTCATAACAGAGGCACACACACACACCTATCAAAGTGTGTGCACAGGCACACTTACTACACGCTTCCAGGTGTGCGCAGGTACCCATTTGCCCCCACACACAGTGCACACACACATACAGTACATGCACACAGTGCACACACGCATATACACACACAGTGCTCACACACACAGTGCCCACACACACAGTGCACACACACACAGTGCACACACACAGCACATACCAGCATTCCAGCTATGCTCACCTAGCTGTGTCAGACACGGGAGTGGTTTCCCCATGAACTGAGGGGTGTGGAGCCTGGCTGGGAAAGATGAGGCTTAGGCTACCTGTAGTGATGCCTTGGGTTGTCACATGTGGGAGAGTCACCTGCTGGTGCAGGAGTAAGAGGACGCTTGCAGCTTCCACCAGGTGCTCCACCCTCTCACGGCAGCCATTACTCAAGAAAATGCCTCCCGGACTTGTTTACAGGTGACCTGATGGGGGCATTTTCTCTACCCAGGTTCCCTGTTTCCAGATGGCCTTAGCCTGTGTCACGCTGACAAANAAAAACTGGCCTGCACACGGAGACAGCCGCTGGTAGATGGGTCTCTGTGCAGCCTGGAGTCATGGTCCCTGAGGGCAGGATTTCTCAGGAATGGGTGGTGGAGAAGATTTAAACCAGGATCTCTGCCTGGAAGCTGGTTAGTTTTGTTCTACCCTTTCCTGAGTGACACACTGCACTGGCAGTATACCGGCAGAAGTGAGATATCATGGTATCTGGTAGGGGAAATGGGAGACTGGACCCAGGCAGGGGTCCCTTGTGGACTTGGTTATTCGGAGTCCCAGATGGAGCCTATCCTGGGCCCTCAGGTGGGTGGTGGGGACCCAAGTGTCTGGTGGGGGCCTGTGAGCAGTGTGATGCTTGAGAGGGACGGGGTTGCAGAAACCAAGTTGTGGAAACCAGTTCATCCTTGGGAATCAGTCCTTTTGTTATTGTTTAGATCCGAAATGTCCTCTGAATATTCATGTGAAAGGCTTGGTGGCCAGTGCTGGGCTTTGGGGTCATGAAGGGACTCTGAAGACTCCAACATCAGGGGAGTGGATTGGGAGGCTTTACTGGGAGGTGGAGCGTGGTGGGGAAGCCTTTTCTTCCAGTGCCTGGCTGCCTTGATGTAGCAGCTTCCCCTGCTACCCTCTAGCCACGATGCCTGGGCATAAGTCAGTCGCAAAGTATTGGCCAACTTCTGAAACCATGGGCCAAAGATCTTCCCTCTTTTAAGTTGATTTTCTCAGCTGTTTGTCACAGCAGCCGAAGCCCAACTGTCAACATGTTCGTTCGTTCGTTCGTTCGTTCGTTCGTTCGTTCGTTCGTTCATTCATTCATTCATTCACTCACCCATTCACTTTGTGATGGTTGGTGAGAGCCTGCTGTGTTGAGCCTCTGCCCTAGGATGGCTTTGGCCCAGCTGCCCCTGGAGTGCCCACAGACTAGGACACAGGACAAAGGAATTTATTTGATTTTTATGCTGGAGTCTGACTCCCAAACCAAGGTGTGAGCCACACTTCCCCTGGGAGTTCTGGGGGAGGCTCTGCCTGACTCTTCCTGCCCTGTGGCTTCTGGGCTGTAATGATAGTCTCTATAACCTCCCACTTTCTCTCTAGTACGACACTCACTCTTCACAGGGCTGCCTGACTCACTAGAGAGCTAGGGTGCTAGTCTTGAGATCTTGAAGTTGTGTCTGGGAAGATCTGGTTTCCACAGTAACTCAGTAGTAAACTTGGGGAGGGGGGTGGGGGAGGTCAGAGCCTGCCTTTGTGAGGGGCTCTATTTAGAGTACTTTGCCTGTGATGTCATTGACTGAGTACTCGAGGCTCCCTAATCATGGATTGCAACCTTTCCCCAGTGGGATGGTATCAGGAAGTAGCCTTGGAGGCCGATTAGATTTAGGCAATGATGTTTTCATAATGGGCCTGTGCTAAGGGTCTCCATCATACCTCTCCAGGTCTGCTATGTGGGGTCCAGGGAGGAGGAAGCAGGCCAGTTTGGGAACTCCTGCCAGAACCCAGCAGTACATAGGCCTCTCTGTATGTCCTCAGGCCTATGTGTGGTTCCCTGTAATATGTACCTTAATGTCCCCTAGTTTAGTGGGAACTTGCCATAGCTGCCGGAGGTCAGGGACCTCGTTTCCGGAAGCAGCAACACTCCTTGTACATGCAGAAGGTGGTGAAGTCTCTGGCTTCTGGGTCTTGCCTGGTAGCTCTTGCCTAATGGCTTAGCAGCCCTAGTGTGACTTAGTGTGTCAGTCAGCTTTCAGTCACTGTGATAAATACTTGAGATGTCAACCTAAAAAGAAAGGTTTGTCTTCTACTGTGGAGGTTTCAATCCATGGGTAGTCCCTGTTCCTTCCCTGGTGTGGTGAGACAGCACACTGTGGCTGGGGGTGCCACATGCATTCTGGAGCCAGCACCCGACCAGGGACAAGGCAGTAATAGCAAAGGGACAGGAGTTTGGAGTGATGCCCCCGCAATCCCCGTGCTCACAGTCAGTGCCCTGTGCTCACAGTCAGTGACTAGGCTTCCCACTAGATCCTACCCCTTTCTAAGAGATTTAAAAAATTTATGAGCTGCTTGGTGGTGGCGTACACCCTTAATCCCAGCACTTGGGAGGTAGAGGCAGGCAGATCTCTGTGAGTTCGAGGCCCACCTGGTCTATAGAACTAGTTCCAGGACAGCTAGGGCTGTTACACAGAGAAGCCCTGTCTCGGAAAAGAAAAAAAAAAGAAGAAATTATGTATGAATGTTTTGTCTGCATGTATGTATGTATATGTATGCATGTATTTACCATGTGCATGCTTGGTACCCATGGAGGTCTAAAAAGGGTGTTGGACCCACTGGAGCTGGAGTTACAGATGCTTATGAGCCACCATGTGGGTACCGAGAACTGAACAGGTAGGTCCTCTGCAAGAGCAGTAAGTGCTCTTAACCACTGAGCCATCTTCCAGCCCTAGGCCTCACCTCCCAATAGCATCAAGCAGGAGTGGCCAGACTTGACAGATTGGCCTTGGGGCAACATTCTGAATCCAAACTATAAAGTCACTTCCGTAGGAAATGACTCAGCTGTGGACTGGTGACAGCCTCAGTGTCATCGGCATTGGATAGGTGAGGAGACAGGTGGTGAGCAGTGTTGTGACAGGTCTCAGGTCTGTGTTCAGGCTCCACAAGGGGTTCACATGAACTATTCCAGATCCTGGTGGTGGGCATGTAGAGCAGGCAAGGCTGCCTGATTATCTCTGGGCACCAATGGCATCCCCCTGGGGTTGTTTCCTAGTGATGGGGACTGGAGGTATCCCTGGGAGACTGAAGACAGTTTCCAGGGTGCATCCAGCATACCCCCGGAGGGACTGTAAGTGAGGTCACTCAAAGCCTGTTCCCAGTATTCCCAAAGGTCATCTTTGCCCCTCAGTCCCAGAGGTTATCTATTTACAGTTTACTCAAGAATTTTGACACTCTGCCATGTGCATGGCTTGCCTGAGCCTTTTGTAGTGGGGCGGGCTCCAGTCCTACCACCTCATAGCTAAGGGCTGTTGGCTCTTGGCTCTGAATCATGTAAGAATGTTTGATTTTGTTCGCCTGCTTGGGAGCTCCCCAGTGCTAGTGTTAGGATTTTCCTACCACATTTTCAGCTCAGCAGGATGGGGGTAATGGCAAGACTCGTTTGTGCAGATGGGAGAGTGATAATCCGATGTGTGCCAACCATTAAGGCATGCATTTGGCTTTGATGTCAGTGCGCGATGGGGAAAGAACAGCCGAGAGTGTTCTGCCCGGGTCTGTCTGGAATTGGATTGTCCAAATTGCACAGGAGAAGGGGTGCTTAAGGAGAGAGTTGTTCTCCCAGAGTGACCTTGAAGGCCACTTTCCAGAGGGGAGAAGAGATGGAGAAGATGAAGAGGTAGAGACCTGGCAATTTCACGGGCGGCTTGTGGATTCACATTAATGGTCTGGCTGCTGGATTGCAGCAGCGGAGGGGGTGAAGGAGGTGGGAGAGTTAGTGGGAGCATGGCGAGGCAGCATCTGGGCTAATCTCTCAGAGCCTTGCCTGCCTAGGAGAGCTGGGCAGCAGAGAGTGGGATCTGAACCCTCGGGCATTCTGAGCCGGCTTAAGGAAGATGCTTATACAACAAGATACTAGAAAAGCAATTTCCTGCTAGCTTTATAGAAAACCTTTGCTTTGAAAACCCTGACCTTGAAGTCTTGATACATGGGCCATTCTATCCTTGAGGCTCAAACAGGCCATTAGCCACCTAGAGGGTGGGAGGGTGGCTGGGCAGAGAGCCGATTATTCTCTTGGAGCCTCTTCTGCTGGGTTCAGGCTGCATCCTCTGAGCTTGGGTGGCAGTGACTGCCTGTTTAGAGTCTGTGGGTTGATAGGGCCTCAGAGCCGAGCACAGAGTCTCCTGCCTGCCTGCCTGTTCCTCTCTACTTCTTGCTGAGTGCTTTCTTGAGTGGCTCTGGTCCCAGGTGTGGATGATGAAGTGCTTTGAAGGCTGAGCCAAGCTTAGTCTCTCTCAGCTTCCCTTATCCCTGGGTAAGTGGGAGTCTTCTGCAGAGAGCTTCATCCCACAGCCTCTGGAAACTGCTCCCCATGGCCTGGGCTCTGCACATAGATGGACCCACGTGGCCTGGGATCTGAACACAGTGGACCCACATGGCCATGACGACAGACTCTGGTTTCATCCTTGCTGACAGCAGCTTGGGGGCTCCAACAGTGCTCAGCTCTTGGAATCCAGAGGGAGCTTTTGTCAGCGGGACGCTTGTGCCTGTGATGGGGGCCTGGTGACAGCTGGGGTTTGAGGGCTGGATTAGAGTTTGGGGTCTTGGCGTGGATCTCAGTCTTGTCAGATTTGTGTTGCCAGGCTTAGCTAGGTTTTTATTCACTGTGACGCAGTACCAGACACAGCTCAAGGGAGAAGGATTCATTTGCTTTTAAGGTTTCAGTCCATAGTGGCAAGAAGAGTGTTGTCCTGAGCAGTTTCCTTTACCTCCTGGCCAGCAGGAGGGAGAGGGGAGAGAAGTGGAGAGAGAGAACGAATGCCCCGTGCCTGTGGTTTCCTCCTTGACTCTTTGATTTCATCCGAACTCTAGCCTGTGGGTTTGTGCTGACCACATTTGGGGTGGGGGGTCCTTCTCTCTCAGTCCTCTCTGGAAGTACCTTCCAGACAAGCCCAGAAGTGTGCCTTAAAACTAAGGTGGATACTTTGGAATTCAGGCAAGTTTCAGTTAAGGCTCCCATACCCCAGCACCCTGGCTTGCCCCACCCCCCTGTCTGGGTAAGAGGGTTGATCCCTGAGTCATTTCTACATCATCAGGTCAAGGGCACATTAGAAGGAAGGAACTGAACAGTGGTATGATGGGCTTGGCGCAATGCCTGGCTCAGTCTGGTAATCATCTGGCGCTGTTTGTTGTTGGAGGAGGTAAAAATGCCACCTGGCATTTAAGCACTGATTGTGAATGTCCCTGCAGTATGGGAGCCTTGGAAAATGGTAAAGGAGGTGCATCGTAGCCTGGTCCTTTCTCCTGCTCTATTGGAGAAGCCCAGGCACCTCCCGGCAGGCGGACTCCCTCCACGGAGGACATGCAGACCCTCATAAGGGTAATAAGGGGTAAAGCCTGTCCCTGGCAGACCTGTGGTACAAAGAAATATCACCTCCCCAGTTCTTACTGGACTGGCCACTGATCCTTCCAGCCCTGTGCCTGGAGGCTTTGGACTCTTCCTCAGCTGATGAGTTGGCACCTCATCTGGGTGATGTGTATGCAGCTGAGGAAGCATCCAGGAAGTATTCATGTTAGACCATTTAGACATAACACATCCCTATGCTCCTTAGATCAGCCTCTACCCGCCTTCGCAGCCTATTCCCTGATAGGAGCGGTGGATAGGACTCTTCCCTGGGAGCATCACACAATCTCAACTGTCCCACCACCAAGGCCTGCTGGGGTCACAGTGGTCCTGGGGACAGCCTGGAAGGTGCTGTGTGTGTGACTGTAGGGTGGTGTTGGACAATCTTGTTGCAGCCAGTCCCAGCCTGTGTGCCTCAGTTTCTCAGTGCAGAGGTTGATGGTGCATGTGCTTTGTGAACATCCATTTGTTTACTGACTCCTGAGCCCCTGTATGTGCTCTGGGGACCAACTGGCCGGCTTGTCACCTAGGACCACTATCTACTCCAAGAGCCCCAAATTTGATCCATTCCAGCAAACTAGACCTATTAAATAGTAATGATGCTGTTTTAAATGGTTTTGGAATGAGCGTGGCATAAATAAAGCAAGACATTAATTCGTTTTCCCATTTCTTATTGATCAAAGTCATCCCCAGCTCTGATCAGTCAAAGCTCTGATCAGCAGGACCCAAGGCTCCAGGGAGGTGCAGTGTCACCCCAGCTGGAAGGGAAGGCCCTGGAAGTAGAGCTGTCTTTACTCCACTTGTTGAAATATTCTGTGAAGACTGCCAGGAGTCGTGGGTCTTCCTTCTCCCGAGCCTTCCTATGGAGCAGGGAAGATGTATACGGTGGTCTTATATTTTTTTTTTGTGCATTAATGTTTTGCCATGGATGTTGGGTCCCCTAGAGCTGGATTGCAGTTGTGAGCTGCACTGTGTGTGCTCCCTTAACTTGGACCCAGGAGACCTTCTCGTCAGTCACGAGAATACCATTGAGCTATCTCTCCAGTTCCTTCAATCCTCTTCCAGGGCCCTTCTGTGCCTGCTCAGAAGGCAGCCTATGTCAGTTGTTGCTTATTCTGGACAAAATGGCCCAGTATTGTGGCGGGGGCAGGATTTGTGCTCATTTTACAGACTGGAAAGTTGAGGTATGAAGAGGACAAGTGGTCATCAAGTGGGAGTAGGCTTTGTGCACTCCCTACCGGTTAGGCCAGGCTATCACCCCATGCATGCCTGTTATGGATCTACGCCAGAATGTGGCTGAGTCCTGGGGGTTAGGAAAGGTGGGGCAAGGAGGAAAAAGTGTGTGTTGAGAGCTCCGTGTGTTGGTGCTGATTCCCAGGGGTGAGGGGGTGGGGGTGGTAGTGAGGAGCTGGAGGTATGAGAAATGATGAGGAAAGCCCAAATCTTGCACTGTGGAGTTCCCTATTGTGTGCCCCCCCATAGTCATTCCTGGAGCTTAGCTGGCCAGGGAGCACCACACCAGGACAGGCCTGGGTCCAGATCTCAAATCATACCACCCTTCTCATGTCTTAAGTTTCTGCATCTGCAAATGGATTGAAAATAAAAGCCCGGCAAGATGGATTACAAGTGTATGAAGGCCCCATGTCTCAGACTGGGAATGGCATACACCTGCCAGTTGGCTATTATATGCAAAATGGTTTAAATAATCTCACTGGCCAATACTGGGTCTGTGTCGGTATAAGGATGCAGAGCGATGGCTGGGCTTCTACTCTTTGTACCTCCATGGTACCTGCTATAGACGTTATTTTCCTGAAAGGATTGGTGTCTTCTTAAAACAAAACAGCAGCAACAACAACAAAACCCTCATGTTTTCCTTCTGCCCTGAACCCTACACGGGATAACAGTAACAACAATCTGGCTTTGGAGATCACAATGTCTCAGATCTGCTGCCAGCTGTGTGGAATCCTGTCTAGTGAGCTTGGACAGGCCAGGAGGGGACTTGGAACCTTAGCTTCCTTATCGCTGCAGTAACTTGGGGCTGTTGTGAGCAGCTCAGTGGGGCTCTGGTCCAGCACCTGGAGTTCTGGAAAACCCTGTACAGTGGGGCTTTTGTGGCTGTCATGAGTCAACCATGGAGACTCCCAGAGGTCCGAACTGGAAGGGCCTGCTGCTCTGGGCTGGTCCTTTCCTGCGGAGATGTGGGGCTCAAGAGCCAGGAGCCAGGTCTGTGTTAGACAAAGGGTAGTCCTGGGCACTCTGCTACCCTTTCATGCCTGCATAGGGTGGGTGGGCTGACCGGTAGAGATGTCATACAGACCCACCCAACCGGGAAGCACGGAACCCCCATCCTTGGTGAGGCAGGACTGTGCTGCTGCTGTGGCTGCACACCCTGGCCCTGGGCTGGTCTGTGAGCGAGAGGATTGGGCTATGCACCGGGTCCGGATCTTCCAGGAACATGCTGTCATCCTGTCTTGTCATGCGGTTAGTGTAGAAACCTGAGATCTAGCCCCGGTGATCAGTGTCCAGGCCACCTGTGTTCAAACGGCACCCTCCAGGCTTAGGACCACTTCCCTGTCGCTGTGACAGACTACGTCAACATTAGCTCAACATGAGCGGTTTAGGGAGAAAGTTTATCTGGTTCTCAGTTTCCGCTGTTGGGAAGTCAAGGCTGCGAGAACTCGAGCAGCTACTTCCACCCCATTCACAGCCAAGAGCAGATAGGAATGAATGAATGCTTGTCTTACTTCCTAGCTTACTGTCTCCATTCTTAGAGTTGGGGACCCCAGACCCGTGAGTGGTGGTGCCCAGAGTCAATGGTTCTCAACCTTCCTAATGCTGTGGTGACACCCAACTGCAAAGTTATTTTCGCTGCCACTTCATAACTATAGTTTGTTATTGTTATGAATTGGAATGTAGATATCTGTGGTTTCTGATGGCCTTAGGTGACCCCTGTGAAAGGATCATTAGCCCCTCAGAGGGGTCGCGACCCACAGGTCGAGAACCACTGATCTAGACGCTCCCTTCCCACGTGATTTTGACCATTGAAACTAAATATGACTTCAGCTAGCTGTGTGGCCTCAGGCTAATCACACACCCCCTTTCTGGTTCTGTTTTTATGTCCACATCTCAGTGCTGAGCATGGAGCATTGCACAGAATATGCCCTGCAGGGCAGGCCTGTCCTTACTCTGGCAGCATGCCACGAGCCCTGCAAGGGTGATGGGGTCTCCACAGCCCTTAGGTTGCCTCTCCTGATGGGGCTCTTCTTCAGGCCGGAGAGGACTGTTTTATCGTGGTCAGTTGCTTTCAAAGCCCCACCGAGAAGTGGCTGTGGTGGGGCCACATGGGCTGGGCCTGAAAACGCCCCTCTGTGCTGTTAGGCTTCCCTGTGGCTCACATGTGTCCCGCCCACCCAACCCTGGCCATAGCTGAATGACAGATGACAGTGAGCAGCAGTCAGACTTCTTGTCCCACTGAGCCCGGGGAGGTGTGTGGCTTGGAGACTGTGCCCTCACGCTAATGTGATTTCAGCCTGATTAGATCCGCAGGGAGCTGGGGAGCCGAGACAGGAGCTGCGGACATTTCCAGCAGTCTACTCTGGGGCCCCCACTGCCAAGACCCCACTAAGCAGGGCTGTTTGGCCAAGAGGTGAAGCCCAGGGAGGGTCAAGGACAGCAGGAGGTGCTGGCCTGTGCCCTGAGTGTTTAAGCAAACACAGTGGCCTGCTGCTTGCCACTCCGAGAGCCCTATTACTCACAAGGACACTCACCAGACTTCCCCTAAGCTTGAGTGTTGCTTTGGAACACTGTGGGGCCCTTGGCTGCCTTGTGAAGGCCCTGAAGGCCAAGCCAGGTCAATGACAAAATGCTGTGCACCCCTGATGCAAAACAAATAAGGATGAGTTGGCCATCAGGTGGTCCATGGCTGCAAGTGACAGCCCCATCAGCTTGACCAAGAGTGGGAAGGTCTCCCTCCGTGCCGTCATTTGCCTGGACCTCACTCAGGCTGTGTCCTCTGTTCTGAGACAGGCTGCATAAGTCTCAACCCTCTGTCTTTCTCTCACCTCCAGCCTTCGGGACTCTGTCCAGACTCTGAGCCAGTCTCTGCAGTGTGGGAGTGAGTGGCTGCAACTGATGGGCTTTGGCCTCATGCCCTCCTGGTACTCGGGCAGTGGGGGAGGAAGGGAGCTGAGCTGCACTAGCAGCTACCCACTGCCCTGCCTCCATGGGAACAGAAAGGGGCTGACAGCCAGCATAGCCCTGACCTGCCCAGCCAGGTATTCATCCCCACACCCTTGCCACCCTGGGCCTCAGTTTTCCTAATTGTATAGTAAGAGAGAGAGAGGGATTTAAAGGTGTTTTTCCGTAGGCATGAACAGCAGGTGACCCTATGCCTGCAGACCTTTTCATCTCAAGTGACCTTCACTCTGAACCAGATAATGGGCTCGCTCATGGCCCTCAATGCCGTCTGCTTGTATGCCAAAGTCCTTATTAGCTTATGGTCACAGTTTTCTTTTATGTTAAATAAGATGGCTCATAGGACAATGGGACAATTAAGGGATTAAGGACATAAACTGAACAGGTCGCAGGAAGCTTCTCACAAGGGAGGCGAGGTGGTTTGCCTGCTGGTGATAGATCCTCATGTTACCGTCTAACACCTTTGTCCTCGTCCATGCAGACAGCCCTTGCCCGTGTGGCTGTTTTCCAGGGGCGTGGCTCTTGAAGGTTAGGTTACCCAAGTGGTCACTGGTGGGGGTGGCGATAGGGTAGGTCTAGGCTGAGGCTGGGCCCCTGGGATACTGGCCTGTGCTGAGCCCTGAAAGGAAGCCTGGCCTTGCTGGCCATGATTATGGTTGGGACCTGTGTAATTAACTCCAAAATGGGAGGCTGGGGAGGAATTAAAATAAACGCTTAGTGGAAATTAGAGAGGAGCTGTAGGCAAAAAATAGTTGAGCCAGGCTGGAAGCTCAGTGCTCCATAGGGCAGGAGGTGGTGCTGGGGGCTCTTGGGTGTAGTGCCTCCCCCTTGTCCCAGTTTCCAGGCTGGGCTGTGTGTGTGCTCTGTTGCTCCCTGCAGTTGCTTTAACTGTGCTTCTCTGCTGACTTGTGCCCCCTTGCTGGCGGAGGCCAGAGGCTGGGGACAGGGTCTGAGTGTGATGATTTTTCTCTTGGGCTTCTGAGGGAGACTGTGCCCCAGGACTCTCTTCCAGGCTCTGGTGACTGTGGTAATACTTGCTTGCGGCAGCCTCATTCTTGCCTGTCTCTCTCTGCGTCCATCATCACGTAGCCTTCTGCCTGTGGGTCATGCTGTCTCCATATCTTTCTTTTTAAGTCTTCTACTTGTGATATATGAACATCTGTCATTGTAACTATTTTTTACCTTTGTTTGAGTTAGCGTCTTGCTCGATAGCTTAGGCCAGCCCAGAATATGTTATCTTCCTGTCTCATCCTCCTAGGTGCTGGGACTACAGGAGTTGGCTACCACACCAAGCTCTACCATTCCCATTTCCAATCATGCAGCTTGGACTTTAAGCACATTTATAGCAGTGTGTGTGTGTATGTGTATGTGTGTGTCCATCCATCACCAGGATGGCTCTTTCCCAGACTGCCACCACTCCCCATGATTTCGCCCCTAAAATGCTTTCTGTCTCGGAATCTAGATTCTAGGAACTTCATGGGAATGGAATCCTCTAGGGTCAGGTGCTGTTCAGCACCATCAGGTTATAGAAGACAGAGAAATGAGGCACTTCATATCCAGTGGTTCTCAGCCATGCATGGCCTCTAAATTTCACTGAATTACAATAAAATTAAATGGGCAATTCAGCGGTTTCATTTGAACATTTGAAGTACTTGTTGAGTGATGTAGGTGGGTCTTCTGTCTATGTGTTACTTTCATTGGTTAATAAAG
>LOEQ01000090.1:134861-146180 GCA_001685075.1 Bramus lutescens | reverse complement strand
CTTTATTAACCAATGAAAGTAACACATAGACAGAAGACCCTCCTACATCAGTTGAGTACATGTGTCTAGTGGAATAGACTGTATGGGACAGAACAAGGGATGTTGTTATAAAGTACATAGTCATTCTAGAATGTTCTATTGTAGAATCCAGTTCTAGGTTAATGGAAACAGAAGAGATGTAACAGCAATTTCCGTGTGGTCCTGGGTTGGACATTCTGCTATATTTCTCCTCTCTGTTCCCCTCCCCTCTTCCCTTACAGCCTTTACTTTTTGTTTTCTATAAAAGCCACCTGGTTGTCCTTTATAATATAGTGTGCAGCAGATTGGGTGTGTTCATTTCTTGATTTGAGCGTGCTTTGAACATGTACAATGATGTCATTATTCTAGGCTATGCATGCTCAGGTATTTAGGGATAAAGCATCCTGTGTCACAATTTATCCCAAATGTTACTTGGAAGAAATTACTTGGAGTGAGATGGAAACAGACAGATACACAGAGAGAGAGAGAGAGAGAGAGAGAGTTGAACCAGGCTGGTGTCATCTGTGAATGGTGATATCTCAGCCAGGGTGGTGGGCAGTGATCCAAGGCAGAGTAGTGGTGACACAGGACAGGGGAGGGGGCCCTGTATGCTCTCAGAAGAGCTGAGGCTTTTGTTGTTTGTGATTCTGGCCCCGTCATATCAGAATCCATTCATTTGTCTACAAACTGCTGATGAGCCAGGGACAGGCTTCCTGAAGTTCACTTGAGATTAATAGTTGGTTCTGTAGGTGGGTGTTGATTGGCCTGAAGTTCTAGGTTGTATTAGGCTTCAGGTGCTGGGTCCTTGCCACTCCAATGCTATGCTCAGCTGTGTTGGGTCCTAAATGGCTTCTACATACGATTTGGCCTCTGCCTGCTATCAGAGGACAATTTCTGCCTAGCAAGTACCTCAGGAGCTTGGGCCACAGTTTGTCATTTCTCAGACAAGATTCAAACCAGGAACCCAGTGTTCCAAAGCCTGTGCTAGGGGGCCTTCTTCACTCTGCCTTTCAGTTTTTTAAATTTTAAAAATTATTTTCATTTTTTTAACAGGGTTTTTCTGTGTAATAATCCTTAATAGTCCTGGCTCTTCTGGAACTAGCTCTTGTAGACCAGGTTGGCCTTGAACTCACAGAGATTTCCCTGCTTTTGCCTCCCAAGTGCTGGGATCAAAGGTGTGTGCTGCCACTGTCTGACTATTTCCTAATTTTCAAGTGTAATTCATTAATGTGTATATATGTGTGCCTGTTTCTATGTGCACTGTGTGCATGCAGTTCCCACAAAGACCAGAAGAGGAAGTTGGGTCCCCCTGGAACTAGAGTTGCAGGCTGCGTGAACTTAATCTGCACGCTGGGAACTGAAGCCCCATCCTCTTAAAGAGCAGCTCATGCTCTTAACTGTTGATCATCTCTCCAGTCCCTCCTGTCAGTTTTTTACAACTGATTCTCCACAAGTTGATGGTCTTATTGTCCTTCCCATACAAGTCAGGGTCAGAGCTGGCCTGGAGTTGGGATGCACAGGATTACACCAGGGCAGGGTGTGATTTGGTGTCACCTGTCACCTGCAAACCAACATGAACGTGAGAGCTCCCCACCCTGGGAGTACCTAGGCTGGAGAGCTTCTGAGCTCCAGTCCCCCTCCCTGGCAAAAGGATTTCTCCTGCTGCCAAGAGGCCTATTCCCTCTGTCTGCATGCACGCGCAGGACCTTGCTGCTGCTGTGACTGATGTTTTCTGAGATGCTGTCCCCTTATTGATGCCTCTTTCTCTCCCTAGTTCCTGTGTTTGAAGAACATTCGCACTTTCCTCAAAGTCTGCCACGATAAATTTGGACTAAGGAACAGCGAGCTGTTTGACCCCTTTGACCTCTTTGATGTCCGAGACTTCGGGAAGGTGAGTGGGCTCCTCGACACACGCTTGCACTGGGTCATGTGGGCCGCATAGACTGGCTGCCCGCCAACCCTGTGCCTGTTGAGCTGTGTCACTGATGGGAAGGTGCTGAAACCAGGCTTGTGTGACAGGGTGGAGCAGGAGGGTGGATCCTCCCTTTCTCAGTCAGGGGAACCACCTACATCTAAATCCAGGGGGTGCCATTAAAAGCTGAGAGTGCTGGCCACCCCCTGGTGAGAGAGAGGAACTTTAGGCCAGGCAGATACAAAGGCCCTAGAGGCTGTGTCTATTGGTGGCTTCCTGATGAGAATGGGTATGGAGTGATGGCGTTAGGTGCCATCAAAAATATTGGTAACTCATCTTTTGTTTGTTGTTGTTGTTTTTCCCCTGAGACAGGATTTCTCTGTGTAAGAGCCCAGGCTGGCCTCGAACTCACAGAGATCTGCCTGCCTCCCCTAAGACAAAGTCTGATGTAGCTCAAGTCAGCCTTGAATTCCATATGTAGCTGAGGATGACCATGAATTTCTGGTCTTTCTGCTTCTACTTCCTGGGTTCTGGGGTTACAGGTGTTCCTTACCACTGGTTTATGCAGTGGCGGGGATCAAACTTGGGACTTCATATATGTTAGCTAAGCACCTTAACAACCAAGTCATGCCTCCAGCCCTCTCTTACTCCTATTGGGTAGAATCGTGACTGTAATGTCTTTTGATTGGGGCACTGAGGGTTGAAGTGCAGACCTGTAATCTGGCTTGTCTCCTCAAGCCTCTCTGCTGCCCGCCCTTCCCCCCAGAGCTGACTTGTTTTCTGAGCCAGGGACTGCTGCCTTCTGGTGGAAGAGGCAGAGGCCCTGACTGTCCTGAGGATGATCCTTAGGGACTGGGTGTTTGAGGAAACAGCCCACCCATCCAGGATGTGCTTGAGAGAGCAAACTTTGCTGTTGTAAGTATTGAGAGACCTGTCCCTCAAGGGGTTTCCCTGTGATGTGGTGTTCAGAGCCAGTTCAGTGCTCAGGACTAGACTTCTGGGAACCACTGGCCCCAGCAGGTTTCTATGTCCTGGGAGTCTTCATTTTGAGAGTCTGTTTCTATGAGTGTTCAATTTTTAGAGGTTTCTTTTGGCTATAAAAGCATATAGGGGCCACTGCAGCTCTGACTTGGGGGGGACCAGGTCTCTAGCTATCAGTAGAACTTGGCGCTGTGGGCGTGATTTTGTAGGTTTGTCAAGCATGCAAGAATGAAGGGGTGGGGTCTTGGAGATTTGCATCAAGGTTCCAGAAAGCTGCCAAGGCCAGGTAGTCTGTAGTGTCTGGAGGTCCTTACTGCAGGGCAGGTGCAGGGAGTTTGATGCATTATCATGCACATACAGAATTGTGTTTCCCTCTGCTTGGGTGTGTGAATGGTGCCTTGCTTGGTATTCTGTTCTATGAGTGGCTTTTCAATCTGATAGATCTATTTGAGACTCTCTCTTGGTCTTGTCCCTGAAAGTGGTTGAGATGAATTTGCCACAGCACTCTGGGTAGGAGGAGCTGATGACTTAGACAGACAGACAGACAGACAGACAGACACACACACACACACACACACACACACTCCACACCCAGATATTGAGTAACCATATAGAGAAAAAGATGGGAACATGCAACCAAACCTATGTTTTGTTCAACAGCACAGCCCTGGAGTGTTCTGTGTATAATTTCATGTAATTTCATTTTGATTCTAATTTGCTATGGCGGAATGCATGATGTAAGACACATAAATCTGGATTAAGCTCTCATCATCCGTTCGGCCAACTGTGTGGTCAAGCTGTTTATGAAGAAGGGTTGCCCTTGTCATTGTCAGCAGTTTTGACAGGACAGCTCTGACCCTGCAGTGAGTGCACTGTGCCTGCTCCATGCGGGGATGGAGAGACTACATGGGGGCTTTTCCCCTTGGCCTCTAGCCTGTTTCCCTGGCGTTGCCCCAGCATATGGTTATGAGAAATGGGAGTGGATTATGGGCTTGGACCTTGAGTCATTAGGATGGGGTGCTGGGGCTGGAGGTGACCCTGCTGTGCAGACCCTGTAGCCAAGCTAAGGGGTGGAGTCCAGTCTCATGCTCTATGAGACTATGCTCCTACAGGAGTTCCTATGACCCCCAGCCCACCTCTGCCTGTTGCGGCTTCAGTCCCTGTCCAGTACTGAGGGTAGACTGGCTCCTCTACACCACTGCTGGGTGAATGGATAACCTAACCCAGTGCCCTTAGACCGGTGTTTCTCAACCTTCCTAACGCTGCACCCTTTAATACCATTCATGTTGTGGTGATGCCCTACCATAAAATTATTTTTATTGCTATTTTATAAGTGTAATTTTGCTACTGTTATGAATTGTAATGCAAAGTCTGTATTTTCTGATGCTCTGAGGTGGACCCTGTGAAAAGGTCGCTTGACTCCAAAGGGGTTGAGAGATCACAGGTTGAGAACCACTGCTTCAGACCCTGATGTGTGAGATTGTGAGAGGTGGGCGGGGGAGAGGATGGGAGTGGTAAGTGCCCAACAGAGCTAGCCATTGTAGTGTTCCCTCAGATAGAAATTGACGCTGCTACCATTGTCTGGTCACCAGTGCTAGTAGGGGCCAACCCAGATTGTCACAGGGAGGTGTCAGCCTTTCCATCTGCATTTTTAAATGATTTTGTTTGTAAAAGACACAACATTTGCACCTTTAGAGGATATAGCCTGGTAGCTAAACTCTGGAACTCTGGAGCTCAGCAGGGTGGTTGTGTCTCTGATCTGTCTTCACCAGGATTCTCCAGGCCCCATTTGTGGATAGCAGAGGTCACTGCTTCCAAGGTCTGTCCAGAAGAGTGTGAATCTTGGAGCCTGCTCCACTGCTCTGTGGTCCCGAGGCTCTGGCTCTACACGGAGCTGACCTGATGGCTGACCTGTACCTGCCTTTGGTGCCTCCTCTCCTCCGGGTTCTGTTGGGGTTAGGCTGAGAGAGAGCAGGACTGTCAGATCGCCTGACCCTTGTGTCGTCTTAATCCTTTGAGAAGTTTGTGGCTGGCTCTTGAGGGAGTCTGCAAGGAAATGAATCCTTGGGTTCTTGTCATTTTTAGTGTAAGTGTTTTCTTCTTTCTCTTGGTCCTTCACCCTACCAGTTCCAGCAAGTCGTGAGGGATCCAGAATTTAGTTCCAGAAGTGTCTTTTTGGCTGCCTTCCCTGGTGTTTTTCCAAAGAGTTACATTAAAGATAATAGGTTTTAGTTCAGATAAGTCCTGTCCTGGAGATTGCCAAGGGTAGCTGCCAGGCTCTGACTGCGGGGCTGGGGCCAGGCAGTGAGGTGCCTGTCCGCTTAAGGATGTACTCTGCTCACCTTGTCCCTGCCATGCTGTCTTTTTCTCATTTTCGTGTGTCCTATCTGGGCCGTGTCTGTTCCGTTGCTGGGACTTGCATTGTCGCCCTGTGGTTTGGCACTGTGTTTATGTCAGTCCTCCTCTGTGCTGATATGTCCCTTCATTCTTTTATTTTGTGGAACAGGAAGTTGAGGCTCACAGACAGTGACCAGCTTCCTGCTCAGGGTCAGGGTCAATGGCTGGGTAGCTTTTTTTTTTTTGATTCCTACCTCTTCCACGTCGGCACTGGGAGGTCCAGCTCCATTGCCTGCTGGTCTATGGTGTTCCCTTAGCCTCACTTCTACATCTATCTGTCCAGTCACTGCTGTGCCGTCCTCTGTGTGCAGGGGGCTCATAGTCAGGCCTGCATTGCAGAAAGCCCTGGGTAGCACTGGAGCAGGGAACATGGAGGGACAGAGACCTGTCGCTGTTAACATTTTTGTCTGTGATGGTAGCCACTAGTTTTGAGCCTTTTAACCTGCCTTTTTAGGTTGAGGCGAATGTCACAGGGTCTCAAAAGATAAAGCATGTCCTTTGAAGGGCCAGGAAGCAGGGAAGGAGGGAAGAAGGCAGGAGGGAGAGCCAGAGAAGGGGAAGGGTAGTAGGGTGGTTTCCGTTAGGTCTCAGAGAAACAAATAGTTAACTGAGCTGCCTATTCTAACATACCAAAGTCAACTCTGGCCACCCATCTCTCCCTACTCACAAGTACCTGTTACAGAGTTATCCTGGCTGACTTTCCCCCTGCCCCATACCCTAAACCTCTCCAGCCCCTGAGCTTCTCTTCCCTATACAACTCAGCTATTTTGGCTACATGCCCTCTTGACCTCCTGTTTTTCACGTGCTCTCTTGGTTCCCAGGTGCCCCTCCCCCATCCAGTTCACTCTACACTTCCAGAGGCCTCTGGCTGTGCCTCCCTTCATATCTACAGTAAACATTCTCCTCAGCCTTACCTGGGAGCAGTCATGCCCTTGTATTCAGTCTCCTAAAGTAGTAGGCTGTAGTTCTTGCCTGCAGGAGGGAAACTAAGCCCACTGTGTTCCTCTGGTTGTCTGAGGGTAGGCTTGCCCCCTAGGCTTTCTCCTGCTTCTGCTTGCTCACCTCTGCAGCCATTTGACCTGTGCTGACAGGGAGTCCCTTCTACCCCACCCATCACTGGAAGGCCCTCAAAATTTTTCGAGACAGGGTTTTTCTGTTAGTCCTGGCTGTTCTAGAACTCATTCTGTAGATAAGACTGGTCTCAGACTCAGAGGTCCGCCTGCCCACCTGTCTCTGCTCCCAAGTGCTGGGATTAAAGGCGTGCACCCACCCACCCTCCTCGGCATTTTTTCTTAAATTGGAGGGTCTTCCAAACCTCCCCTGGGCCTCCTGGGTTCTCCTCTTAGCTGTATGCTTCCTCTGTGTCTCCCTCAGACCCTGGCTCTGCTAAGCAAGGCTTGCCCTGGGTGCAGTGGCAGCTTCGCCTCTGTTCCTGCTTTCTCTCTTCCTGGCAGCATCCTGAGTGCATTCTCACTTACACCGTCCACGTCCCAACGGGGGAGGCGTTTGAGTTCCTGTCTCAGTGCATCTGTGTGAGCGCATTAGGTGTGGCAGAGGCCTGAGCCTCTGACGGGGGAGTCTTGCAAGAGGCATGGAGCCCTGGCTGTTCCAGGAGGTCTAGTCTCACTAGGGACAGGAGGCCAATTGTTCCCTTGGTAGAGTTGTGGTTTCCAGAGTGATGTCCCTAGGCTACTCATGCATGTCCCAGCTGGGGTCTCATCTGGAACCTGCAGTCCCACCATTGACACCAGCCTGATTTCAGACAGTGAGCTACTGAGGGAGCATCTGGGTGGATCACATGGAGTTATGCTTCTAAGCAGTGGGTCCCTTATTCACTGGAAGAGTCACTACGATTCACACTTCCGCAGCAGTTCACCTGGCCCTCAACAAGAGCTGAGCATGGACCGACAGGCCCCTAGATGATTTTGGCATTGCTTACCCAGGTGTCTAGGCTCCACCCAGCAGCCTCTGAGCCCCTGAGTCCTCTCACTTTCATGGAGGTCATGGCTGGTATCTGTCACTGGTACCATATGCTGAGTCCTTTCCACTCAGGAGTGCCTGCATCCCACGGGAACCCAAAGGAATGGGAGGCAGGTTAGTGAGGAGGCCAGAAAGTGGCGTGGAAGTCAAGAGGTGGTTTGGGGGCTCTAAGGCTGTATGGAGGCCAGGGGGCAGTGTGGAAGCTGACTAGCTGCTGGGTAGTGGCTGTAATATGCCTTTGTCTCAGGGGAGGGTGCCAACAATGGATCTTTGAGAGTGTGGGACACTGGATAATGCCTGTGTCTGTGCTGATGGCAGCCATACAGGCTGGACGCTTCTCCCTGACTATGGAGTTTTAGCTTCTCCCGCTGAGGGTGGAAAGATGGAGCCCAGTTGAATTGCTGCAGCCCTGCCTTTCCGATGTGGCATTTTCTGTGACATTTTCCTAAAGGAAGAGTTCTGAAGAAGCTCAAAGCAAGAGTTTGGAAGCTTGGATGCATCACAGCTAAGGATGTCACCTTCAGGTTTCAACCTGGCGGAGCAGTTGGGTCCTCAGTGGAGCTGGCTATGCTGTGGCAGTGGGAGACAGACAGAGCTTACCTGCCAGTGCCCTGCTGTGCTTATGAGAGCCTTTGGGTTTCTCTGTCCACTGTCCCGTCATTTCTCTAGCAGTTTATGGGCCCTGTGCTCATTCCTCTGGTATTCGATGCCCCTCTCCCTTCTGATCCCAAGCAGGCATCATTAGTTTTTCTAGCATTTTCCACAGGGCCCACAGTACAGCCAGGTAAAGCTGACACAGACGGAAGCCAGCTTGTCTTTTCCAGACATTTATTTTGTCCCCCGTAATTGCTATGGCCCCTTGCATTGACCTGTCTCCTACAGTCATCTGCTGCCATTGTCCTCTGAACTTGATGCGGGATGGGAGTGGGCAGAGGGGCATGTTTGCTAGTATTTCCCAAAGCCTGGTAAAGTGGCTCAGCTGAGAGTTTTTGAATAAAAGGGTGCTAAGGCAGACCCCGGATGTCACTGGGCTGCCTCCCATGTTGCTGCTGTAGTGTTCCAGTCTGTGAAATGGGTGTAAGGGTCTTTTTCCCATAGGAACTGCCGGAGGAAGAGACCAGATGAGGTAGCTGTATGTCTTCTTGTGGTGTGTCCTCCAAGTGGCAGCTCTTGGGAATCAAGCTGTGACCCTTGGCAGTGGGCAGGGGTATCCATGGCCTGTTCCAGATGCCTGGAGTGCTGGCCTTACCAAGCCTTTAATGATATGTCACAAATCTGCCACCCTGCCCTGCTTACTGTCAAGTGTGTGGAGGGATAGTCTCAGTAACTTTGGCACCTATGTGTATGGACGGGTCTCCAGCCCTATCTGATCAGAAACAGCAGTAACCAGGGTATTGGTCAGACACCCCGATCTCCATACCCAGGCTTCAAGCCTGCTTGCGTCTCCTCATTGTCCCCTAATATTTGTTCAGGAAATTTGCTGAGTGGGCTTCGTGCTCTCCGAGCTACTCTCCCGCTGGCTGATGGCTCTTACCAGCTCCTGCTGTGCCAAGTTCATTTGCACGCCTTGGTTTAATACTGTCTGGGAGGTACTTGGGCCCTTTCGCAGCATCCATTCCATACTAATTACTTATTAAAATGCAGCCGCCGTGTAGCGGAGCAGCCTCAGGGCTCCTGGCAGAGCCCTGGCAGGGGCTGCTGGCAAGGGCTTTCCAGGTCCTGCTTGGAAGGATCCCGTCCACACCTGCGAGTGGGTGTCACTTCAGGAGAGGTTATTAGGCCACGCTTTCAGGGCAACTTGATGATCAGACATTCTGAGTGTGTGTCTGTAGAAACACACATGCAAGCACACACATAAAACACACACATACACACACACACACACACACGCTTTTTACTGGCAATAGGAGCATTGTATCTCTCATGGTCCTGGGGCCTTATGCAATCTGGGCAGGTGCTTTACTCTTGACTGCATCCAGCTCTGAGGCTTCCACTTTGCCTCCTCTTTCAGGCAGAAACTGTTTACTTCTTGCCGGCTGGTGAAGGAGGGAAGGAGGAGGATGCTTCTAGATCAGTAGCTGAGACCCTGCTGTCAACACTAGCCTTGTGAAGAGCTAGACCACTGTGTGTGGGTCCTCTGGGCTTGCAGGGAAATGGGCAAGGTTTGAGGCTGAAAGTTTGAGGCTGAGAGGAGCCCACAGCTAAGAATTGATACTTCTTTCCCAGTGTTGGTGATGAGAGTCAGGACTCTGTTTTGGAGGCCATGGTGATGCGTTGGATGCTGGTACCCTCTTGGGGATTATGATTCTCTGTGTCTGAAGGCAGTAAGCCAGAGGGATGGAAGCAGGAGGAAGGGTTTGGAGCTTGTGGGGTCTGAGTCTGGAGAGAAAACCAAATTGGTATGCTTGTGTGCAGGTGTGTGGCACAGGAAGGTCCTGTGAACGTAGGCTTCATGGATGACCGACCCATGACCCAGCATCACTTATGGGAAAAGACTCCTTCCTCCATAGTTTAGAATTGGGCAGGAGTACCTTCTGAGCTGTGGGAACTTGGGTGGCCTACTACCTTCTCCTAGGACTTTAGGTGCTCTTGTCTGTAAAGGGAGCGGCTTGACTGAAATTAATCTTGACTGGTAGTAGCTTCCTGGAACACTCAGTCCTGGCTGCTGAGGCTCAGCTATTGATGAGTGATATCTGCCCAGCTTAAAGTGAGATGCAGGGGCCTTGGGCCTTATGCTCATTCTTGTGGATGAGCTGGTCTCATACTAGTGTTCGTTTGTAGGGTGAGTCCTCAGGCAAGCTCTCATGGTTGAGATTCAGCCCCTCTGGTAAGAGCGGTCTCATATGCTGCATGCTGCCAGCAGCACCTCTGGTGTGGATGGGGTTAAGTTGAGAAAACCCAGAATTTTGGGCATTGGCATGGTTTAGTGCCAGGACTAGTGGCTGGGTTTTCTGGTCTTCCTGCTGGGGGGTGTGGTGGGCATTGTGTAGAGGATGGGTCTCTCTATTGTGTACTCCGCTCAGCTCAGCTTGTGCTAGAGCACACAGCCTTAACAACTGGAAAGGCAGAGCCCAGGTCAACTGCATGGTAGTTGGCCACGGTGGGGCAACAATGGCGTGGATAGCGGAGGTGTTTATAGAGGGTTTCCCAGTGTAATTCCTGGTTTCGGTGGGCGGAGTGGAAAGCTCAGAGCTGCATATACAATGGACGGGGAGGCTGGGGGGGGGATGTGCAGGCCCAGCAGGTGGTCAGCTCAACCTAGTGTAGGACAAGGTGTGGCAGGACAGGGTGGGGTGCAGCTTGACTGGAACTTGGATTTTGTCTTGAGATTCTTAAGAGGACAATGCTGTTCTTCAGAGCTACAGACCAAGGCGTTGGAGTTTAGTGCGCACATTCCAGAAAGCACGTGTGACACCCTGCACAGTGCCAGGGTGCTGGGAGACGACAGCTCTACCTGTGAACTCCCACCCTGCTCACTGAGGATTTCACTCTGAGGAAACAGGAGCCCACACCCAAGGAAGTAGCTGGGGACAGACTCTAGATGTACTGTGGCCATTGTGTGTCGCGGCATGTGTGCTCGTTATCACTTTCTTTGTACCTCGGTTTCTCCTGTAGTCTGCAGGGCCACCCTTCCTGTCCTGTGTATAAGCAAACTTCTCTGTCATTTCTTGCTTGGGTGTCTTTCTATCCAGCTAGTTCCCACCTGGGGACGAGGAGCCTGGCTTTTCTTCACTCATCTCGTGGCAACTGGTGCAAGCCCCCCCCCTTTTTTGGTTTTTGTCCACAGTTAATTAAGCTTTAATTGGTTAATTGTTTCTCCCCAGTGCCCCAAGCATTAATTGTGTCTGGTGAAGCTTGACAGTTTGATGTTTGTGGCAGAAAAATCTGAATGAGACTAGGAAGGAGAACAGAAAAAATAGCAAAGTGTAAGTGGCTCCTTGTGATGGTGTCATTTCTGGTCACCTTGGCAGACCTTTCCAGGGTGCATTGCTTATTCTAAAGGTCAGTAGGAGTCTGCCGCCAGCTTGGGA
>LOEQ01000090.1:94645-105223 GCA_001685075.1 Bramus lutescens | reverse complement strand
ATAGACCAGGCTGGCCTCAAACTCAGAGATCTGCCTGCCTCTGCCTCCCGAGTGTTAGGATGAAAGGTGTGTGCCACCACCACCTGGCCTCTATAGAGGTTTTTTAAAAGCAACTTTTTTTTCAATTGTTTTTGGGGGATTGAGCCATTAGGTCTTTTGCGTGCTAGCCAAGTGTCTACCGCAAGGCTGCATCTCCAGTCTTAGTAACTAGTGACTTCTGACCGAGGTGCTCCATATGTATAGGGAAAATCCTTCTTTGTGGATAGCTTGATGAACTTTGTAGGGAAACAGTGGGTTCTGCACAGAAACATGGCTCCTTGCCCAGTGTCTGTTGACCTTCTGGGAAATGGTGACCTCTAGTCACTGGACAGAGTATGTGGGCCCAAGGGCTGAGGGCAGAGAACTCATGTACCAGAGGAAGTGCTTTTTTGCTGGGTGGCCTCTGAACTGGGCTTGGTGTCTTGTGTCCTACCTGGAGGAAGGGCATGTATGCAGGTTATACATAATCAATGGTTGATTGAGGAACCCTGATCCCCATGTGGGTGGCTTTGTTGGCTATGTGCCCCATGCCTGACCCAGAGTGCATGTGGCTGAATGTCTCAGCTGGCTTTATAGCTGGTGTTCTGAAATCTCACTGTTCATTTTGAATCCTCTCTTTGACCCCAAGAGTCACTAAAGTCAGTTTTGTCGTTTGTCTGTGAGCCTCAGGCGAGGGCTTGGGACGTGCTTAAAGGTCAGAGTGGAACTGAGTCTGGGGTCTTCTGGTTAGATGGGCGTATAATGCCAGCCCCAGCTAACTGCAAGTCCCTGGAGATGGGAGCTTATCACCCAAGGATGCGGTGTGTCCCCTTGGGAGCCCCTCTGCTGAACTCTGCTTGCTCCTGCCCATCCACTGGATGGGTAAGTGTTCTTGTTACACAGTGTTTCAGTATATTCCTGTCAGTTTTTAATCTCCCTCACAGCCAGTCAGCAGCTGACTCTGTGTGTCTTGCAGCTGGCTCAACTGTGCCTTCCCACTGTTGCCCACAGGCCATCTCTGTGAACTCCAGTGTCATTCCTCTGGAAGCTTGCTGGCTATTGGCTTTATGCGGAGTGACATTTATCAGTCATCAGGGCTCCCTCTAAGCCCTCAGGGGGTGTTAGATGGGCAGATGAGGAGTAGATGGGCAGGAGAGGAAGGATCCTTCACAGAGTGCTAGCAGAGTCTGGTCCTGGAGTGGGGCCTGGGAAGTCATCCTCAGGAGCTGGAAGCTATGCTCTGGGCAGATGAGCTATGCCCTTTTTGTTCAGTCAACTTTGGGGCCCTTCTAGCCTTTCTGGCGTCCTGTCCTGATGGCTGTCTGCCCTCTGCTGTGGGAGCTTAGGCCCTTGGGTGCCCAGTACAGTGTTTGTCTGACCTGGAGGGTGAGCCTCAGCCTTGGTGGCCCTCACCTTTAAGCTCTGGAGGCCGAAACAAACTACTGCCGTCAGTGCCGTGAAAAACAAGAACCTGGGCCAGGGTGTAGCTCAGTGGCGCATGAGTGCCTAGCATGCACAAGCTTGGGCCCATCCCCACCCTGCACTGCCAGAAAGAAAAAGGAGGAAAAAAAAAAGAATTTATTTTGTCAAGATTTCTAAAATTGGGGTGTGGCTCTCAGCCTCCTGAGGCTGAGGAGGAACCTTCCAGTTGCAGAGGTTCTGCCAGAGCAGCCTTGGTCTTTACCTTCTTATGACCGTCTTCTCCTTCAGTTCCTTCTGAAAATAAACGATTATGTATGGGGGCTAGGGAAATGGCTCAGTGATTAAGAGCACTGACTGCTCTTCCAGAGGACTGGAGCTCAATTCCCAGCACTCACTTGACTGCTCACAACAGTCTGTAACTCCAGTTTCAAGGGATCCGATGCCTTCTTCTGTCTTCTAGTCTCTATAGATTTCTTTCTTTCTTTTCTCTCTCTCTCTCTCTTTCTCTCTCTCTCTCTCTCCTTCCCTCCCTCCCTCCTTCCTTTCCTCCCTCCATCCCTCCTTTTTTTTTTTCAAGACAATTTCTCTGCATAGCTCTAGCTGTCCCGGAACTGACTTTGTAGATGGGGCTGGCCTTGAACTCAGAGATCTGCCTGCCTCTGCCTCTGCCTCTGCCTCTGCCTCTGCCTCCTGGGTGTTGGGATGGAAGGTGCACATGCTTCTGCAAGCACAGCATGCCTGTGGCACATAGACATGCTTGGAGGCAAAATACTCATACATATAAAATAAGTTAAAACTTAAAAAGTTCTATATGAGTGTTTGCCTGCATATATGTCTGTGTACCTCATGTGTGTTCAGGGCCCATGGATGCCAGAAGAGGATGTTGAATCCTGGAACTGGAGTTACAGATGGTTGTGAATCATCATGTGGGTGCTGGAGACTGAACCTAAGTCCTCTGGAAGAGCAGCCAGTGCTCTCAATCACTGTCATCTCACCAGCGCTTCCCCTTCTTATAAGGAACTCAGTCATATTGGGTGGAAGGCCCACTATCTTGCTGAGGGTGTAAGCAAAGGTGCCCACTTCAGCATCTCTAAGATGCACCCAGTGGACCTGAGAGGGCCAGAGAGCCCCTCCTCTGCTGAGCAGAGGGTGGCTCAACATCTTTGGCCAGTAGATATCAGATGAGAAGTTTCTTGGGGTACCAGGGCCAGGTGTTTCCCCAGGCATCCCTACAGGGTGGCATAGTGAGGGTGTGGAGTTGATCAGGGTGTGGGTTAACCCTCATGGTTGCTTGAGTGGATTTAGAATTGCCATGGAAGCCACACCTCTGAGTGTGTCTGTGAGGGTTTTCCAGGAAGGTTGAATTGAGCAGGAAAGATCCCCCATGGATGAGGGTGGGAGCATCCACTGGGATGCTGGGCTGGATAAAAAACAAACTCAGCACCAGCATCCATCTCTCTCTGCTTCCCTGCTGTGGACACAATATGAGCAGCTGCTTCAAACTCCTGCCGTGTCTTCCCCTGATGGGATGGAGTCAACACAAACCTTCCCTTCCTGAATTCTCTTCTTCGGGTATTCTGTCATGGTGGCAGGAAAAGCAGCTCGCACGGAGAGCAGGACACTCAGCTATCACTCCAGAGGCATGCACACGTGTCACAGGAGTTACTGCGGTAGTGAGAGTGTAGGCTTTGTCTTCCTGGCCATTACTCATCGGGCCACATTAAGCCCCTCCAGGTAATGACTCCATCATCTCTCACCGTGAAGCAATCTGGGCGTTCCATGAGCGAGAAGCTGGAGTGAAGCGTACGCTTCCTGGAAATGCTGTGGGCACAACTGTGGAGTGACAGAGTGGTGTTTGCTTTCATACAGCATCAGAGCATTTAGCCAGTGTGTTCAGGTGACCACTCGGACCCTCGGCTTCCTCACTTGAGGAAGGGCGCAGTAACACTGCAGTAGAGAGAACCTGTAGAACTCTCCACCTTCCCACCATCGCTCTTGCTGGACCCGCTCTGCCCACAACTGTGAGCCTCACACAGGACACATGCACTTCTGAATGTCTTTCCTCCATAAAGTAAGGGCTCTGGGAGGGGCTTCTCTAAAAGCTTCTTCTGGCTCGGGCATGGAGGTCAGTACTGTCATGACAGTGATGAGCTGAGCAGACCTGGTGCTTGGGCTTCTCTTGTGGACTTTAGGGCCCTGTTATCCCTTCTGTGTCCCCATGGCCTTGCTTCCCAGGGCTGGGTTGGGTGTGGTCAGATGGCCTGGGGCAGTGAGGTTTCCCTGAGCTGCTGTTAGTGTCCTTAGAGTAAACTGTCTCATTGAGTATTGTGGCCTTGCTTGGGTTCACTGAGGCCTGTGGAGGGGACACATTGTCCTGGTCTCATAGCCCATTGGTACAGGTGCAGCTCAGATTCCTTTTGACCGGCTTCTCTTCGCGAGGGTCTTTAGGATATTGAGGCAGGGTCAGCTGCTGATTCATTTCTTCACTCTTGGGGAGTGTCAGAGTCTCCAGAACAGGGACTGGGTCTAGAACAGGCCTGTCTGGGCTCCTTCTTAGAAGCTGCCTAGCTTTGGTCTCTCTCTAGTGTGGCCTTGGGCCTGGGGAGCCAGGGATTGGAGCATCAGTGTGATGGTCATCTCCCCTGCAGACACTCGTCTGCAAGCCCACAGTGAGTGTCAGCTGTGGCTGCTCGCACAGGGGGATGTGTGCTCTCACCAGTGCCCCTCCATGGACCAGATCCAGCAGCTTATGGTCAAGAACACTGCCCTATGCCGTCTCCTTCCTGTCGGTTTGTCTTGTGCCACCCATTGTCCTACTGCCCTGTTGGTCTTCCAGCCCAGGTCCCGACTTCTCGGTGGCCTGGGGCTTCCCCAGAGACTTGTGTGGCATTGCTGCTGTGTATGTAAATTTGTGTGTGTGTGTGTGTGTGTGTGTGTGTTTGTGCCAAATGAGATGGGTTTTTCCCCCAAACTCACTTTGTAGGCCAGGCTGGCCTGAACTCACAGAGATCTGCCTGCTTCTGCCTCCTGAACTCTGGGACTAAAGGTGTGCACCACTGCTACGTGTATGTGTGATTGTTAATACTAATTCACAAATTGATAGTACCTGAAATCACCTAGGAGATAACCCTCTAGACTAGGTTAATGGAGGTGAGATGACACCCTGAATGTGAGTGGAGGCCGGGCTGCCCTTCCCGTGGACTGGAGTCCTGGGTGATTGAATGGAGAAAGCGAGCTGAATACCAGCAGTCATTCCACCCTGCCTCCTAACTGCAGACCCAATGACATCAGCAGCCCCCAGTTTCTCCCGCAGTGACTTCCTGCCACCATGACAGATTGTATCCTAAAACCATGAGCAAAAAACAAACAAAAAACCCCCTTTTCTTCCTAAAGTCACTTTTGCCATTTATTTTGTCACAGCCACAGCACAAGTAACTAATCCATCATGTAAGTGATTGTGGAAGTGAATTAGTGTGTTTACGTGTGCTTGCCTGTGTATGCTCGTGTCTCAGTGTGTATAGGGTGTGAGCTCAAATTTCTGATTGTGGATATGTGTGGATGTCCTGGCCTGTGTGTCTGCATGAGCCTGTGTGAGCATGCATGTACATGTATGTATGTGTGTGTGTGTATGTGTGAATATAAGCATTTGAGCACTCATGCCTGTGGGAGCTCTTGAACAGGCAGTGGTGGCCAAGCTATGAGGTGCTCTTGCTCTGCAAGCCCCAGGCATAATTGCCATCCTCATCCTGCCTTNGGAAGAGTGGCTTTTATTGAAAACAGAAGGTGCCATAGTGAGAATGTGGAGCCTGTCACTGGCCCAGAGTCCCATCCTGAAGCTGCCTCTTGTAGGTTTGTCACTAGCAGAAGCATCCACCCTTGACCTTACTCACCTCTTCTGGGAAATGGAAAAGGGGACCTGGACCATAAGGAGGAGGGAATGAGCTTGGGGGAAAAGCATCTGTCTTAGGGGTCTACTAGAGAGGGCAAGACCCTATACCAAGCTCAGGTGGCAGGGGGTCATATCAGGACCATGGCTCCTGCCAAGCCCAGGGCTGTTCCTGGGATCCATGTTAGCTGAGAGACAAGGTTACCGGCTTCCTTTATAAACCTTGTCCAGACCTCCAAGCAGGATCTCATACTTTTGGATGAACCTCCATATGTTAGGAAAAAAACTAAGAAGAGCTGCTCCACTGGCACAAAGAAATCCAATCGGGTCAAATTAAAATACCCATGTTTTATTAATTGCAGCCCTCTTGGGTGGTTGAGAGCATGGGAGACAGAAAACCAGAGAGCACACGCAAAACCCAGGACCACGTGTTCCTCTGCTGGGCACTCACTTAAATACCCTGTGGGAGTGGTCCTAACCCTTCCCTGGGGAGGGGTCAGGACCTGGCATGCTGGGATTTGGAGTCCAGACCAATGCAACTCCCAGGCCAGGGGATGCTGGGATGGATGCCAGGGACTGGGGTGATGCTCCCAACTTAACATCACATATGGAATCTCACATCTGTCTGTCTTGGGTCATATTGTGAGAAGGATGTAATGGGCTATCTACAACCAGAACTTGGGTGACGTCCAGTTTAACTGTACCTGTCTGTGCTCCCTCTTGCAGCTGAGGAGAGGGCACTGCATCATGGTGACCACTGCAGGGTACCTCTGAGATGCAGGTAGAACGTGTCTGGGTGGGGATGAGTGCTCTAGCATTCATAGATAGTGAGTGTGCTGACCACAGCACAGCAGCTAGAGGTTCAGTGGGCTTTCCATCCTCCATGGAGCTGCAGATCCTGGCTTGGTGACCATGCTATGCTTTTGGAGACCGCGCCTGTCCATCAGCCACTGTCATCAGCCTCACATTCAGATGGACAGCTGACCCTTCTGGGCAAGAAGGGTTAAAGAGTGGAATCCTGTTGCCAGAGAGCTATGCAGGCTTCTCGGCAAGATCCCCTGGGCCTCAGCACCTCCTTTGTAAATGGGAACACCGCAGAACTGCCGCATTGGAGTTTGAGAGAATAAATGAGTTGGCAGGAGCCTCGGGCTGCAGGCGGAACCTTTATCCTAGACTGAGTTCTGCCTGGAAATTGCTGGGTGGCATCTTGGTTGTTGTCATCTCCCGCACTGGTTTTAGGTTAACTGAAGGGTGTGGACCAGATGGTAGCCAAGCTCCCTCCTCTGAGGATTTTGCTGCACTATTCTGGTTGGGATAGCCACAACCCAGCCCTGTCTGGTGATGTCTCAAATCCTTGACTCAAAAGGGATTTGCGAATCTGATCAGTGCTCAGGGGAACCCTGTGGCTGTTCTGTCCAGGAGTTCCCCAAGTAGGCAGTTTCTTTGTTGTATACTACATATCTGATAGCAAAGGCTGCTGAGAATACTGTACAAAGGTTGTATTGTGTAGGCAGCCCAGATTTAGTAGGAATGAGTACCAGGATTGATTAGTAATGCCTGGCTGAGCATAGCCAGGGGTAATACAATGTGTGTGTCATGATCAGTCATCTCTGATGTAACAAATAGGGACATATTCAGTGGGATGTGGTATAGGCAGCCAATGGCAGGCCCTGAGTCCAGGTCTTACATTTCTCCTGGTTTATATTTCTGAGCCAGTTTTAGTCACAATCTTAAATTAATTAAAATAACTTCTATAATATGCTTGACAATTAGTAGGCCCTTAATGAGTATTAATGTGATTATGCATCTTTCATGTGCTTCCATCTGAGCCACTGTCTCTGTCTAACAGAGAGAGGCTTTTGGAATCTCTCCTTTGGGAGTAGTTGCCCAGAGAGGGGTATGTGCCTAGTCAGTGCCCAGCTTCTTTCTATCATCCAGGAGGGCAGATAAGTCTCCC
Source organism: Bramus lutescens (assembly GCA_001685075.1). NCBI lineage: Eukaryota > Metazoa > Chordata > Mammalia > Rodentia > Cricetidae > Bramus > Bramus lutescens. The sequence goes on along the minus strand of LOEQ01000090.1, from coordinate 97,940 downwards.
CCACTCCCACAAAGCCCTGGTTCCTAAGATGAATGTTGTGATTGTATCTGAGGTCTCCTAGCCAGACTTGTTCCTAGGCTCCTGTCCCCATCCATCTGAGGACAGACACCTCTTTCGTTATGTCCTGGTTGGCTGATGGCAGCGGGACAGGGAAGGTCTGATGTAGTGAGGATTGTGGTCACTCCATCCCCATCTCGCCCGCCTCCCGTCAGAGAGGAGGAGGGGAAGTTATACTATGTGCTCCCACCCAGTGCAGCCATGGAGCCACCAGGAAGCTGTGCTGCAGGAGCTGAGAACACAGGGAAGACGCCAGAGGTTGCTGTTCTTCAGGCCCAGCCTCCTGCCCCTTGCCAGGGCTTCACTGGGTATGAGGCCTAAGCCATGCTTGACCAGCTCATCACCCAAATCCCACAGTTGTGGGTGGTGTTGCTGTCACAGCTAACATCCGTTGGTCCGTTGGTTCTTCTGGTCAACCACCTCTGTGAATGGCTCATCCCTGCCTTTGGGCTTTCTGCACAAAGCGCAAGATGTGATCGGGAAGACTGTCCATGCTAGAGCAGCAGCTTTTTGTTCCTAATTAGGGGTGGGACAGATACTAGAAGGGGAGCATGCCTCCTCCAACACTGCAGCCAGCTGAGTTTCCAGGTTAGGGCCCTTCTCCACTTCCCAGTAAATATCTGCATCTGCCCTCAGGCTCCTGCATGCTTAGGATCTGGGCTTTGAGCCACAGCCACGCTCAGGCCTCCACAGTCACAAGGCCTTCACAAGGTGAAATCCCATCATTTCTCTGGCTCCTGCTTTTCTCAGTGCAAAATAGGGCAAAAAATGACAAAATAGGCATTGTGTGTGTGTGTGTAGATAGAAAGAAATCATCAAGGATGAGTTAGCCAATTTGGGCTTGTAGGCCAAAACTGCATTCAGAAGTTTTATCTTCTTTTCCTTTATTAGGAGGGCCGGGCAGAAGGCCTTTCCTCTTCCATCCATCCATCCATCCATCCATCCATCCATCCATCCATCCATCCATCCATCCATCNTCCTTCCTTCCTTCCATCCGCCCAGCTCCTCTGAGGATGGCCAGGCATTCCTTTAATTAATGTACTCTATTCTAAAGTTGCCACCCCTCCTTATCTTGAGTTAGTGACATTTTTTCATTGCGCCACTCAGCTGCTATGGGGCCCATAGACTCGCTCACCCTGTCTTCCCCAAGCTGCTGCCACCCCTAAAGAAACACACCAGTGTTCGGCATCATGACATCCCACAGCAAAATGCTGCGGATGAGAAATGGCCGTGTCTCTGTTTGCTTTTGTTTTTCCAACCTCATTCTGATGGGAGCTTGACTGCAAAGCTCTGATTATACACGTTTCATAATTAATCACTTCTTGCTGGCCAATTGTCATTCCAAAGACGGCACCGCCAAGTTTTTCCTGACCTTGCTTTTGATATTTAGAAAAAGGGGGAAATGGGATGGGTATGCAGAATGGGCTCGGAAAGCAATTTATAGTGATTTGCCCCTGAATATGCAGCAGCTTGTGCTGCAGATTTCCACGGCAGATAGGTGAGTTTCCGGGGCAACATATTCAAATGAGTTTCATAATCATGCCATTTGACTCTCCCCACGTGTGTGTTCAGATGAGTGGTAGTGGCTGATAAGGAGTTTGCGGCTCAGGCTCGGTCTGAGTGGTCGCTACTTGATCCTTAATGACAGCAGAGAGTTGGGGACAGGAAACTCTTCTGATCACATAGCCTCTCCGAGCAAGCAGGTCTGGCAGATGGCACATTCCCCAGCCCTTGTACACTGTCTCCAGCCTGAGCTCAGAGGAGCCAGAGAGCTTGGCAGGCTCCTGTGTCCTTCTGAGGGTAGCACGGTGCTGTTCTAATTGCTTCTGCCTGATTGGATGGATCATGCTTACTGAGGTCTGGCTGGAGGAGTGGCTAGTGGGGAGTCACAGTTGAAGATCTAGTGGGAGATGGAGGCGCTGTGTGAATGTGTCAGCCCTGGCTCCTGTGACAGGTAGTTCTGGACTGTGGTAGCTTCCGTAGGAGATAGCTGGACATTACAGAGGGTTGTGGGTGGGCAAAACCTGACAGAGGGGATGTGACTGCTCCACACGGACCTGCAGGAATCCAGGCCAATGGTGAATGGTGGCTCTGCTACTTTTAACTTTTCGAGGTCACCCTGGGTACGAGGAGGTATTACAAGGTAGCCTGCAGGTAAATGTTTTATGTCTACTTCTGTCTGCTGTGTAGGCCTCAGTAACCACAGGCAAGGCTGGGGAGTGTCCAACTGGGACAAGAAAAGGCTTTTGTTACCAGCAGCTGGTGAGGTACAGCCAGTAGACACACAGGCTAGGACTGCACAGTGTGGTCCAGATTGACCTGGGGCAATGTCCTTGTTCTTTCTAGGTCTCATTATCTAAATACACAGTGTGCTGATCTTACTGCTCAGCAGTGGTGAGTGGTTGTTCTCAAAATTAAGAAGGAGGGACTTGGTCATTTTTAGTAGATGCGATGCTTAATGTTAATTGCCAACTTGATAGGATCTGGAATCACCAAGGAAATAGCCTCCAGGCACACTTGTGAGGGATTAAGTTCCTCTGGGCATGCATACGAGGAACTGCCTTGATTAAGTTAGCTGACGTGGTATGGCCCATTTAATGTGGGTTCAAACATCTCTGGGAGGAGAGAAAGTGACTGAATGCTGGCACTCGTGCTCTGCTTCCTGATTGTGGGTACCATGTGACCAGCCCCTTCAAGCACTCACTGCCTTGGCTTCTCCGATGCGATGGACTTGAATTGTGAGCCAAAATAACCCCTTTCTCCTTTAAGTTACTTTTATCAGGGCATTTTATCACAGCAACAGAAGACAAACTAAGACAGTGGAACTTCTTTTGCTAATCCCTTCCACCTCCTCCATCATCCATTTAATCATCTGTTCATCTGTCAATCCATCCATCCATTCATCCATCCATCCATCTATCCATCCATCCATCCACTACCTGCCCATCCATCCAGTGTCTGCCCATCCATGTAATAACCCACCCATCATCCATACAATCTACCCACTGCTCACTCATCTCCCCATTCATCCATCTAATCACCCATCCATCTACCCACTTGCCTAGTCACTTATCTGTCAGTCCATCTGCCCAACCATCCATCCATGTAACTAACTCCTATCCATTTATTCATCCACATATGCATCTATTCATTTACCCACCGTCCATCCTTCTGTCCACTCATCCATCCACCATCTGTGCATTTCTGTCCACTACCCATTGTCTCTCCACCCACCCAC